>SJOL01009455.1:359584-401380 GCA_004794785.1 Opisthorchis felineus | reverse complement strand
CCTCTACGCGCAGAAGACATTCGAAAAGTTTCGGTGTTGGGACATCGGTGTATCCGAAACATTGGTCGGGTCTGGTTGAAATATCGGATTATTAATGCTGAAGTACGCCAGGAAAAAGGAACTCTCTCGCGATAGATGAATTACTCATGCTTCATAGGTTACGCTGGTTAGGACATATACTCCACATGCCAGAAGACCGTCTGCCTCGCAGAGCTCTTTTTGCCCAGCCCTGTATTAAGTGTAAGCGACCGAGAGGTTGACAGTGTATGACCTGGCAACGAAGTTTGGAAACACTAACAAGTGAACTGAGTTGGGTCGACAACTGCCGCCTCCCTGGATGGGGACCCCAGGACTCAACTCACCAATGATTAATGACACTGGCAGACATGACCCAATCGCGCAGTCAGTGATGCGCTTGCATCAAAACTATCGCTTTCAATGCGTAACTGCCATGTTTCCTAACTAACTAAACATGCGTCGCCTCCAAGGCTTGGCTGTATGTCCCACACTCAAGCTTTCCGTTGATCGGAAGTGTAGCGGCTGGAACCATTCTGCCTATGGTACACGGTTTGCAGCTGATAAATTGATTGGCTGCTTGGTTGACAAAGCGAGTGCTGTGAGCTGAAATGTGCCGGCTCTCTGCGCCGACATAGCATCCGTCAGGAGGGGTGCAACCTCGCTCCAGTAGATGACTCTGCTGTCAGTGCTGTCGTTGAGATAATTGTGGGTGGAATTTGATCAACCAATAACATGTATATCATATCTCTGGTTGGCGATCAGCAAGCTGTTGAAGGCAATCTTGGATTACTAATCACAGTAGCGGATGAACTTCAGCCGAAGGTTTACACTTCGAAGGCAGAACGCACCGTGAAACCGAAAAAGACGAGGAGAAAGTTTGAACAAAAGCAGGTAGTTCCAGAAACTGATCGCTTGGCTGCGCATGAGTTTGCACTGCACTTCCTATGGCTAATAATTATTCCCGGTCGTTTGGCTTTGAAACGATTTGCGCGTCTTCGAACCGTGTTATAAGACTCCTTGTGAAATATGCAAACCTGTGCAACATGAACGGGTGTATATGGTATATATATAAGGATGGTAAGATACTCGTAGTGTTGGGTGATCGAGCGCCTCCCGGAAAGCCAGGCGTATGCGGAGCCATAACACGGTTGGGGATTCATCCCGTTGATGCTACTGATGGTGTGAGTTCTCCCAGGGCAGTGGTGAAAGATACAGACCTTTGTCTTACAAATGGCTTTGTCGTTTATTGTGCACACCAAATCACCATGTGACGAAGAGTTGTTTTCTGCGCTTAATTAAGAATGGCGCAAGCAGAGTACTCGTAAACATTTACCTAGCAGAAGGATTTGAACGCAATTACGAAAAACCTAGGTACCGTCGTTGTGATACGCCTTTCAGGATTGGGTCCGCGTAATCCTTCCTGTGCTTGGTTAAATATGCTGCTGGATTTGAATGCTACTATTTGTCGCTGGCGCTCTTGTTTGTTTATATCCAGATTGTCTGAACGTCTGGTATTGTAGGTACGTGAAAATGCCTGCAGTAGGCTAGCACTAGGCATCCTCTTACTTCTCAGTAAGGCTTTCAAACAATTTGTGGGTCAGTGAATCATCGGTGTTCAACACTGTTCCCACGAGGAACCACCTGTGTGATCTTGTCAAAGCGGCTCCCTCTGGGAGGTCCCTGTTCAGGGATTGACCAAATCCCTAGTTTATATGACCGATCGAATAAAGTTAAAGTCAAATATTCATTTAAAAAATCTGACCTACGTCTTCAAACCTAGTATCACGATGCGCTTTTGAATGTTCTCTCTCTGTCGCTAAACAGCTGTGAAGTTTTGTACCAGTTTGTTCACATTTCCTGATTTCTGGAAGACGTATTTTTGCTTAGGAATAGTGGGACCAACTTGGTACAGTTTTGCGTCCCTTTTTGGGATTACCGATATAGTTGCAATATTTTGTGTCGAGACAAAGTGGTCTCTTCAGGAAGCGGTTCTTAATCTGGAAGGAAGTGCCACTCTTGATGTAATTACACTGGCCTGCTAATCCATGGCTCCTTACAGATCGTGGTACAGAAAACGGAGAGAATGTACACAAATATACAAAGGTGATGTATGGTTTTGTTTGTTTGACTGCGAGCAATTTGTTTATTTTTTCCGGTTATTATAATTCGCAACGAAAATGAGAAGGGGAATTGTGCTAATGAAATCGGTTTTGGTTTACGCTTTTCAATGTCTTTAGCCAACAGTGATGCTCCTCGCAAAGGAAAACGGACAGAGCCGACAAAGACTAGTATGGCAATTGGTTTCCTCATTCCTTTACATTGCCTGTATGCCTCGCCCATTCTAGCTTGATCCATCGCATTCAAACGGGGTCTGAATTGGGAATCGCCCGAGACTGGACATTCGAGGCATATACCTGCGCCAAATGGACCGATGTAATGGAACTATGCTGTTGGGTCTAGGCTGTCCACGTCAAACTTGACGATGTGCGCCAAGTTATTTTTCACTCCGACGTTCTCTCCACCCATCCCAGAAATCCGGAAAGACAGTGTGGTGTAGAAGGCTTTCAGCCGCCATCCTCAATACATTTGTCAACTCAGAGGAGTCCTTGCTGGCCTGTACTATCCTCTAGTTCGTCGCCGCTACGTCCGTAGCGTTCGAATTGTTCTGACCACCAGATATGTGGAGTGCTTCGTCGATCACGGTAAACCGTCGGTTTTGGGTAAAGAAACTAGGCTCCACACCCCCATGCAATTGTTGCAGAACAACAAAACTTCAATTAGAGGCTGATGCAGCGCCGTCTGCACTGATATCGGAGGTTCCAGAGGTCCATCTCAGTTTTATTGGTCCACGGTGTGATTTCAGCAGCAACGTCTCCATCTGCACACATTCTGCCTTACTCTATGACTTAGTTCGGTCAATAATAGGTCATTCGCAACTGTGGAGCGCCCCTTTGTATGCACTCTTCAGCACAATAATGCATGCCAACCGTTGGAATCCTTCAGCCATTTGACCAACGGGTAAAGAGGCCTTTTGAAACCAATGCCTGGAGCAGGGCCGTTTTCGGGAGCTCATTTGCTCCTTTGGAAAACAGTTGCCTTGAATGCATCTCAGTGTGAACTCTTCTTTCTACATTACCGTTGTGTGATTGAACTCGACATCAAGGCGCACTAATAGCTAGTTTTTGGGGAATTTCATTGTTGTTCACAGGTCTATAAACGTACCGTAAGAGGCACAAATTGTACTGATATGCTTTTCTACTTCCAACGAACAGCACACTCTCGAAACCTCATGAATTACCGCACGTACTAGTGGAGTACTCTTCTATCCTCAACACTATCCCAAGATGTTCTTTCAGTTTACTAGGAATGCACGACTGATATTGCTGACTTATGGACTGATGCACTGGCAGGATAAGTTTATACCAAGTCCCCGTCCTCTCTGTATTTGCATTCGAATCGAATGATGGATAACGTTTTCTTTCGGGTTTTCAATCGTGGTGGCAGTGTTTTCAATTATTATCATGAGTTAATGTCATCCCCACCTATTGGTTATGTGGAATAAACAAACTGCACGCGAAATCTTCACTAACTCTCTCTCTCTCTCTCTCTCTCCGGTTGCAGCCTCACTGAAATCGATGCGCTGGTCTTCGATTTTCGCCATATTTGTTTATCTGCTTGCCGATGTCATCGCATTTAGCATCATTTTGCCATGGTTTCCCACGATTTTCGCGGCAGACAGTCAAGTACGGTTCCGATTGATGTTCTCTCCTAATTAACATAGGACGTTTTTCACACTTCACTCAGACGTGTTTCCGAAACGATAAACTCATTGCTGTCTATTGATATAAAATGGAATTCAGCTATTTTTGGCGGCAAGCTTTGTTGATTTCTGAAAGTTATGAATTTTCAGGTGCAGTGACGTCAACTGCTGCAGTTGCACAGTTCTTCTCCTCTCCATTCGCCGGTGCTCTGTCTGATGTGTATGGCCGTAAGCGCATTCTGATATTCCTACAGGTAAACCCGGTGATTTCGGGAGATTCCACTTACTTTCATTATTGTTTACTATTTCGTACACTGTATTCATTCATCAGCTTTGCTTAATGGATTTTTCAATGGACTAGCCACATATGGGTTTATATCTTGTTTCTTTGTTAACTCCCCTCTGCACCAATACCTTGCATCTTGACTTGAAGTGTGTCTCTTTAAAAGGACATTTGTATTGGTTGGAGGTAGCTGTTTGATCCATCGGTAAACGTTGACACCACAACCCAATCCTTTAGTGAATTGATTTACTGAATCAATAATCACCATGAAACTGGATGGCTATTAAGAACAGATTTGGGCTCTCGTTTATTGATGGTTCCATTGAAGCCGTCGTCAACACCCCATCAAACCTATCGGTTTTCCAGCCGCAGGTACAGTAAATAGCGAACTTGAGCCAGAAAAGACTTCATTTTTTGCCGTTTTTTTTTACAGCGATGTCTCAAAAGATGTCTGTCATCTGTGAACATTATCCGGATATGACTGTTGCTCTTCCACTCTAATTTCGCAAATGATGGGAAGATTTGAAAATTTAAACTCCGTCCTGTTCGTTGAGAGCCAGATTTGCAACTGTTCTTCGTATAGTGATGTCATCCTGAACGGAGTAATGGCGACACGTCGGACTATGGTTTATAGTTGTAACTTCAAAAAGACATGGAGTTTTTTTCTAACGTTTTCTGAGTCATTTGATAATATTCCGGTTCGTCGGCTGTCATTATTCACCGTCCTCATCAGCAGTCAGGTACCCCGAACCTGTGGATTTCCTCAGCACAGCGAGACTAGATCTCACAGGTGCGTACCATACGAGTCGAAAAGACGCATTTTGAAACCTGAGCTGTATTTGAGGGCTTCTTACCCACTTTTACAAGGTGGATTTTAGTTGCAAGGAAACTTGTCTGATGACGCCAATGCAAACATGTATTTATTGTTGTGCTTATGGAACCAGGATACCTAAAAAGGGAGATAACCTGTGAGTTCTTCGCTGATGCTGAGTAGGTCGGATTTAGTGTTGAGGCATTTCGTCATCCTCAACCCAACCGGCAAAGTTTAGTGGTCGACGTGTTCGAGTACAGACTTTATTTTTGTTTCACTGCCGAGAATAGCGTTGTCATCGCCTTCGTAAAGGTTTGTTACCCTTCTAGGATGCCCTTACAGGATAATTAATTATTTAGTCTATTACGAAATTCGCCACACAAAGTTGAATTAAACGCGGTCTCGTACACTGGAACACTAGGCTCTGATGTGGTTCAGTGCTTTATCCGGACGCCACCTGCCTTCAGGTCGGCTATTGACCTAGCCGGTGGCTACACGTCGTCGTCAGGTTTGATCGCTCAACTTGCGGCAGTGTTCTGAAAAACGACGTTGTGTAGTCAACGGGGCCAAGAGGCCTGAAAAAGTTGGTTGAGGCATACGGAACAGCTGAGGTGGGGTAAAATTAATTTGCTGACGCGTTTGTGGTGATGCTTCCAAGGCGTTCGTTCACAGATATCGAGTGCGCAGACGACATAGCTGTTCTTGGATCTTATGCCACTGTAATATAGGCGATATAAAGTGATTAAACAATTCTCCCTTACGGTTTGCCATGTGCCTTACCCCTGTAAAACGTAGAGTGCTACTACAAGACTGGATGGGCTCGAACCCGCACCTCATGCTTGCGAATGAGCCGATTGGGGTAGTAGGCAGATTTATCCACGCGGGAAGTTGTATCAGCTTCCGTGATCTAACCAGAGACGACATTTCCATCTGGATTAAGAAAGCTAGAGTATCCTCTGTGAAGCTGCATCATCTGTGACGAGTTTACAATCCTGCGGTGCGCTCCATATTGTGACCGCTTTATATAGCAGTCATAAACCTGGCCGCCTCGATGTGAGGACACTAAAAAACCGACATTTTTGACCACAGGTGTCTTGAGAGCATTACCCGATTCCGGTGGGAACATAGGATCACTAATGCTAAAGTATGCTGAATGTTCGTCATAAGAAATAACTCGCTCGCGATAGATGAACTATCGCACTCCATAGGTTGCACAGGCTCCGTGCTACCATGCTCCTGGCGTGCTCTGTATACTAGTCGATCGATTTCCTGGAAGACCCTTTTTCGCCCAACCACACGAAGGGTGGAAACCAGCTAGGAGAGATCAAACAATAACTTGGCGGCGAAGTATGAAAGCCATTACAGTCAAACTCATCTGCGTTGGTAATTGTCGTTTCCATGGATGGGGACCACGATACGGGAGACATCAATGCTCAGAGACATTGTCAAGCATGGCCCAGTCGCGCTCTCAGTGACGTTCTTGCATCCAAGCTGTTGCCTTCAATGCATAGCCCCCTCCCGATCTCCCCGGCGAAAAGTCCACTGACGCTCCTATATTGACGCACTGATTATATCAGCTACCGCCTCAAAGTGCGTAGCTTTATACCCCTACCTCTCTAAGTCATCGGTGAATGAAAATATGGTATCTATAATGACTATACAAAATATACGCGGTTTTTTACAGCTAAAAGAGATGATGTCTGTCATGGGTTTGGTGCTCCGCTTTTTTCCTAGGTCGACGACCCCTACACTGATCTTTATAAAGAAAGGAGGAAATATTTTGAAACACAGGTCTTTATGAGGAGGGGTTCCTCAGGCAGGAGGCTTTGCAACGGGAGATGTAGTGGAGTGCAAAATTAGGTGTAATTACAATAAATTATGCGTATCACGGTGGCCAGCTACGTCATGCATGCTAGGACAACAACTATATCGAGTTCCTTTCTACCGCTTGATCACAAGGATTGTTACCACAAGGATTTCTTATCTCAAGTGCACTTCGACTGCGGCAGCTATTTTGCTGACCTTTTGGGTGTCCGTTTCTGTGGAGTACACCTAGAGATGTGAGCAATACTGATGTTTTTCCAGATCCACCTAAACCGCGCTCTTTTTTCCGAAGGTGTGCTTCATTCTGCAAAATAGTGGTGTGCTTCGCGTCACTGTCATGGTTGGTAGTAGCACGCAAATAGGGAGGCTATTTACTCATGCGTTGTGAGTGAGCAGTGGTTGGTTCAGCTCGCTCACAGTGATTTCGCTCCCATTACGGTTCTCGGTGGGTGGGCAATCTGTTGGCGTGAGCAACACAGGTCTATCAATCACCACCTGTTTGACGTTTATTTTAGGTGCGCCGTAGGTGGCGCAGTCGTAAGTAATAAAAATGGCAAAGTCCGAGGTATGGCACGGAAGACAGTTAGCAGGAAATTGTGAATTTTATTAGTGTAGTAGGTGCAGAGTGTAAGCCACGGGTGAATCAATCCTTTCCGTGATGATGACGGACTTGAGCTTTAGCACCACATTTTGGTTTATATGTTCTCAGCTTCTTTTGAACAGGTTTCCATACGTAATCTTTTTTTCGTTTACTCAGGCCCTCAGCATTCTTGCCTATCTACTATGTGCACAATCTGCCTTCTCCTACCCGCTGTTTGCTGTAAGCCGACTGTTGTGCGGAATTACCAGAGCGAATGTTGCTGTCCTATCAGCACTAATTGGAGACCAATGTGGCCCAGACATGCGTACACGAGCCATGACGCTAGTCGGGGCTGCCTACAGCGTGGGCTACACTTTAGGCCCTCCTACATCTGTTGCGATCATGGGACGCCTGATGGAGCAACCGGCGGCCTCCAAACTGTTGCAGTACCTAGGATTAAGTGCGACTATACTCGAAGCATTCGGGCTTTTGGTGATAGTCGCTTGTGTAGCTGAACCTGAAGTGAAGCACCGCAGCAGGGTGAGTCGTGCTGTTCGTTCTCAAGAGCGTTCCTCATTTTACACTTCTTCAAGCGAACTGACTGTGGGGCACTGTTTTACTGGGGATTTGTATGTTTCGGCATAAGCTGCAAGATTTTTTAATGATTAACCCAAGTTCAGAAGCCGTTGAATTTTTTCAACCCTAACCCAGGATCTTGTGACCTTCGAAAAGCACCGTATCTTAGCGCATGTTAGCCACAATGTTGTTGAAAGTGACCGTAAATAGGAAATATCTGTATAGAGGAGAACGCTAGTAGCTCAGTTTATGAATTTGATGGTTGATTTATTCGCTGCCATACTCAGCGTGCTGTTGCCACCACTTTCACAATCTATCAGGTGAAAAAAGTATTTGCTGCAATGATTTTGAATGGCAAAATCCACGAAGGTTGCGCCCACATACTTGCGGCAGTTTATGAATTTTTGCCTTCCGTTGGTGTTGACATATCGCAAGATGTGTTGTTGGGAGAAAGAGAGCTCCGGTTTCAAATAATCTGAAACTCGACCCACAAGGTGAGCCGACCGGGTTCCACAAAAAGTCGTTTCAACGTATATCATTGCCCTATCGATGACATTTTACGACACTGCAACAGGTAAACATTTTAAAGCTAAATCACCGGTGTACAGATACATCATGCTATCCGTTGTGTTACCACTACATTTATTTCCTTTGTGAACTTTCGCATTTCATGATTTCTTTCTCCGACCCACAGC
Source organism: Opisthorchis felineus (assembly GCA_004794785.1). Classification (NCBI taxonomy): domain Eukaryota; kingdom Metazoa; phylum Platyhelminthes; class Trematoda; order Opisthorchiida; family Opisthorchiidae; genus Opisthorchis; species Opisthorchis felineus. Next base: position 392,833 of record SJOL01009455.1, on the reverse strand, counting down.
TGTATCAGACTGATGGTGCATGGCTGATAGCAAGATCACCAGCTTGGATTTCTTCCTGTAGCGTTTCGTCAGGCCTACTTGATTCAACTTGTTTCAGAGAACTACACAGTCACGTCTCTGAAACGGAGTTGGTATAATTTGACAATACCCAAATGGTGTTCACAGGGTACTAGGCATGGAATGCATTGCACTGCCAGGCGTTCTGCTGACCAGGGATATGTGGATTCACTGCACAATCTTGTAGTCTGACAACATTTGGAAAGTGTATCAACTTAACCAATTGTCAATAGAATTCCAAGTGTAACATGCAAGCTTGTTCTTTACCTCGTAACATGAGCTCAAACTCCAAGATTTAGTCACGTGGTGAACCACCACACAAATTAATAAAAATGGCAGTATTTCGGAGACCAAGTGGTTCGGAACTCAGTTTTGTCAAGAGTTGTAAGTAGCCGCTGAAACGACCTGACGGTTAAGGCAATTCTAATACATTTACCTATCACTTTTGAGCACAAATTAAAGGACTTTAGAGTGAGATGGCAATCAAACAGGAGAGGCTGAAATTTCGGTCTCTACAGTTCATGAATGATTGTAGGACTGGCTATTCTGCCATCTCCACCGTGATTAGGCGTTTGTTTTTTTCTTATACACAAAGTAAAAGGGACCACACATTGAGTCACCACAAATTCCAACGTGCAAGGGGGAAATTTTTTCAAATTTTTCTACAACTGTTGATCGTGCACGTTTAGCAGAAATGACCATGTCTGCTGATGTCCTCCCGGATCAGACACGTTCTGTGGGCATAATATGCATGCTGAAGTGAATCAATGTTGCCTTGGTCCATGTGGCTAACTGCAATTACAGGATTTCGTATTTCTGATTTTTTGGTTCACCTTTTTTCAAGAAATTTACGACGAAAATGAATTCATGGCTTGTGACACGTCATTATGGATGTTGGGTGGCCAGTTCGGTGTTATTGATTGTTGTGATGGTCGGTTACTGAGGACAGCATTATGTCACTCCTGTGTCCGGTCCCAGTGTTTACTGAACTGTGTGATTTATCCGATTAAACCGGGCGAAAATTTGGTTTTGTCATTTTTAATTGACGGAGGTAGGTTGTGAACTAGTGCTTTGGTGCATAGGTGTTCCGTGTATGACCGGAATCCAGACCCAGGTGTGTGCGTTCGTAACATCGATTTGCTGTTTTGACTGATGCGTTTAGTGCAGTGGTAGGGTCCTATACAACTTTCTGTTGTATTTCTTGGCGATAACCTTCCGTTCCGCTCATGCTGCCACTTAAATGACCAGGTAGCCCTGTAGGATCTCCTTCCTCATTACGGTTGCGATTAACATTTCGGATTTGGTGCTTTTCTAAATTGTTTATGTCCTGTTTCCTCGGAATTTCGTTTCGATTAACGGGTCCTTTTACGCTTCAGAGAGGTTTGGTAAACAATCGGTGGATTTATTGCTGGGCAACGTTTCGCTTTTGACACAAAAGCTTCGTCAGGCCAGGTGAGTAAGTTACCAGGTTGATAGGGTTTTAAGGCAGTCAGGGAACCAATCCGTGAGATTTCTTATGACTGACACCCAGCACTGATCAATTCGGCTAGTCATAAGAAATCTCACGGATTGGTTCCCTGACTGCCTTAAAACCCGATCAACCTGGTAACCTACTCACTTGACCTGACGAAGCTTTTGTGTCAAAAGCGAAACATTGCTCAGCAATAATACCACCAAATGTTTACCAAACCTCTCTGAAACGATGGCTACCCAATCGGTCCAAAACATTTTCCAGTTGATTGGGTCCTTTTACGGTTCTTCCGGGATTTGAGCTCGTTGTATGATGCTGTTACTTAAATGAACTGTGTGGAGAATAGTCTCCCATCACAACTTAATTTTTAAATGAACTAACTTATGAGGTAAGAGAATGAATACCGGCCTGCTGTATAAAAATGATGGTCTGTCTGCTTCGCGCAAAGCATCACTATATGAATTATACTACTGAGTGGGTCCGTTGGAAGGGAATAAGCATGTATTCCGATGTCTATTTAATTCGTCGGGCGAGATGGCTCAGTGGGTAGAACTCGAATTTACTGACCGGAAGGTCCGTGGTTCGAACCCGACCTCGGCCTCTCAACTTCCCCTGTCTAGGCTTGGGCAACCTGGCAGTATCCAAGCCCTGGTGCTTCCTTCGGGTGACATGGCAGCTAGGCACCGAAAGAGTGTTACAGCTGGACGATTATTATTATTATTTATTTAATTCGTCACTTGCTATCGTAAGATCCTACCGATATATGCTAGGCGTAAGAGTGAACCTTAAATTTTCAACAGGCGTTCATGGTTTGGCTGCAGTATGCTGAAAGTGACTAATTCGTTTGAATCAAATTTCTCGTTTTACAATCGAGGAAGTCTCAACTTTTGATTGCATGATGGAAATATTTATGATATTTGGAGGCGTGTGCAAAGATGGATACTTTAAGGGAAATTTCATGGTGTGTCTGTTGTTCAATGTTACTGTGTCATTCTGTTCGAGAACCTCCAGCCACTCCCCTAAATTCATTCCGTAATATTGACTTTCTTTCTGAACCCCCTTTTTTCCTAGCCGGTACAACTTGATACAACGTTTCGTCTTCTTGATCCACGAAACCTGTTCAGTTTTCAGGGCGTCTCTGCTGACAAAAAGAGTAAGTGCCTATCATCTACTTCCGACGAACCGCTCTTTCACGACCCATAGCGTAACGCTTGCACGCAGGTCATGTTACGCGTGGGCTTCTCACGCGTGATACCGCCGTTTTATGGCAACCTGGCGAGCTATCCATCGTGCCGCGGGAACCACTAGTTACATCTATCGATGAATTTACCCACAAGCGGTCCAGTAAATTTCTCTTCTTAGCATTACCACAAACATCCGATGACGAATTTCCTGGTTTGGTATCATGGGACTTGAAGTTTAATTATTTTTGGGTGGAAAGGAATGCCTAATTGTATTTAAAACCAGGATTTGATTTCAGTTAAGGTTTTAAGCACCGGTGGGTTGTAGAACCGAGCACGATGCTGGTGGTTCGAGTTGGCACCCTCTGGTTTTTCCTTTCTAGATGAATGATGTGATTGCATTACGTATGGCTGAATGTTCTTTAAGATGCGGAAGGACTGATTCATCTGTTACATTAGATATTGAACCGTTCTGCCCCAATTCATTACGGCTCATTTTGTACATCTAACAAGCGCCATTACCGAGTGGTCAGTGAACTTATAGCTGGTGAAGTTAGTTCTGTTGCACAAACTTTTGGGTCGGTGGACTTAAATATTTGTACGGGTTTTAGCTAGGTATTCCGTGATACCAATACCTGTCCTGTGAACAAAAAATGGTATTCCATTGCATTTATAGATACCCTTTTTATACTACTCAGCCTCATGCTTCTCATTTGGAGGAACTCTGTACAATCTCTGTTCAGTATGACATCTCCGTCGTGCTCAGTTATCATTATAGATTGTTAGGCTGATTGATATCCATGAAATAGCCGTTATCTTCTGAATGTGACAAAATCTCATAGTTCCAATTGAATGCTTTTGATTTGTTTTTTGTTTTTTGTGAGTCGAGGTGTTGGCATCTAGAAACAAGCATAATAATAGCATGATAGTTGTTTGGTATTGTGATCCAGTTTACGTACCAGAGGCGCTCCCACTTGTGAGGGAGTGGCTCATGGTGGATGATAACACTTGGTTGAAGAGCAGCAGCCGTATGGTACCTGTTTTCAGTGCATACGTTTCACTAACTGATCTAACGGTGAAAAAGTACAATGCAGATGTGGGGCGGTCGTTCGCCTTCTTAAAACAGCATGTTCCTTTGCTCGAGACGCCTCATTGGTTAAGGCGCGAACTTACTGACCGGAAGGTCCGTGGTTCGAACCCGACCTCTGCATCTCCACTGCTCCTGTGACTCTACAAACATGTGTAGCACCCGTTAACACAATCGTGCAATTGTTGTAGGGTAGAATGTATGTAGAGCAACAAAAACATTACATAGTGCAGCACTCACAATGCTTGATAAATCCTCATTTGCTGGTAGTTCCTCTCTAAACGTAGACCCATCTGTCGTGACTTTTTTAGTCATTAATCGCCTATGGGAATGGAGCATCATATGGTTCGTCTTTCTTCTGATTTTCTCCGGTCTTGAGTCGACTGTGCTGTTTCTCACCCGAAGTCGGTTCGGTTTTACGGGGTAAGAAGTTACCACTTTTTTGTTTTATCATCTAAGTGACTTTGTCTTCAGTCGATACCTGGTGAAAATTTGAATAACGGAGTGTCTATTTGTGAACTTCTAAGGCCCTCACAATTGAATTCTCCGTCACCACTTTGCCCCACACCCCAAACGTGTTCCAGCTGTTGCAAGAGAGTAAGCTGTCAAATTCCGGCGCGTGAAAAGTATAGCTTGTGGCTCGTACCGATTCCCTTAGTCCAGTGCAATAGAGAAATGTTGTCAACGAGAGGGGCGAGTCGGGAAATTTGTGAGAGGTGGTTGTATCATTAATAAGCTGCAGTCCGGGCACATGTGTGGTTCTCTGAAATTAGTCATCTACTTCTGTTGTCTATAAAGTGATATCAAAAGTCTAGTGGCATCAGAGGCTCAATTCTCTAGAGATTTCAGGAAGTTGGGTTGGGTCAGTGGTACTGCGAGGCCCTTCTTCTGAACTGATGGTTGGATATGATTGCATGTTCGCTCGACTGATTTACATTCGGTGTCTTCTGTTTGTAGTGATTTGGAATTTGAGCGCAATGGTGTGTGTTGTCTAATGCATGTAATCACTCATCGTTAACACAAATGATCTCCTGTTCTGAATCAATTTCGGATACGCGTAATTTCTAGATTGTAAGTACCGGATCCGCAGTTTCCTTGGGGCACACTATCTACGGTAATCAGGTCAAATGCAGAACATCGACAGACAGGATCCTGAAATAGTTTTGGACAATTTTTTGTAATGCTAATTGTGCAGGTCTCACAGTAATCGGTTAGAGGAACTGCACATAAACATCTCTACAGAACACACCGTTTATTCATTACCAAAACACTACTTCCGTTTGAATTCTCTGCGAGAACAGCTTTACTGTGGGTCCGCGGACTTCCTCTCTGACTTTCCAGAAGTACTGCAACCCCCAAAACGACAATCCAACCAGCTCCAAACAACAACCATTTTTCATGCATAGCTAGTATTACAGTTACTTGGCAGCTGTGTATGACTTCAAGTCATTAGCACCTTGGTACCAGAACATGGTCCAGTGCATCTTATGTTCTAATGTGTACAAGTCGTGAAGTAAAAAGTATACTCTGGTAGTCCAAGGCGAAATCTATGCGTCGGACTAGTGTGTTACACAACGGTCTTCCCTAAAACCGAATCTCTCCACTTGCGAAAGAATTTTTTAATCTTCAAACCGCTTCCTACAAAAACCGTAATGCTTTCCCCACGACCGAACGATCTGGAACTCGGCGGTCGGCTAGCAAATGCGTATGAGAAATGTTGACTTGATCTTCTTTACAGTAAAATGACCACTTACAGGCATGGATCTCAGGGTCAACACCTTGGCTGTTTACCAACCTCATCTGGCTCTGTGCCGAAAGTCAACGTTTTGGGTTCATTTTAAACCGTCGATCGAGGGATTATCAGCGAGACAGGCATTGTTTTCTGGGCAGAATAAACAGCTGGGCGTGAAATCTGATCGTGTCACCGCTTCTGTTACTTACACATCCGTTTAATTGCGCGAAGCTTAGCTGCAAAGATCTCAACACAATGAAAGGCCTGTTATGACGTCGACTGATGACGCTGTTCAAGAGTTGTCAGAGAAGATAAAGCCGAATGACCGTGGCGTGGCTGCCATGGTAGAACTAGCAGTAGATTGCACTGCCATGCGATTTCGTTGGCATAGAGGCCGCTAACGTGGGCACTGCCCCACGGGGAGAAAATTGGCTGCCCATGACATGACTTCCAGACCCGGTGTCGTAGTCAACAAGGCAGCACTAACAACTGACTACACTTTCGTGCTAGGGTCACCGATCGGGACGTCATTAACATATGTGGTGCGCCAGGGGAGGCCAAACGAATGAAGGTCGGTTGCACGGCTCCAAAAATGAATAAACGATTGATCCAGATATCACTGCGTGCCCAGTAGTTCGGGAGAGGTTAAACTGACTCGATTGCCATACTCAGTTACTCGAATCGACTTGTGACTTCATTCCATGTCTTTCGTTTTGGCGACGGTAACACAAGACTGAAGTATCAATATGTCATTCGTTGTCACGCAGACAGATGATACACGTCCAATCCACCGGTGGTTTTCTGATCACTTGTAAAGTTCGCCGAGCTGCCAACCGAAGTGCACTTCGCATAGGAAGATGCGAAGTGTAGGGGAAAATGATGCCACTCAAACTGAACGAAAAAGGGACATCTTTTAGCAGCATAGCATTCCAGCGTGCCGTTGCGAAGAGTCACATCATACCACAATCAGTTAAAAAACTCCCAGAGAACAGATCTGGAACGAACCAACTGCCATCGCTTGCGTGCACTCAACACAACCGACCAAACCCTTTACGTCTGGTTTTTCTCAGCACGGCAAAAAAGAATACCAATAACGAGCGACATCCAGAGACGGAAAGCGAAGTGATTTGCTCAAGGAGTTGGTTAACATCTTTTTTAAGCCAATAATAGATGGATTCACCAATTTCAACAATGGCGTCATATCATCTCAAGGTTCCTCAGTGATAAGTCTACAGAGATCCTTACCAGCATGATTTTCAGCATGATAGGATTGCAGCCGTTTCTGTAAGATGTATTCAACCTCGATGAAACTGGCATATTTTTCCGCGCGCAGCCAACGAGAAGTTTCTCGCGGAAGGGCGTATCCTGCATAGACACAAAACGATCAGAGGAACAAGTTGTCGGAAAGTGACCACCGTTCCTGATTGTGGATAAATACATGTGTTAACTCCCTGGTTCCATTGGACTACTAAAACAGACTGACTTTATTCTTTCCTGGTACGAACCAGTCGGTAGCAAAGTCAATCACACTTCCAGTATGCGATTTTGCGATCGCTTCCGACCAGGAGTGATTTTTCAGTATAACCCAATAATCCCTGCTGTAACGTCATGTGATTTAATAGCGAACGACAAAGAACTAACGATCTTCCAACAAAAAGACGGGAGCAATGTGCGGCTTCACTGATCATAAACGCGCTATCAGAGCGCAGAAGGTATGCAAAAACTTTCCGCTTTCGACAAGTACTTCGCATGTCAGAGGACCGTCTATTTCGCAGAGCTGTTTCTTCTCAACCTTGTGTCGACTGGGGACGACTGAAAAGCTGACACTACTCAATTAACTCAGTTGGCAGGTTTCCCAGGACTCCATGGCTCACGACACTGACAAATATGGCTGCATGTGTCTGAGATGTGGTCACCGGAGCTGGAGCATAAAGGCTACCAGCTTCACTCCGGGACTGCCCGACTTCTTTTTGGCTGAGGTAACTAGAGCGCTCCTGCACAGCTTAATTCGCTAGGCCCTCCTTTCTGATGCTATGGCCATTCCATCGCTGTCTTTCGGTGAACTCAACCATTGCAACTGAAGCATTGCTGATACCTGGGTAAATTAACTGATCTATTGGCAAGTGGTCTGCCTCATACTTCGGGCTTTTTTGATAACCTTAAGCATGGCTGGTTTTGAGGCTTATTACAGGAAAACTATCCATGTATTTACTGGAAACTCTTCGACAGCCCACGGCCGGTTCCGTCCTTCTTGGAGCTCATCAGGTATAGATGTGGTCCCCAAGTTTCTGCAAGTTGTACGAAATCCACGAAGTACCCATTTGCGATATCTCGAATATCTTACCAACTGAAACTTGAGGCGGTCTTTGTGCGGCACATTCAGTTGATGAATATCATGAACGAGAGATTCAGCTGGGACTCATTGAAGTCTCCCTGTTCATTGCTTTATCTGTTATTGCCGTCCGTTATATCATGCACGTTTCAGTGCCTCAGCGTTTTCCTGTATTTCTTATTTCTAGCCGAGATCAAGGACACATCTTTCTGTTTCTCGGAATAGTGATGCTCATTGTTCAAGGTAGGTCGAGGGATTTTGTTTGCAGAGGCATTACAAGAAAGTTAGTCGATGTCGGTGGCGTTCGTGTTGTCAGTTTCTTTTCGGATTGGAGGTGTAAGCACCTTAGAATGCTTTATATAGGTCTCTCTCTCTCTCGCCCACTCTTTTCCTTTCACTTTAAGGCTTTAACTATAGTTAAATAAACTTTGTGGTTGTACAGTTGCGACGCATCAGTGTAAACACTGATGTTGCTGTCTCTGTTGATGACGACTAAAACTTCCATTCTTTTAATACCAGGAGGCTTGGTTCACCGATTCCGACACGGGAATGAAGCGAAAGTCAGTAGCCTGGTAAGTTTCGAAATTTGTGCTGTACGCTGCCTGTTCATTTAACGCTCGCTGTGTTCGCATTCTCAACCACCACTGTCGGTTGTTTTTAATGTGGTTACGAACACGTCACCATGTACACGTGGCCCTCTCTAACGCACGTAGCACGCAACGTTGTGAATGCAAATGAACCTAGGCCAACACAACGTAAGAATTCTGTTAGACGATTAGTAATTAATGTTACGTGTACATAGTGTCATGTTGTCTTGTCATTATCCGATCGGTTGTAGTACGTGTTCGGACAGAATCCAAAAAATGTCTAGTTTCAATCGCATGATTCCTGAATTGCTTCCAATGCTGGGGATTTCTCATTTGCTTATCTGGTTGCAATAAGTCGGTATTTGTTTTGCAGAGACATTCAAACCATTAAAATTGGTTTTGAGTGTACTTCTACTGATACTGTGCAAACGAACTCTGAAGGTTTGCTACCAACAGGAAGTCTTCGGAAGTGAGAACTGGAAACATAGTAAAGATCTTGCTCTGAGAATGATCCGCCGGACCACGAAAATTGTTATGGGCAAGGTGTGCCCTTCTTGCGTGGTTGCCCTGACATCCGACTACCATCTGGTCTCTCCCAATGGGGATGACCCGTAGGATTTGGTCAGATCCTTCTTGAGGAGCTTGTACTTAGGGAGGAAGTGGTTGATGAATCCCGTTTTATGCAATAACTGAATGAAACTTGAATTAATTACTCTTGTTCTACAAACCCTTTGTGAATTTCATATTTTTCCATATCTGTTTGATCCCATTTTAAATGTAATTATTGCAGAATAGGCAATGAACATGGTATGCCTCGAGGCATATAAATACCCAATCTTTTTCGGGATCACTTTACTTGAAGCGGTTACCATGTGACTTTCCGTTGGTCTTAAAATCACTCCACTGCTTCACCTTCTTCTGGTCTGTATGGTTGGTCATTCTCAGATTTGTCATCATGTAAACAACGTCATTTATTTCCCTGAGAAACCAAAGCTGGTATGACCACATGTCATATCCCTCTGATGGGATATCTACCGATGGGCAGCATTTATTTCCTCCACATTGTCATGTATGTCGACAAAATTGTACAGTTGATGTTCGACACTGGACAAACCCCGACTAACCTGTCGGCATTTTGGTGTTTTTCCACTTTTGTGTTGTCAAGTGCGAGTAATTCACCCGAATTTTCCTTAATGAAACGACAAGTGAAAAGGTATGCGGCCTGAGTTGAGTAATTTGTGACAATGCTGTAGCCCTTACGTCAGTGCTCACTGATGGCTTCGCATTAACTCAGAATTATCCTGGAACGTCTTTTCGACTGAGGTGAGCGATCTTTATTGCAGCATTGAGAAACAGAAGTACTTCATTTCTCGCGAGGTTTGTCAAGAGACCTGGACTAGACAGCCAGACTGACAGCCACACAACTGAGTTTCTGTTGAGGAGAATGTTGGTGGCTCAGGTAGCGCAGATGCTCGTTGTACTGAAAGCGCAGCTGTCATGTTCAGAAGGCAGTGTCCGGAATGTGCTCCTGGAGTCGCCGGTATTCGCATTTCCCGATTTCTGGGGAAATTAGTCTCGATTTGGGCGGCATTTGGACCGAAATTGCCGAAATTCTTCGGTCCCTTTCGGGAGGTTCGACATTATGGTCATCAACCCACTGGTAAATTTCGCCGGACCAAGACAGTGGTCCTTTTAGCGTTGAGGCCCTTATCGTGTGTGACTACATCGGAGGGGACCACCGTATTATATGAATTTTCACACATTTATGTAACACAGAGACTGTGGTCACCTCCAGTTCAAACTGTGGTTGTTATTGCCTTTATTTTCTCGGCACAACCATCTGTTCAGCTAATACAAGATGCGGAGGATCTAGTATCTTACAATTCCGTTACACATAGGTGAAATTTAGCTGGGCAGAAGTTGGCAATTACTTTTATAGCTGGAGCAACCGAAGAACAGATTAGTGACAGCGTGACAGGTAGTGGGTTGACTGGGAAGTCCAATATTGGACGAAGCCATGGGTGAATTAGACCAGTGAACTAAGTGAAAGATCACTTATTCCCTGATATTCAGGATACGTTGGTTTAACTGTGCGTATGACACTAGGGAGGTCAGAGAGGAAATTAGAGACAGTACCGGGAGCAATGGACGCACCAAGTCACAGTGGTAGCGAAGGGGGTTGAAACTTGATAGGGACGAAGTGGCTTTCGTTGGAATTCTAGTGGCAAACACGCTAGAGGTTGAATGAAGGGCCCCATAATCGCCCAATTGCAGCAGGATTTCACCACTAGGAAGTCGTACTGCCAAAATCTGGAAAACACAGTAAAAGGGCTTTGACAGTGAACTTAACGTACGGTGTCAAAATAAGATAAGACAGCTGCGAACATACTATGCGGATTTCCTATGCTTAACTGTCTCTAACGGTTACTCAGAAATCTGGGCCGGCTGTTTTGTTGTCCTCGTAAGTCCTGATTTGAAAGACGCGCGGACAGCCGGAATGGGAGCAGTCAGTTCTTGTTTAAATGCTCACCTACTCATGAGAATGTGAGTAGGCTCCCTCGGTAAATCGATACTAGTCAGATGTTGCCCTAGCCCAACAAACTAGTTCGGATCATTACCACTTTCTCCTTATCATTAATTGGCCCGGAAAATGCGATAATCACCAATCCGTGAACTTGGAGTTCATCCGGACTCCGAGGAGTTAAGCCATACGAAGACATTCGCCCTTAACTTCAGTCACACTTTGGACTTGTTTCACTTGCTACTCCTTTTATCCTCAGTTTCGATTTTGTGATTTTATGGGTGCATACCAGTTAAATGACAGCGCATACAAGCGAAGCATTCTTAATGTGACACGGATGACTTGGCAACTACCCTCATCTGTGACCATTTGTGAGGTGTCTTGGTGACAAACTTTTGTCGGGACGGTTGAAGCAACGTATCCCTCATTGATTGCCTCAAGCTGTTCCCCGCTGTAGCTGTCATTCTGGTTTTTGTCCCCCATAACACTAGTATCTGGGTCACATCCAGTCAAACTATCTCCTACTTCGTTACCGATCAAGGGTGCAACGCTTTCGAATCAATGGCAGGATGACTGAAGACAGCTGATTTCCCCATTCACTTTGCTGACAAAACTATAAGAGAAGGCTAACCCGAGAGTGGAAACATTAAAAAAGGACGATAGGAATGTGCGATTGTCCATAATGATTCGGTTATGTTTTTTTTTTCGGACAAAGTGACTCATTTAGTGATACTGGTTCATTCTTAGCATCGACGGAATGAAAGTTTTAAGGAAGAAAACGATCACTGCACTGTTCCGTAACGTAGCAAAATCTAGTGTCACAGTCTAGTAAAATGATTCAATCCTTTAGTTTCAAACAGAATCCTCGAGGTTGGCCATTTGTTATTGATTTTAACTTTGTGTATTTAGTTTGGGTCAACGCTATGTTTATAAGAAAATCTTTCCTCTGGGGATAAGGCGCAGCATCACAAATTTTTGTACGTTGTTGGATGAAACCATTAAGCGATATTTACTATCTGGGCATCATTATAGAACTACACTCGAGGCCATGATGATTCTGTGGTGTCATCCTCACGTAGGGCGATGCAAACTACGTCGTCTGTCAACCGATGAAGTGCGGAACGATTATAGGAATAACGTACCAAACCAACGTATGCGCTTGTACTTGCGGTGACTGTGCCACTGGGGTTTTAATTTTCGATTTCGCAGAAACTGGGCGTTTTCAAGTTCAGCCAGCAAATTTTTGCATGGGTTCAGGCCCATGTAGTGTTGGGTTTCTGTTACAGTAGTTTAGTGGCTTCAGGAGAAACTTCGACTTTGAACCCTCCAAGAACTAGTCTCGGTACCGTGATATAAAAGCTGTATGTTACGAAAGCCACTGCTGATAAAAGTGTTGGTCTAACATGACTTAGGTCACGGCAAAACAGCTGTTTCACCGCGCTTCCCGTTAGCTAGGGTCTCCCAGGAGTCCATTCGGCCGAACGTTTGGTGTGATGGAGTCGGTGTACATCATGTGAGGGTGTTCATTCGTGGGAGGTACCGCTCACTAGGCGAGAAGGGGACGTCACCTCGATCAGTTTTCTGGAGGTCATACATTAGCTACTGGGGATCCATATTTCTTCTTCAATGAAATTTCTTGGGAAAGAAAATGATGTTAAATTCACACATTCATATGGATGGTCGCATCGAACGACATTTGCTTTGTGTTCAAATACTCGAATAAAATAGAACAAAGAATGCTGATTTTACAAGTCTGTCTTGCTGATAGAATTGCGTGTTTGCGCCATAGATAGTGACACACTAACTACTATCCAATAGTGGTGTTTTTTTGGGTGTTTTCTCCGATTAGTTAACTCTAACGTTCTAGTTGTGCGTAACATTCGCCAGACAGATCTGTTGCTCTTCTCCCCTAAGTACGACCGCCCCATGTTTTTGATGTCATTGTAGACGAGCACTATATTGTGAATACATGGAACAATCATTGGTCTTCTTGGTTGTCTGTCAGTGGTGAATCTAGGGTGTTACTAGCCTCGCTTTTCGCCGGTCCTTGGCTATTTTGAAAGAAACCAAATGAATATTCTGTCCTTCGGTAGCAACTTACATTTCAGATCTTGATTTTCTAGTCCACCGAACGGTCCATCCACCGTCTCTAATCTCCGTGATCTTTGGTCATCCAGTCGTAAGCGAGTTCCGTCTTCATAAAGTAAACTACTCACAAGGTTGCTGAAAACTCTTCGACAGCTCACGACAGATTTCGCCCTTCTTGGGGCTCATCAGGTAGGCGCAGTCCCCGAGTTTCCGTCAACCTTATGTTCTGCTTGAACTCTGTCTTATTTTTATTAAACGGAGCCATCGTCTTGTACCGATAAACCATCGAATGCTTACCCGTATCCCCTTCCCAACGAATGTACTATTACACCTCATCCAGTCTACATGATATCAATTTACTTTCAGGCAATTTTTGTACTTGCGCTGGCAGCATTGATTATTGGAACTGCACAGCTGTGGTGGGTATTTTATATTGGGCTAGCATTCTGGGGCTTTTCGTCCGCTTCATTCATGCCCACATTCAATGGAATGGTGTCGTTACAGACAGGCCCGGAACGACAGGTATGTCTGACCTGGAATGGTTGTGTTTTTTTCATTCTGCTATTCGCAGTTGCTTTTGGTTATCGTGGGTGAGAGCAAATCAGTGAGTATCCTACTCACGTTGTGTAATTCCTTCAAATCGCACACCGCCTTCTTCACCTTATTGGAATTTCCGCATCATCCGGTACTTAGACCTGAGGAACACAGAACAGATCCACTCGTTGACGAGTTGTGATAAAACGCTCAGATGACTTTCGCTATTAACTAATCTCTGGTCTCATTGAACTTTATTAGCACCGTATCAACTAAGAACCCAGTTGGACGAGCGTTTTCGGAACTTTCACCCAAGGTAAATCGGATCGCAAGTGACTGATCAGTTTCGGAATTTTTAATTCTTGAGGGACAACCGCAAAGACAATTTCTGGATGAAGTGGACGGTTGTACTAGTGATTATATCCAGGTCCAGATATTATATCCCCTAGTGAATACCCGAGTCGGGTGAAAGGAGTGGACGTGATAAGTTTGAATACAATGTGGTCACGTTACTCGATGACGGTTGATTATCTTGTCGCTACTGGTCATTCTACAACAAGCTGTGGCTGGTTGAGCAAGGGATTACAAATGATTTCGAGTGGTATTCACATTTACATGATGATTCCTATGTAGACAGTTGCTACGGTGCTCTCACTGGACAATCTGAGATAATCTTTGCAGACTCCTTAGGATAAACATCCCACTGGTCGACCGATGTACTCTGTCACACAGCAGGACAAAGCAGCAGGGGCCTGCCCTTGGGATTCATGTTAAACATTGGCGTCGAAATAAAACAGCTTCGCAAAGTGGCCACCGGGAATGTTCGTTGTGTTGATTTACAAGGTCCATAGGTGACATGAGCAGACAGATGCAAAAACATTGTGACGTGACACGGCCGCTTGACTATTATTCTCTATGAAATTACTCGGCAGAACCATTCAGATCGCTGTCAAATGTGCAATTTGAACAGGTCTCCTGTGCTGGCTTAAAAGTTGACGAGACCAGGTCTCGTTTTCATTGTAATGGCATTAGACTGGAAATTAGCACGTTCTCCCGAGTTGTGGTACATTAACTGTCGTGCTGAACTGTCGGGATATCGCTTCTCTTGGCCTCACCTCATCCTAAGGAGAAACTTAGATGAGGGCCCAAGGTCCGCCACCCGGGCCCAATCAACAGTACGGCCATCCGTTTTCCGGACTTAGCCCTAGCTTTTCGATATGGCTCCCTGTGTCAGATTAAAGATACAGTCCAAATGCAGTTCAGCTTGTACAGAACCTCCTTAATTGTTAGAATAGCGACGGTGACGAAGTAAAGAAACGAAGCCTCGGTTCGAAAATGCGTATCCTTATTTCATATCCACAACATTACACATTTATTGCATTATCTTCTTCAATCTAAGACGTTTTAAGCGATTAGGAAGTGGTTCGTAGTTGATAAGTTTTGCGGCCATCCGTATCATTTGTCTTTGTTTTGTTTATGAAAACAATATGCTCTTTCCAGCAAGCCAGAGTTTAATTTAATGCAATCCAATGGACTTAACTCTCGGAACACCTACAATCATTCCCAAAGCTTCCGTCGTTAAAATAATTTTAACAAAATGGTCTTTATCATCTGCTTGAATGTCCACTTTCCGGTGGGTATTTACGTTGATTATATTGTCGTCATCGTCTAAAAACAATACATTACTGCAGCACGTTCAAGCGCCTGAGACTCCTCTTATTGGGTGATAATGCAGAACCAAAACGGGAACGACTGAATTCGAGCAAAAATAATGCAAATAAATGATAAACAAATCAAGTGCTTTTGCTAAGGTTTGGCTACTTTCTCAACTAAGCACAGTGGTGCATGCGGTTTGTGTGATGAAAGGAAGCTGTTTTAGTTGAAGGGGACGAACATCGGGGAAAGGATTTGACAACGAGGGACGTAAGGTAAAGTCTGCCTGCAGAAGTCCGCCGGGACGTAATAGCGAATGACGGTATGTGAGTAGACTAAGCTCATATGACAAACCTCACTATCAGAGTTGCATACGTACTAAGTTTTTACACGTAAAAATGCACGATATGGAGTTAGAATATCCTCGGTTTCTGTGCTCACCTCTTCTCTGTGGATGGACCTCACCATTGAACACTCGGGGTGGTGAGACAATCGATACAATACAACATCGATTGCTATGGACATTTTTAGCCATAACACGGGGTTTTCACTAGTTTATTATCGATTGCGAAGTGATGCTTTACTAAAGGGGCCTTTAAATTAATTATTTGCCCGAGACAATTCGTTATTGATGTTTCCTTCAGTAAATGAATTTTCCAGTCAGTCCTTCTGCAAATTTATTCATTACGCGGTCTGTCTTCCGATCAGTTCGTCTTTTACCCCGTTGGCAACCTGGTCGTCAATTTATATTGCTCGCTATAATGCACGTTTCGTGATTACCTTTGCACAGTTCATTTCAGCGGATTTTACCTTCTAAATCGGCAGTGTTTTATCTTCTGGGTTGTACGTTGTGTAGGCGTACTTTCATTTACGGAACCAGGTAGCAACAGTCTTGATGAGACATCGCAGATGGACACCCGTACTCCAATCAATCCAGGAATAGTTCTTTGTGCCTATGTTTTAGACTGTAACTAAATTTGGAATCTTATCACTTGCGTTTGTATTGACTTCAGGAAGAACTGCTGAAAGCATTTATCCGTCAACTCATGTTTGTGAGGTTCCACTCTAGTTTGAGATCAAAAATCAAACCACACCTTCAATTGATGCAGATTTCACCCTGTGTTGAGTAAGCACAAATAAGTCCGACCATTTTCGAGGTTGTTGCACCCATGGGAGACGCATGCCCACACGTCTGGTACAAAGTGAATCCCTTATGTGAGATTGCTACACACTTTGGTGTGAATGAGGAGCACACTCGACTGACACTCCTGTGGATCACGTCCTGTAACAATGACGATTATCCTAACCTCTTGACGATTACTATACGAATAAAAGCGCAAGTGCACCACCAAACTGTACGTAACAAGCGAAGTACACTCACTCGCAAATGGGTTGATGTTAACGGGAGACTCAAATGGTTCCCAGCTGAATATCCTGTTAATGATATTCTTCAAATGAATGTGTTGCGCAGGAGCCGCCCCATGTTTTAGTTGGTATGGTATTCGAGATATTGCAGCATATCTTCGTTAGGTTGGTGAAAACTCCGACAACCCACTAACAGCTTTGTTATTCTCGAGGTTCATCAGGAAGACGTAGTCCCTGAGCTCTTATCAACTATTTGTTCTAGTTGAACATCGAGTTGTAGAAAGTTGGCGAAATACATTCATTAGCGAATTACTTTGGGAGATACGACTGAATCTTTTGTTTACTTGGCGTTATCAAGGTTGTTGCTTTCAAGGCCTGTTCGGTAAAACGCCACCTAAACAAATGTAATATACATTAATTGACATCGTCACAGGGTAAAAGGTATTTGGCCTCTGCTCGGGGTATCGCACGTTGGACAGTGGCTGTAGTACACTCTCCAGGTCAGTGGCTTCTCGTTGGAGGTTATCGTATTCCCAGCATAGTTCAGTGGGATGTTTACGCGACAGTTGGAATATCTCGCTCAAACGCGCATCTGGTTGTTCAATCGACCTTTTCTACTCGCAGGGTCAAGTCTTGGGTGTCTTCCGTTCTCTGAATGCGTTGGCACGTGCAGTTGGACCGTTTTTGTTTTCCCTGGTGTTTGGAGTTGCCGGACCAACCTACAGTTACGTGATCGCGGCTGCATCTTTGATATGTATCGGTGTGCACTACGTCAGAACGAACAAATTGGTGAAGGAAAACTGACTGACGGTGCGGTGTCAACTGGCAGACTACTGTCTGTGATCGTTTTTTTTTCGATGTTCATTTGTTTTCTGTATCTGTGTTCGGGTTTTGTGAAGCATGTGGTATTTGAAATAAACATGATTTTCAATGTTTTAGATGGTTTGGGTTCGTGACTTATTGGTCTTGTTACGCTGTTTCTCTGTCCTTTCATCTCTTGCATTGGCGAATCCGGTGGCAGGAGTGACGGCTAACAATATACGTAAATTTAATAACTATTCCTGATGGTCATGCTGCACCGAGAACATATAACGATGTTCAAGAAATTAATGAAGCTACCGTCATTGCGTCCATGAAGAGCCCGGATACAATCGTAACGGCTGACTCGAGATGGTCCAGTGTTTAAAGCGCGCACTTACTGACCGAAAAGTTTCTGGTTCGAACCCAACACCGGCCTCTCCACTGCTCCTGTCTAGGCTTAGGCAGTTTCTCAGTTCTCGTACTTTCTTTGAGGCGTATGGCATCCATGCAACGAGAGGATGTTACGGATGAACGGTTATTTTTATTATTGATGGTTTGAGACTTCAACACATCTAGGTTCGCGAGAGACGCGCCAGTCAGTTTTTCAGCTCACGAACCGTGCAGTGGTTCAGGCTGCTACACTTTCGTTCACCGAGGATAAGGAGAATGAGAGCCACATATTGCGGGCGATGTCCACATCTATAAACTGATGGCAAATGGATCTGTTTCTCAAGGATGGCAGGAAGTGAGAGCTACACAGTGAAGGCGAAAGCTTTGCTGCAAGACCGCCGTTGGCTGCGTGATACAGCCATGTCTGACAGGGTCACTAACCGTTAGTTTGTCTCGTCCTGTGGTCCCCATCCGGGGAGACGCTGAGTTGTCCGATACAAGGCTTGGCGAAGAGTGCTCTACGAAGCGAACGGTCCTCTAGCATATGAAGCACATGGCCTAACGAACGTAACCTGTGGAGTGTGATTAGCTGATCTACCGAGGGACAGTGGACCTCTCTAGAAACCATCTGGTTTACTTCAGCATTACTGGTCTAATGTTCCCACCAGACCCGTGCAACGTTTCGGAGGCACCGATGGTTAAACAGCCTCCGAAGACCCTCCGCACGCAACAACTACGTCTCTGATCCATAAAGTAGGATGGACCGCGGAATTGTAGAGTTTACCCTTGACAGTCAAGCTGTCACGTTGGCGCCACAAATGCCGGAGGTTGGCAAACACTTCCTTGGAGGGTGACTTTGTCTTTCGCCAATCCGCCGGGACATATGCAGCTACTCAGATGAACGAACTTATCTACCACATCGATTAGCTTAACTACAAACACGACTTTTGGGTTTGTTCCCACTCAGCCTTGCAGCAGTACTTTACAGGTTCGAAACACATCCTGAACTCTGTAGCAGAGTTATTTAGATTATTAAAATAGTTTGCATTTCTAAAGAGTTTGATCCAAGGTGGGCAGCGTCATCGGCATAAACAATGTCCGTGGGCGAACGCCTCGAGAGTATTTCACCGCCCCCCGAGGTGTCAGAAGCAGGTGAAGAAGACTCAAGAAACGCGTTGATTACGAAGGTAGAGAGAAAGGGCGACAGAGGACACCCCTGTCTGACAACGCCGGGTGTGGTTAAAACCAGGAATAGACACGTACATGTTCATGGGAGGCGTATGGAGCCTTTATAAGAGACAAGAGTTTAGAAGAAATACCCTCCATAGACAGACAGACACCGTTTTTGATGATCAGCGGAGTCGAAAGCAGATTTGGGATCGAGAAATACGACCGCTGATCGCCGGTAGGAGTGACGCAGTTCCAACACTTATATCAAGTTGTATATCTGATCGAAGCAACTCCGATCATGGCGAATCCCAGCTTGATTCTCGCGAATCTGACTCTACCGGTGATGGGTCAACCTGCGTAGGGTAATATCAGAGTACCTTCGAAGATGTGGCCACTAGAATGATGCCCCGATGGTTTTCCCACGACGTTCTTGCGCTTTTTTTGCAAGCAGGGTTCACGGTTCAGTCAGTATTCTCTCATCAATTCAGATATTTTGGAATAAAGTCGTCAGGATGGCCACGGGGGACTCATCACCTTTGAAGAGTTGAGGCTGCAAGTCGTCTGGATGAGGCGCTTTTTTGCGCTGCAGCAATGAGACCGCTTGCTGGACTATCGTTGTCACTGGTAAACTGGTTTAGAAGTTCCACTCGGGTTTATTTGGTTCCTCTAGGGGTTGAGTTGATGGGGGTCAACTGAGCTATCCTTTAAAGTGTTCCGCCCATCGTTCAAGACATTTTTGTAGTGAAACGATTTCCAATCTTTTTTGGGGATCGCCTAACACCCACTCTAATGGGACCAGTTGATCGGAATACCCGGAACAGGGTGCGATTCTTTCCCGTTACAAAATCTTTCTCCATTTTCCAGGCTTTTGCGACCGACCAATGCTCTCTGTCAATCCTTAGGTTCTTCATTATTCGGCATTTGACGGATCTGCGCGCGCCATCATAGTCTTTTGTTGTTGGTATAGTTTTCTCGGTTCCAATCAGAGTTGTTGATCGTGAAAAGGTCCAGTGTTCATTGTGCGAGCGACATCTAGCAGACAGTATCAAAGACTGTTAGTGCCTTTAACTAACCGTTACTCATTGGTCCCGTCGAGTCCTCTCAGCCAACTCAAATCAATACTACTTAACAACAGACGCTTTGCAGATTACGAACTGAATGGCTTTCCAACAACCGGTGTTTCATTGTAAAGACGAATAGATACGTGCGTACCCCCACAATGCCTTGATCGGAGTCAAGTGGTGTCCTCCACAATGAACGACAATCTTTCATCGAACCTCTCCATCGATAGGTGATTGCCACATGGTCCGATTGAGCCTACAGTTGGTTTGCAGTCAGCCTCCAAATCATACGGTGAACGCTTGTGCTGAAAATTTATAGTGACTAGAAACAAATGATGTTCAGCACACTAATGAAAAAGTCGCTCTCCAATATCTCTGCGATGAGCGCCAACTCCGAATCGGTCGCCGAGATGGTTATCCTTAGGACTTAGCAAGCCAACTTGGGTATTCATATCGGTTGCCAGAGTCACGATATCTATACGTTCCACTGAGCGAAGCAACTGTGATAAACCTATATAGAAGCTGTCTTTCTCAGCCTCAGGGCTGCCCTTCATCAGAGCGTATGCTGATACAACAGACAAACCGTCTACCACGTCGAGATGCAGTGATCTTGATTGAATCAGTCAACCTAGCCGCGCAAGCAGAATGCAGTCTAGTAAAGCGCACTCAGCCCTGGACTATGCAAAACTCCCATAACATAGATACCACCAACCGCTGCATCAAGGTCAGGGGTCTTGTATGTATGTGTCGATCGAAACATGGAAAAAGGACCGAGCAAGAGTTACCTGTTGTCCAATTTGACACAGAGTACTGAAACGTGAGAAAACACCAGGAGGGGACGGTTTGTATCCATCTGACAAAACTCATTGATACGATACAGAGAGAAGAGGAAGTGCCTGCAGAAAGGGGCACATGGAGTCATCCCTATTTTCAGAAAAAGTAAGCGGACGCTGTGAAAACCACCGTGGCATTAAACTGGAAGCGGTGGCATCGAAGGTGCTCTCCGGTCTTACCCTTCGAAATTGAATGAACACAGGGAGACGCAGACCCGTGAAAACCGAGGTGGGTTCCATACTGCACAAGGATGCATCGACCACACTTTTCACCCTTCAACAGATTCTGGGTCAGTACTTTGCTTCCAGCAACCAACAAGTGGTTTTCCTTGACTTAAAAGCTGCCTTTGACTCTCTAGACCGTCAGACACTATGGCACAGTCTACGGAACAAAGGTGTCCCAGATGAATTCTTGACCTTTCTCAAGGTTCTGCACGCCAACTCCTTCGGATATGTGAAGGTCTACGGGAAGCTTGCCCTGAGTTCAGCACATCAGGTGGTGTCAGGCAAGACTGCCCCTTTTCACCTATCCTCTTAAACCTCATCATTTATGGAAAACTCACTCCCAGCCTGTAATGCCTGTGAGGTTAAAATGCTCCCAGGGCATTCCCTCAAAGAGTATGCGGACGACAGCTACTATTAAATCTGACGGCACTGTAATACAAGTGGTGCGAAATGATTACACAATTCTGCCTTGCGGTTTGGCATGTGCTTTATCGTTACGAAGCGTAGAGTGCTGATACAAGACTGGGTGGGCTCGAACCCGTACCTCATACTGGCGAGCGAGCCAAATGACGCAATAGAAAAACTTGTCTACCTGGGCGGCTGTATCAGTCCCGGTGGTCTAGCCAAAGATTATATTTCCACACGGATTGGGAAGACCGGAGCGGCTTTTGCGAAACTGCACCACCCGTGGTGCAGAAGTAAAATAAACTTATCTGTCAAGTTTACCTGTCGAGTATACAATGCTGCAGTGTGTTCCATATTGTTACGCGAGTCAGAAACCTAGTCGCGGCGCGCTGAGGACATCAAAAGACCTTTAGAAGAGGATTGCCCAAGTCCGGTACTTCAGCACTGCTGAAGTAAGTCGAATGGTTTTCGGAGGAGATAACTCACCCACGACAGATGAACTGATCACACTCCATAGGTTGTGTTGGTTTGGTCACGTGATCGGTATGCCCGTCGGCCGATCTCCTCGAAGGGCTCGTTTTGCACAACCACGTGAAGGGTGGAAACGAGCCAGGGGAGGTCAAACAATGACTTGGCAGCGAAGTATGAAAGTCATTAACAGTAAACTCAGCCACGTTGTTCATTGCTGTCTCCCTGGATGGGGATCCCGAGACGGGACACATCAATGGTTAGAGGCACTATCAGATATGGCCCTGTCGCACCCGTAATGCCGCACATGCATCCAAGCTGTTGCCTTCACTCCATAGCTTCCCTTCCCGATTTTCCCAAAGTCCAGATGGATCACTTATATCAGCTACCGCTTCCAATGCGAATCTATCAACCCGATGCCCAAAAATCATCGAGGGAAAAATGTGGCAGCTATAACCACTGTGGGGCAAGCACGGCGGTTTTGCTGCAGTACACACTAGAAAAGAATGGCTCCGATCGAGTTTTGAAGATCGTTCGGCTAATGATTTCAAAAATGTGGAAACCAGTACATATTTTAGTCATACCGAATTCCTATGACGGAATACGACGGTGGTAAATATAACTAGCAGCTTTAGTACTACAGAGAGTAAAACTCTAACCCTCGTCGTACGAGGCACTCGAAACCTGGAAATCTAGTAATTTGCCTTAGAATGATGCTGCAGATATGGCTCAATCGCGCTGTTAGTGACGATGCTGCATTAAAGCCGTCGCCTTCAATGCGTAGCTGCCCAGTTCCCGACCTGACTGGTCATGCCATCGCCTCCTATGCTTGCTTGTACCTCCCATCTTCCGGTGATCTAAACTGTAGCAGCTGAAAGCAACGCACCCTGGGAATATGATTCGTAGCTGATAAATTGAACTCAATTGAGAATGGTGCTACTGCATCTTGGGTGAGACACTTTTTACCTGTTCCCCAATCTTCGGCCGTCCAAAGAAGGGCCACTTTAAAGCCACGCCGTCCCTGTGCGGCAGTCTGTAACCCCTTTTCCTCGCCTAATGTAGCACGCCTTTCCTTATTTTAATGCCGCCGCCACACTCTCTCGTGTTGTTTGTCACTCCTAGCAAGTTACCGCACCCCACTGTAGGGCTGATCTCCCAACGTATTCGTCGTTCTCTCAAGCAAAAATACCCTGGAACGCCTAGTATCACACCTTATTCCCGTCTTTCCCTAATCCCCAACTATTAAAAACTGCTGCCAACATGTTGCAGTGGAAGTCAACACGAGTATTGTTTCGCTTGCCTGATTGTTGTGTATTTTATTTACACACCATCACTGACCCTAGCGCTACCGTTCCTTCGTAAGCCGTATATTGTGTAATGGGAGTATTTGGCGCTCCCGAAGGTACCAGTTTGAAAGGAGCCTACCTCATGGGTGGCATAGTTTCTCCTGATCAAAAGGTGGTTTCGAAAACATCCAAGCCTATTTCACCGTCACGAGTATTGTGGATTATTTTGATGCCCGCCTTGTCTGAAATATCCGTTAGGATACGAACCCCACTTCTTCGCTTATTATACACTTCATCTATTTCCCCAACAACTTATGCTTCCTTTCGTGTATGAACAGACGGAATGTATAAGTTTATCTTGGTGTCCTATGCGTTCAAACAGGGAGTGAGATATTGTCTCCCTAATTGTGGATACTTGGCATTACTATTTAGATATATTCAAAATTTTCGAACCCAGAAATAAGCGAAAAGGCCTTGGCTGGGTCATGCACATTGCTGTTCTGATTATGTACAAATAAGGACTTCAAAATCCACCGAAGCCTTCATCCATCAATTGGGGGGCCGCAACTTCGATCGAGCTGTATAAATCTGAGTATTACTCCGAGTACTAGAATTCAGAAAGTCAGCAACCGTGACCACCAAATTACGCTTACCTTCTTCACCAACCATTCCATATCCTCCGTCGCTTTGGTGATTAGTTGCGCGATTCTAACCGGATCCTCTTCATCAGAGTGACTGTTGAATTGCTAAGCACACATGTACTCAGTTATGTGATGACGCTAACTTGTCTGACGTGGTGCCGGTAGTGCTCTTGCACAGGCTGCGGTAACGATCGGATCCTGCGTAAGAGGTGTCTATACAGTTGAACCGGAGTAGATGGTTTCAGCGCCATCTGAAAAGCTTAAAAAAGGACGGTTCGAGGGGTTATACCAGCGGAAACAGGTGAAAATTCTAACACCCTTGTGACGGGCATATATCACTGCAACGAACTTAGTATCGTCTTCATGCAAACCAGCATCACATTCGCTGTCAAGAGGGATATCACAGGATTTCCAGATGAGGTTCAGAAAAGGCCTCAGAACATAACTAATGACGTTCAGTTCTGTTATTATTAGATCAGTTCTGCACCATTATGTTCATTCAGTTGTGCGCGGTCTGTCTGGGTTTGGAAATAAGTAACACTGCGTCTGTTCCTCACAGTAGTCATCATGACGAGGCTCAGGATGAACAGTCTCGGTGTCAGCAGTTTGAGAATGGTAATATGAGATACAGCAAGGGTGTGGGAATGAAGACCGGCTTATGTATATTGATAGTTTTGAAAGCCTTTCCAAGTGTCTGGCGAATGCTACTCCGGAAGCATCATCATTATCAGCTGTAAGAACCACGTACTTGTCTTACAGTGGTTGCAGCTGCCACAATTTTGTCCATCGCTGATTTGGGGAGGTAGGGTAGGCGAGAGCTGATAAATTGGTGCGTAAATACAGGTCTGCCAGTGGACCGGAGATTGGGGAAGGAGCTATGCATTGAAGGCAACAGCTTGGATGCACGAGCGTCATTGAGGGTGCGACTGTGCCATGTCTAACAATGTTTCCAACCATTGACATGGCCCGTCTCGGGGTCCCCATCCAAGGAGACGGCAATGAGTTTGCTGGTAATGGCTTCCACACTTCGCTACCAAGTCACTGTTTGACTCCCTGGCTCTTTTCCACCCTTCGCGTGATTCTGCAAAAAGAACCCTTCGAGGAAGTCCGTCGACTGGCATACGGAGTACGTGGCCAAGCCAACGCAACCTATGCAGTGTGACCAGTTCATCTACCGTGTGTGTTATTTCTTCCGAATACCATTCGACGTACTTCAGCATTGCTGATCCGGTGTTCTCACCAGACTCGGGCAATGCTCCGAAGACATCGATCGTCAAACACTGAAAGTCTTTTGACGTCCTCGGCGCGCAGCGGCCACGTTTCTGACCCGTACAGCAACATGGATCGCACCGCAGCATCGTAAACTCTACCCTTGACGGATAAGCTGATGTCATGCCCACGCCATAGGTGACGCAGGTTCACAAAAGCTGCTCTGGCAGATGGATGGAAATATCATCTTTTGCTAAACCACCGGGACTGATACAGCTGCCCAGGTAGACAAACTTGTCTACTACCTCAAGCGGTTCATCCGCAAGCATGAGGCTAGGGTATGAACCTACCCAGACTTACAGTAGCACTTTAGACTATGCAGGAAGCGCATGCCAAACCATGAGGCAGAAATATTTAGATTATTTAATATTGTTTGCATTACCACGGGGTCAGATCCAAGAAGAGCTATGTCGTCTGCGTACTCGATATCTGTGAGCGGACGCCCCGGGAGAAATTCGACCCCAAAGGCATTAGAGGCTGGTAGTGAGTCTTACGTAATCGTATCAATGACGAAGAGGAATGGTGAAAGAGCACAGCCCTGTCTGACACTTGATGTGATGAACTCAGGCGACAGCTTCCCGTAGACCTTCACACGTCCCCGGAAGTTGGCGTACAGCGCCTTAAGGAGGGTCAAGAATTTATGGGGGCACCTTTGCTAAACAGACAATGGCATAGTGTCTGATGGTCCACAATGATCCTGCGGGCTTTACTGGCTGGAACTCAGTTTCTAAAGGTTCAACCATGCCAGAAAGGCCAACGGGGAGCAGCCCGACGAAGAACAGCGAGTCCCCGTACTGCGAGTAATCGTATTATGAGGTGGTCTGGAGGTAAAGTCGTACTGTCCTCTGCGATAAGAGTGTGAAGGCAGTAAGCCGTTTCCCCCAGGCGACCAGAATGTCCATATTCATGGAAGCAGCGACGCTGCCTTCCACCGAGGAAGGACGGGTTAGAGAAGGTCGGCCCCAAAAACCGCACACTCCGATCGCCCAACGGTTGACCGTGACCACCGGCGCATTATCCAATACGGTCGAAATACTTTTAAAACCAAAGGGTCCGGTGCTGCTCAAAAGGCACCTGTTGTGCACAGCTGCACTAGGAGTGAGACAGTAATGCCCTGCTCCCTGCGCCCTCGGGCCAGGCCGGTCCCCTACAGCTAAGTGGGTCAGACTATTGAGTCATTGGCTCCGGGAAGGGTCCCCCAAGAAAACCCTAACAACCGCTGTCTCGCGGTTCACACTCTTGAGTCAGAGGATAGGGGCAGGGTTCCCGAACAAAACCCTACATCCTCCCACTGCCTTGTGGGTCAGACTTTTGAGTCAAAGGCTCAAAGTGGGGTACCTCAACTCAACCCCCTTCTTCGGTCTGGGCAACCGGGAAGTATCATTTGCCCTTGCAGCTCTTCCCTCACCGGCCTTCTCCCACACTCCCTCCCCACCCATTGTACAATGCAGTGCAATCAACCCATCTGTCGATCCCCTAGCCACTGTTCTGTGTCTCAACCGTCGCCCAGAGAACTAAACCAAAATAATCACCTACTAATCTCAAAAGATCTGATCCACGTTGTAGCCTTTAATGTCCGTAGTCTATGTCAAATTAGGCAACAGGCATCCCTTGCTGAAACCTTGCTTTCTCTCTCTATCGATGTATGTTGTGTCTCCGAAACATGCATACAAGACCCAACTTCGATCGCGCTCTCCAAGCCGCTTAGGACGAGCCCAAATGTTCCACATTTTACTCTTCGGGCATCCGGTGATCCTGACGCAATGGCTCGTGGTATCTACGGTGTGGGAGTTGCACTCAGCCCCAAGCAATTCACTCCCTCAATCGCCGTCTTGAGCGGTGGGCTGAGCACTTCCAAGAACAGTTCACCTGGTCTCCTTCAACACAACCGCTGGAAGAACCAAGCGGGCCCGAATGGGACATTGACACCAGCCCACCATCAACAACAAAATCGAGCGTGAGATATCAATCCTGAGGCGCGACTAGGCACCTGGCCTGGTGGTCTACATCCCACGCCTTTCAAAGAAGGTAGTGAGGTCCTGGTGAACAGTCTCACGACCATACTGCAGAAGATTTGGAAAGAAAACAGAATCACCAGCCGAATGGAGCTCCTCGACCCAGTTTTCAAAAAGGGAGCAAGAATGCCATGTGAAAACCATCGTGGTATCAGCCTGATATCCGTCGCATCTAAGGTGCTCTGTGGCATTATTTTGCGCAGGTTGATGGATTGTTGATAGAGATAGATTCGTGAGAATCAAGTTGGGTTTCGCCCTGGTCGAGGATGCATCGACCATATCTTCACCTTGAGACAAATTTTTGAACAGCACCACTCCTTCAAGCGTCCCACGTTGATCGTTTTTCTGGATTTGAAAGCTGCTTTTGATTCTGTCGATCGTCAGCAACTTTGGCAGTGTCTGGCGATCAAAGGTGTCCCTTCCAATTTTCTATCCCTTACGAGGGCACTGTATGTGAACTCCTGTGGGCGCGTACGAGTATACAGGAAGCTCTCGCCTGAGTTCACCAAGTCCAGTGGTGTAAGACAAGGCTGTCCTTTCTCATCCTTCCTCTTCAACTTTGTTATTGATATGCTGCTTGAAATTTCCCTGCATGCCTCTGAAACCTCGGGAGTCGAAATGCTCCCGGGACGTTCCCTCACGGACATTGAGTATGCGGACGATATTGCTCTGCTTGGTTCAGATCCTTGCCACATGCAAACGATTTTAAATAATCTAAATAATTCTGCCGCACTGTTTGGCATGCGCTTCACACCTGCAAAGTGTAAAGTGCTGCTACAAGACTGGGTGGGATCAAACCCACACATCATGCTTGCAGGCGAGCCAATCGACGTGGTGGATAAATATGTTTACCTGGGCAGCTGTATAAGTTCCGGTGGACTGGCTGGAGATGAGGTTATTTCTCGAATCAAAAAGGTCAGGGCAGCTTTTGCCAACCCCCGACACCTATGGCGGCGGCGTGACGTCAGTCTGTCTGTCAAGGGAAGAGTTCACACTGCGGTGGTGCGATCCATACTGCTTCATGGATCAGAGACGTGGCCCTTACGCGCAGAGGACATACGGAAGATGTCAGTATTTGACCATCGGTGTCTCCGAAGCATTGGTCAGGTCTGGTGGGAACATCGGATTAGCAATGCTGAGGTACGCCAGATGGTCTTAGGAAGAATGAACTCTCCCGCGATAGATGAATTACTCACGCTTGATAGGTTACGCTGGTTAGGACGTGTACTCCGCATGCCAGAAGACCGCCTGCCTCACAGAGCTCTCTTCGCCCAGTCCTGTGCTGAGTGGAAGCGACCGAGAGGTGGACAGTGTATGACTTGGCTACGAAGTACGAAAACACTAACCAGTAAACTTAGTCGGGTGGGCAACTGCCGCCTCCCTGGATGGGGACCCCGGGACTCAAATCACCAATGGTTAATGACATTGGCAGAAATGGCCCAATCGCGCAGTCAGTGGCGCTCGTGCATAAAAGCTATCGCCTTCAATGCGTAGCTACCCAATTTCCGAACCAACTGAACATGCATTCGCCTCCAAGGCTTGGTTGTACGTTCCACATTCCCGTTTTCCGGTGATCGAAACTGTAGCAGCTGGAACCAATGTGCCTATGATATACGGTTTATAGCTGATAAATTGAATTGAATTGGCGGTCCACAGAGTCGAAGGCAGCTTTCAAGTTGGGTGCTGGAAACAGTGTCACTGTTCCAGAATCTGTTGGAGGTTGAAGGTGTGATCGATGCATCCTCTCGCAGGACGGAACCCAGCTTGGTTTTTGCGGATCTGCCTCTCCCTGTGTTCACTCAACTGTCGAAAGGTAAGACCAGAGAGGACCCTCGATGCCACAGCTACCAGGCTGATACCACGGCAATTTTCACACAGAGTCCGCGTACCCTTTTTGAAAATAGGGATGACTGTCGACATGCCCAATTCTGCAGGCACCTTCTCTTCGACCCATATAGCACCAATAAGCTTTGTCAGATGGCGTTTGAGGGATTTGCGTGCGCCGTCGTACGCGTTGCCTGCTGGTATGGATTTCCTGGCATCAATCATAGATAGCGATCTCGACGACATCCAGTGGTCTTTTGGTCGAATTGGAGAAGTCGGACAGATAGCACTGAACGCCGCTAACATTGCTCCTTTCACATTTTTCCACGCTTCATCCACATACTCACTGCCACCACAGTATTGGTTTACTGTGGAGAGTTGTTGGGCTAGCTCAGATCGATAGCGCTGAGCTGTGGTAGATCTTTGAAGATAGTGTATGGCATGCTTCTTGCTGACTTGCGGGGAGCCTGAAGGGAAGCGAACTATCAGACGTGATCGGAATCAAGTTGGGTGCCCCGGAAGGAACGGCAGTCTTGAATTGTGGCTCTCCACCGGTGGCTGATGGCCACGTGGTCCAACTGGGTCCACGGTTGATTTGCAGTTGGTGGCCGCCAGGTTACGCGATGCGAACGTTTATGTTGAAAGTTCGTACTTGCCAGAAACAATTCATGATCAGCACACAACATGAGGAGTCGCTCTCCGTTGTCTGTGCGGCGAGCATCGACCCCGCACTGACCGCCCAAATGTGATTCCAAGGAGCTCAGATGACCTACTTGAGTATTCATATCGCCTGCAAGGATTACAATGTCAATGCTTTTTGCTTGACGAATGAACCTGGATAGCTCTCGATAGAAAGTGCCCTTCTCAGCATCAGAACTGCAGTCCGTTGGGGCATAAGCCGACACTACAAACAGGCACCGCTTTTTAAGCCGAGACATTGAGCTTGATTGAGCTGGATAACCGGACGGCGCAAAGACGACTGTTCACCGGGATCCAATCCAGCAAAGCGCGTCCAGCTCTGGGGCTGAGTGCAACTCCCACGCCATATATTCCACGAGTCATCGCTTCTGGGTCACCGAACGCACGGAGGCAGAAGTGTGAAAGAGCTGAGTTCAACCTTGGCGTTCTGATATGCATAACCACACTTGAGTTTTGTATGCCTGTTTCGGAGACACAGCATAAATCAATTTTAAGGGAGTATAAGGTTTCAGCAAGCATTACCAGTTTGCCTATTTGATACAGAGTACGGACGCTAAAAGCTCCTATATAGAAAGGACCTCGTGGATTTAGAAGGGTGTTATTTTGTTTACTGTTAATAGGCAGCGAGGAGCATAAGGCCCTTCGGTCAGATAACTGACAGTCAACTAAGCCAGCGACGTTTGCTTATGTGGTGGGAAGGGGTTGGGGAGGGACATCGATGGGCACAGAACAGTGCATGCAAATGATACTTCTAGCTTGCCCAGGCCGAGGAATGGGATTCTGTTGAGGTACCGCACCTTGAGCCTTTGTTAGGCGGAATAGCATACGGATCCCGCTTTACCGCTCGCAGTCAGGTGCTGCTACGGCCGAGAAGCCTACCCCGCGCAAAATTTGCGGAAAGTTCGGGACGCTTGCTGGTCCGGCATCAAGCCGAGGTCTGATTGGTCGAAAGTCTGGACCAAATGCCAATCATGCCCCAGTAATGGCCAGGTGCCGGTTGCCAATGTTACATCCAGGTGTCAGAATCTCCAGAAGTGTGTCGCCGCTTACACTATGCATGTGACGCGCTGTTCGTGACTTCGTTTTGGGCGTTAGTATATCCTGTACACCTTCGGTGGTTGTTTTGACGTGAACGCTGGCTTGTGAGGCCCAGACCGAGAACTAAGCTGAGGAAAATACCGTTACTACAATTGGCGAAAGGGGACCCACGATGTCAATCGAATATAATCAGCTCCAAGACTTATTGCGGCAACAACAAAAGTAGTTTGAAGAAGCGCAACTGAAGCTCACTGAATCACTGACTCAGATTGCATATTCGGACAGCAGCAGCCAGTACTGGTGAATCTTCTGTTTCCTCAACTGATGCAGCCACGGCCCCAACCATGAAGTTCATATGCGACCCCCTTTCTGGTCACACTTTTGACTCCTGGTTCTAGCGGTACGAAAACACGTTCAAGACTGATTTTTCCAAGTTCGATAACGGATTGGAAGTCAGATTATTGCTGCGAAATCCCGGCACACCGGAGCACTAACGTTACACAAATTTCATTCCCCCCGTCACCTCAGCCTTGATGAAACTGTCAGAACACCGTCCCAGATGTTCGGCGATCAAACATCACTGTTCAGTATCCGTTACCTACGCCTAAAATTGGTCAAGAAAACGAAGATGGTTTCATCGAGTTTGCCGGTGTTGTCAATCGAGAATGCGAACGCTTCAAGCTCAGCTCAATGACGGAGAATCAGTTTGTGTTCCCCATTTTTGTGTCCGGTCTCCAGTCGTTTCAACATTCTGACATCAGAACCCGGCTACTTAACGTTTGAATGGCATGCTTAAATGGCGTTGCAGAGACTCATCACCGGATAGCAACGCCTCGTTCACCTGAAGCACGGCACGGCTATGATCGGCCAGTCACCCGTTACTTAAAGCAGCTGTGTGCACACAGTCAATTCCAGCGCGCCAAAGAAATCTGACAACCAGCCCGATCGAAAACAGAGCAAGCCTCCCACATGTTGCTGGCATTGCGGCGGGTAGCATTTTGCTCATTATTGCCGGTTCAGGTGTCATAACTGTGCCAGGTGCAGTCGTCGCGGCCGCAAAGAAGAATTATGTCGATCTCAGAGGCCGCACTCACCCGCACACGACCGTACAGCCCACAAACCGCGGTACAACTCGGTGACGGCGACATTCAAAGTTGATTTTGCTTGCCGAAGGAAGTTCGCGACGGTTGGTACCAACAACATCCCAGTTCGTTTGCTGCTTGATACAAGTTCCGACATCACGCTGCGCAGTTAACGAATGTGGAAACAAATTGGTAAGTCATATGCGAAACCGACCAAACATTGGACCCGTAATGCTTCCGGTGGTAAACTGAAGTTGACTGGCGAGATTGACTGCTCCGTGAGCTTCAATGGCTCGACGGCACAAGCTACATGCTACCTGACATCATGCCCCAAACTTGATCTCATGGGGCTGGATTAGATCGAAAAGCTGAATCTGCTGGAGAAGCCAATTAATTCTGTTTGCAACCTCACGCACGCAGCACCCGGAGGTGCCCTCGAACCAACTCACATTGCGAAGCGTTCACTTGAGGACCTCCTACGACGCTGTGCATCTATATTCGCCGACGAGCTTGGACGGTGCACAAAAGCAAGAGCCAGACTGTGCCTAATCCCCGGTCCAAACCAGTTTTCAGGCCTAAACGTCCAGTACCATATGCAGCCTTACCTATGGTTGACCAGGAACTGAACCGACTACAGAAGGCTGGTGTCCTCCAACGGACCAACTACTCTGCATGGGCCATACCGATCGTGTTGGTGAAGAAGGCTAACGAGACCATCCGGTTGTGTGCAGATTTCTCTGCTGGTCTCAATGCTGCATTGGATACTCATCACTACCCTCTGTCTCTTCCAGACGATTTGTTCGCGAAAATGAATGGGGTAAATGTTTCGCGAACATTGGCTTGGCCGACGCTTACCTCCAGGATGAAGTTGAGGAAGAATCCCGAAAACTTCTGACGATCAATACGCACCGCGGTCTGTTCCAGTATACCCGACTGTCATTCGGTGTCAAAACAGCTCCAGCCATATTTCAGCAGATCGTGGATACGACGCTGAAAGATACTCCGCGTTGCTGCCTATTTGGACGATCTCATCGTCATATGTTACAACCCCCACGAATTATGGCACTCCTTGCTTACGTGCTCGGTCGTATTCAAGAATATGGCTTCAGAGTGCACCGAGAAAAATGCACTTACTTCATGCGGTCGATAAAGTACTTTGGTTTCAACATTGACCAACATGGCCGCCGACCAGACCCGGAGAATATCGACGCTGTCAAACGTATGCCAGTATCCACAGACGTGACGTCCCTCAGGTCTTTCCTCGGTCTCGTGAGTCATTAAAATTCGTTTCTGCCTGCCATGCATCGCCTCCGAGGCCCACTAAACCAGCTGCATACCAAGAACCACAAGTGGACATGTTCAGCAGAATGCCAACTCGCCTTCGACTCTGTCAAATCCATGCTACGTTCCGATTTGCTACTCACACACTACGAT
>SJOL01009455.1:270709-312560 GCA_004794785.1 Opisthorchis felineus | reverse complement strand
CGTTCTTTTTCAGCTGAAGTTGACACTACATTCTTCTTGGAAGTGCTTCTCTTGGAGCATCATATTTCGCAATGTCAATAATTCTGGGACCGGGCAGTTTCGCTCTCTCGGAAGCACCCCTGGGACTAGGTCTGCCTGCGGATTTGGCTGTGCCTTTGAAGTCGAAGAAAACGCCGGCTGTTGGTAAGCCGTGCATCGTCATTTTCAGCATTTGGTGTAATGTGAAGTGCAGTCCTTCGTTGAGATCCTGCTCCCGGTCTCGGTTCCACTTGATGGGGATTCACATCGTAGTATTAGGCTGAAGGTGCTACGGCTGCTCCAAAGTCTGTCCTGTGGTTAGGTCAGTCGTTTTGAGCTTGTTTTCATTCCCACCAATCGTCGTTCAGCTGTGGTACCCTTTCGGTGCGTAGCTGCTACTCAGTTCAGAAGAGACACGACTACCGAGATATTGCTACGTCGCTCAAGTTCATACAGAGATACATTACGGGAAGTTGATACTGTACTGTTGGTGCGTTCTGTTTTCTTGTTTGACGCTTCAGTACTACTTACGTTTTTAAATGGCGGCCTTGTTAGGTCAGTCCGCCCACCGGTATTGATCGTGTTTGCACTTCCAGCTTCCACGAAGGTATTCCATCCCAGACATTCCAACCCAGCGTTTAAAAATATGGAAGCCTCGGAATATTTTTGATATGCTAGAACCATCCCCTCCCTCTTTTCTATATAATGCTCCGACGTGAACACTCACTGTATGGCACTGAAGCCGTTGACGTATTCGATGGTGACCGTCGGATACCCTGTTCGGTGGAGGTTGCCGGATGTTTCCATACATTATTCAATCTTGCGTTTTAGTTGGTATCCTAGGCATCCTACAGATGCCTCATCATCGTCATAAACGGCAATATACTGGTAGTAGAAACTGATACCTAATCTCTTAGAAATGTCCAGCATTTCCTTGTTTTGTGCCTCACATTTTGGTCTTCACCAGCCTTCTTTCTGATTCGCTTGCTTGCGCTCTTTTCTAGTAGTTGGTATAAAGGTGTGCCGTTACGTGTTAATGCATTACAGATGTACAGTTGTCTGGACATTTCAGCTCTTCGTTGTTCAACGTTTAGACAATAAGTTTCCAATTTTGGATGGTCCACAGGTTTATGCGTTGGACGATTAGGCTGAGGCTTTATATCTACTACCAATGTCGTGCCACCGTTGGTGTCACAGAAACGCACATACTCAATGCGAGACCTGGACATGGTGTTCAATGTTCTTGTCACATCAAGCTCGGTCTTCGGTGATTTTCTAGAACGAGAAAACACCTTGATTGAATCTGGTGGCTTCGCACAGATGTGTTATCTGTAACGCTATGATGTGTCTGTTTCATGTAAATACACCTCTTGGACTTTTATTAATCTAGGGTGAAATTTATGGATTCCCTGAAATACGAATGGGTAGGTGTCAGTCAACATTCCGTCCACACACTCCGCCAAAGTGTAGCAGAGTGATTGATGAAGGCGTGGAGGAGAAATGTCATGAAATAATCACCGGAATCTCTTGATGAGCCAGCATCATTAGCTGTTCGGGGGATTTTTCCGCATCCAGTTATCACTTAGTGTATTTACGTGAAATGATTCAAGTACTGTCCTTGTAAGTTGATTGATTTCCAATAGAATTGGTCACTTGCTAAACAAAGGTCGTTCGATTATGTTCACAAGAGGGAAATCCATCAATGGTCCTGATCACATTAGTCTTCCCTTATGCAGAATGTATGGGTAACCTTGTCCGCCTAACTGTGTGATTCTTTTTTCCTATGTTTTCCACCTCGGCAGAATGAACAAGTACGCCTTCGGTAGCATGTGCATTTTCGGTGAAGACAAGAACAGCACAATCAGTGGCGTTTGGTTTTGGCGAGGCACAGGTCTAGCTTTCGAATTGCACCCTGATTTGCAAGTGGATTATGAGTCTTATACTTGGCGCAAACTGGACCCGGCGGCTGATGAAACGAAGGCTCTCATTCACGATTATTTCTTGCAAGAATTCAAGGACAAGCCGTTCAACCAGGGGAAAATCTTCAAGTGATAGCTTCGATGTTAAATAGATGCTTGGATTAATTTTGAATTTACCTCTATCTCCATGGTATGGACTAGGATGCGGGATCTTAATCTGCGGCCGTGTCTTTCAGCTACGTAGATCTGGGTAGTTCTAATCAGTTCGAGTGGAGCGGCGTTGCATCCACGAAGGACCGTACTCACTGTAATTCTGCGTTGGCCACTGATGGAATCCAAGGATCAGTGGGACCAATGTACTCTTTACTGGTGCGTGCTTTCATGATCGACAGCTCCTCACCTACTACATGTAAGGCCGAAAAATCTCCTCACCTGTGGATGGGACTACTTCGCAATCTGACCCTCGAAATAGGCTATGTTGACTGTTGCTTTCTTGGGACTTTGATGGTCTTTGAATGGTTCCTACCGGTTGGATTCACCCCAACGTTATTGTTTGGTCAGTACAAAGTTGTGCGTAAAACTTAAGTGCCACGTTCATACTCAAACGTCTAGCTGCCATCCCACTCGAAGGAAGCACAAGGGCTGAGACAATGCCAGTTTGCCCAAGCCTAGACAAGAGTAGTCGAGCCGCAGAGGTTGAGTTCGAACCACGGACCTCCTGACCAGTAAATTCTCGCTATAATCACTGAGTCATCCCGAACTCGTACTCATCGGAAATTAGCACAAAACAAGGTTATTCGCCAACGGATACTAATGAAATAAGTATAAGCTACGAAAGCAAATGAGTTCAGAATGAATCTCATTTGAAAGGACTTTGACTTGAACCTTTTCAATGCCAACAGCTGTCGACTAGACTGTCTCCAGGACCCTTACCTCGCGTTCGCGAGCTCTGCAAAATCTGGTCAAAGTGCCCAGGTTAACTGTTATCTCTCCCCCGAGATTCTATTGGCGCATGATTTGTCACATTTGAGTCTTAAACAGGAAAAGTTGTTGACACTCAAAAATTGAAACGGGAACAGAAGGATTTTAAGCGAATCGAACTGATATAGAACAACCATTATCTAGGCGAAACATACGCGCAAGCTACACTGGTGTTGACGAAAAACAGTGGAATCTCTTATTTATGTTAGTCTCCTGGTGGACGCGCTCAGTGAAGGCCGCTTCGACAACACTAATGTAATTTGCAACAGTGTAATTTTCCAGTCGCTTAAAATTTGGTGCTCAAATAAGACAAAGTTGACGGAAACTCAGAGGCCACGCCTACCCGAACATATGGCGTGATTAGTGACAAAATACATCCTGACGATGGTAACAAGGTTGAAATCTGTTCAAGAGATTGGACGGTTTAAGAAAATGATATCTGTATTCATCTGAAGTTGGAGGACCCCGCACGGATATGACAGCAATATCCTAGATAAGGTGAGTACGGACTTTATAGCCAACAAGGTGAGGATTATTGGTTTATTCGCGAAGATGAAAACAAAACCTGATGTCGATTGTGCTTTCAGCCACTTCATACGAGTAGACTAGGAGGGGTTGTCAATAAAGCTCATGCCTCTGAGGGAAAGAAGATTTGGGAATCCGAACGGCAAATGCAGACGGGGACGCCCAGCAAGGAGTCGCGATGCGCACGGATTTGTAACAGTTGGATGTCGCAACTCTGATTAAACGCCGGCCAAGGGATGGGCACCCAGTACACCGATAGTCTATGCGGACTTCGAGGTTCCGAAGGCATGCGGGTTTAGAGGGCTTAGGAGAACGAATAGATCAACGTTATCGGCGAATGCTTGAATACTAAGATCCTCCTCTGAAGAAAGTTGCCATTCATAATAAATGCTGAGTAGCAGATAGATCAAAGCCTCAGGAAAAGTACCAGTCGCTCTAAACATTGTAATTCAGTTGTGTGTGTAATTGTCCGGTCGAGCCCTGCACGACACCCACTTTGCCGCTCGCACTTAGGCGCTACTGCGGCCAAGATGCTTAGCCCGCACGAGATTGGCCACAAGGTCGGACCGTTTGGCGATCCAGCATCCAGGCGAGCTCTGATTGGCCGAGGGCGTGGACTCTGCAGCTAATCGTGTCTCAGTACCCGTTGAATGGCGGTTGCCAATGGCGCGTCCGGAAGACGGGATTTCCGGGATTTCGCCGCATACACTTTAGGTACGACACGCTGTTCATTTGTTTTTGACCTGGTTCTGGACCCCTAATACACTTGTGCACCCCTGTTTTTCTGCTGAAAAGAGAGGACCGGACCGAGAACAGCGGAGGAGTTACCGTTATTACAGTACGAACTTTTGGACAAGAACATATAAGAAAAGTTGGAAAGAAGACCGCATGTAATTAAACAACGAACGGACAAGAAATGGTCCTAACAGAGATGGTACTCCTGGTAGAGCATTAGCCATTAAAATAGGCTTTGAAGGGTCTCTTGTCTCTACAGGAAGGCTAATAGCACGAAACAAAGGGACCGTAGTGATATCGATGTTCAGTTAATTCCTTGCATCATCAAATGGTACACTTGCAAGTTTGTGGACTATATCTCAAGGATTCGTATTCCCGTAACTATCTGGGCTGGGGTGCACTCATTTTCACTTCGGAAAATCTTGGTTTGAAGGAGGCGGATGTGCACTGAAATGAGGGATGGCCTTGACAATATATCACTCACTATGCCTCTTGTCTTACTGAGTTCACGTAGCTTTTCATATGAAAGCTACCTAGCAGCAAAACTGTAGAGGTATATGGTGACACCGTGTCTTCAGACGTCCCATAGTATCCAGCCTCAAAAGGACTGTCCGAAGTAAATCCACAATAATTTAACTACTGAATGAACCGATAAAATTATTCTGACACAAACTGCAACAGTGCGTGTGTGTTTGAAGCTACAAATTAATTATTTCCGAGAACGCTAGTTGGTTTTGACATATCAGTCTTTTGGCAAGTAAAAATGCTGTGGGAGCAGAAGACAAGCAAGAATAGTCGGGTCAAAACCGTAGAAATGGATTTGCAGCTCATTTTACAGATTTATGACTGATAGCGATGTACATCGAGAACTCTGTATTAGCTGAGAAGGGAATCCAAGAGGAAATTTTGGCGAATTAAAATCTGTTACACGAGACGCTTTACCACATAAAGAATGAGTGGTATTCCTGGGTGGTAACTGTCTGATAAGTGAACGACTGGTATGGATGTAGCTTGGGGTCGAACCGGATAGGACAGTGATAGTACTCTATGGCACTCGATAGGAAAACGATTACATTATTGCCTAACAACTGCTGTAGTGTGGTATTCGTTGCCAACTTAACATTAATAATACCTACAGAACAGCCAGATAGCACATTTTGGTGGAAGTGTGGAAGACGCTGCCAAACTACCTCCTTTGGAACCTAGGTAGCCTCACAAATCAATAACTTCGACATTCCGATGTATTTGTTGTCTGATGACGATATGCTTCGACAGAGCTCCAGTGGTGTAGTTGAGCACAGATACGTGCTCAGACGTGACTTCTTCACAACACTGGAAATGCAAATTTTGGTTTTTAGCAAGGAGGGTCTACACTGACTACACCCTATAAAGACCGCCCCACTAGTTTACATCAACTTCACCGTTTATTCTTGGCTAATCGGCTCCCAGTAAACACTTGGGAAAATGTGTCCCGCGTCACAATCTGCAATTTCTGATACTCACTTCAAATTTCCGAAGTAGGTTTTGTTACAACATACGATTAAGTTAAAAGAACATAACCATTTAACGACACTGTTTACAGCAGCAACTCCGTCTGGAGCGACCATTTATGAACTCTTCAGTGAGTGATCTCTGTAGAGGAACTTACTAGGGATGTTAATTAGTTTCGATTTTCCTCCGGCCTGCATGATTATGTCCCTGGTTCGACAACTTCGGAGGCTGCTGCTATGAACAGAGTTCAAAAGAATCCATCTCAAGCCCCACTAATTTTGTTGGAAAACACCCAGCGAACACGGATTACAGTCAGCAAAAACAATAAAACAAACACCTTTTTGAGAGGCGTCAGTGCATCAAGTTATGGTTGTTAAGCTTTCACTAGTAACATTCTCAACAGCACAGTGTGAGCAAAGGGCAATTTCTCGACATTTAATCAGACTCAGACGTATTGAGATGTTTTATCACTTTCTGGGCAGCAACATGTAGGGATCAGTCAGAAGTGGTCTGTTCTAGGGCAGAGTTGATTAGTGAACTGAGTTTCAGGGAGCAGACCAATAGTGGTCTGTCCTCTGACATCTGTTGGGTGATTGGAGTGAAAAAACCTCTGAATTTCATCTCTGTTGCTTGTGGTTTGTGATGCGAAACAGTCATTGGACAGTGTCTAAGAGTAATGCGAGTGGCATTCTTACACCCGTAGTTATTACCATGCAGTTTGGGTAGTTAGGATCTCTGAAAAACAGGACAGTTTCAAGTGTTTTTTGCTTTGAATGAATTACTGTGATGTAAATGGCACAGTGGAGAATTGATTCGTGTCTTCCACGCCCTTATTGAAGAAGGAAAATCTGCAGATTTTCACAGCAGGACAGCCCACCAACTTCAAGGGGCCTGACGGAATAATGAACCTCGATTCCCCAAATATAAATCCGTGACTCACGAGTTGTTGTGTTACCGGGCCCATCAGCATTGACTGCAGTAGGTAACTGAACAAACAGTTCCATTCGCAGCATTTGGTTGGCCGAAGGGGGCTAGATGATAACGCCTTTTACTGCCTACATTTCTGATTTTGAAAATGGATTAAACGAAATTAGTTTAACCTCACTCAGAGGTGTTTGCGAACGGGCTAAATCATAACTTATGACCAAAATCACCTTTCAGATTTTCTGAACATATCATCACCTAATCTCTGCCGTTATAATTAGGTTTGCTAAGTCAACTCTCTGGTACATTTCTGTATCTTGGCGAACCCGCCTAGTAAAATACGGTTGTCTTCTTCTGCAGAGGCTACTCAAAAGGGTCAGATGGAAGTAATATAGTTTGTCTGGTGGTCTTCACTAGGAGAGACGTGGTCGGAGAATCATCGAGGGGGGAAAATCCACTGGGAAGCCTGGTTTGGAACCCCCGAATTCTATAAAGATTTCCATTTAGGTAGAAAATGATACGCACTACCCGGATGGGTTATTACATTTGGCTAATTCTTTTTTTCAACTTATTTTCGGGTGCAGTTACCAAATTCAATAGAGACCACTCACAAAGGTGCATGTCGGAAGAGAGTTTTTGGTTGTTCCGATGAATTATCTACTCACTTTCAGGTTCCACTTAGAAGAGAACGCATTTTTGCTACTTTCTGAGAAAGAGCTCACGGCGAGGCGGCATATGGTTTGTTCATAAGTGTGCTTCCAGTCTATCGGATGGATCACGAATTCGGCACTATCTCCTGCTGTCGGTGGTTTCACTTCTGGTTCCTACATCACAGATATGAAGACAAAGACTATGTCTCTTGATGTGAATTTAGACCTTACCTACCCTGCTCTCTCACTGATCAAGGATGACCGTCAAAGCTTGGAGCCAGTATAGAGTTTATTTATTTTGCTTGAGATATTACTCCCCAGAAATACCACTATGACTGACTTCTATGAGCGGACAAAACTTCTTCACAGGAAGTGGGGATGCCGTTCTCGACAATCGGCTGCCAGCTGTGAACAGACGGTAATAAATGATATCCTAGAGAATCAGTATCCATCTCTTTGCCTCCATTACTCGGCTTTAGATCTCAGCATCTTACCCTGTAGATGTTGGGTTAGCTGGTACCATGTTGAAATAGTACGGATGACTTCATGACTCAGTTATAACGATATGATCTTAGTAGCACCTACCGACGCGTGGTCTTATCACGGAAGGTCACATAAGTTTCCCTGATGTTTGTATCACTGTCAGTCCAGAACAAAGAAACAAATCAACATATGTTCATGGAAAGCTCTGTCAAGCCTTGCCCCTATATCCCTGTGTCTTTAGACCCTTCATCAGTGACAGAAGCTTGTGCACAAGCCACTTGTACCGTAGTTTACCCAATATGAACACAGATGAACACTGCAGTGCCTGCACTGTAATTTGCAGATACTATACAGGTGATGTCTGCATTTATGTTTCTTTCATAGTGAGGTTTAAATTCGACAGGTATATTTAGTACACTTCCCAAAATCTGATGAATCCTGTGGTTGTGATTATCCTTTTGTTTACCGTTTTTCGCTTACCCATGAACACAGTAGTTTGATGATCCTCAGCTCATGCAACTGCGGTGCTTTGATACACTGTCTGATAATTGTCGACGAGTGACTCCGCACAATGAGTTTTG
The DNA here is from genome assembly GCA_004794785.1 of Opisthorchis felineus. Lineage (NCBI taxonomy): Eukaryota > Metazoa > Platyhelminthes > Trematoda > Opisthorchiida > Opisthorchiidae > Opisthorchis > Opisthorchis felineus. Next base: position 304,253 of record SJOL01009455.1, on the reverse strand, counting down.
ACTACTGGTCTAGCATCTGAATCGCTTGGTCTCTCACATTCTTGTATCATTAGTTTTGTCAAAATGCTTGGCAAACTTGAGTGGCAACGTAGTATGTGTTTTCGTGATGGCCCATCTATCACCACAGTACGCACCAGTTTGCCTCGGTGGAGGAACAACCTTTTGCTCAGCCTTAGTTCACAGCCTGTTTTGGCTTCCAAACTGAGAAATACATGTTTCGCGTTCCTTAATTTGGCGTAGAATCCACAGATGTCTGCTCTCTCCTGGTGCAAAAACATGGTATAGCGTATCCAACCTTCTCGGTGGCGATACACTTCTCTTGTTGCTGATTCCGACCCAACGAATTCAGGATCGACTGGGTTCTCATTCAAGTCATCTCGTTCGCATTGCTTTTGCTTACCCTTTATCAAGAAACTTGTACTATTTGGCTGGGGACTTTCTAGTTCTCCGTTTCTAAACCATTCCGTTGTGTCTTCTGTGTTCGGTTGTAGCGGAGAAAATCCTAGGACGGAGGAACTGATTTTTGGGAGCCTATTGCGCTTGGGTGAGACCGCTAGACTTTCCTCAGATGCCCACTTTTCCCATTCACCTTTCTGCAGTTTATTTCCTTGCGCCAAGCTTTGTTTGTCAGTGTAGTTCCTGCGAACCATTGGTTCTTCGTTTGGATACCGACTGTGGTCCATGGGGGAACCACAACGATCAAACAGCTCTGGGTCCCAGTTCTCTCCAAAAGCCGAAGAGACATCTCCGTCCATAGCCATATCATCCCTAGATTTTGCTTGTGACAAATATCGTACCCAAGATGGATCCGCTTTTTCCGTCTTCTGGTCGGTGACAGCTGTTTTGATCCCGTCACCACCGCAGCGCACAGCGGTGGAGCCAGATATTTGCTGTTGTGGAGCTACATCCTTATCTCCTTGCGCTTGGATAACTTCTACTTCTTCCTGAGGTAGAGTCTGTCTTATTCTGAGTGAACTGTCAGAATAAGGTGGGTCGTCTGGGTTCTGAATGTCAGAGTGAAGTCGTTCACGATGTCTAACATTCATAATTTTGTTCCTAAGTTCCGTACCATTTGCCATTTGCTTTGGTTTGGTTTGACGCTCCTGGTCGTTGTTTGTTTGCAAACAATTCCCCATGAGTTAAAACTGGTCACGTTGACCGGTAACAGTAACCGAATGGGATGTTGAAATCATACGTGAACGTAAACCGGATCCAGCACACTACCTTGCTAGCACACACTAGGTTTGAACGATACTGATCGATCCATTATTCTGGGATAGAAAGCTCCAAAAGTCACGTGATGGTTTCAGTCAATCAACCGCAACCTGTTTGCCTGTATTTGAGAAAAAGTAACCTTCCCAACCGACTGGGACGCCGAGAATAGTGATGCTGGATTCGTTTTCGTTATTTTTGTCGTTGTTGCTGCTGCCGTTGTTCCCGATGTTGATGATGATGATGTTGACGACGCTGATGAGGATGGTGATGATGATGATGATGATAATGACCAACCTCACCCAAAGGCCCGATTAATTGGTAATGGGTGATCAACGTGCGACAAAGGTGGGTGAAATTTCGTCCGCCTTCTGTAGCTCGCAATATGCTGAGGTAAAAGTTTGCTTGATCAGCGGACGGATAGTCCAGCAGGTTTGGTTTTACAACTCTTCAAGGTTTTTGTACACTTAGGCAATAAGCGACCAGATACACTTTTCAGCTGACCAGGCGTATGGCATGAATCAGATGACGGTTATTTCATCATCTAACTCGCCCGAACTCGCATTCCCTGTGCTCTTGCTGGAATATTGAATCGAAACTAGTGGTGAGGCCTCGGCAACATGTGCTGCTCTATGGACGAAAATAAGAAGAAGGCGCGGTGAGCTGTGTTGCAGTTGAACAATTGTGAAATCGACACAGTAAAAAATAATGAAATGCTTGTTTGGTTGTAAAACTGTTTCGGTGCAGCGCCACCCGGATAAAGCATGAGAGTTGCTCAAACCCAGGTAGGGACATTCGAGATGCGGGGGTTGGGTTCGAACCATGAATCTTCTGTTAGTAGTTTCGCGCACTAACAGCTGGGCTATGTCTACACAACAGATCTGTTAATCTACACGTTCTTAGATAGTACTCGATACCGACAGTGCCGATAGTACTCGGCACAGTACTTAGGGCACTACCTCTATGGCATAAGTTCTGTGTTCCTCAAGCAAATTCATTTATACCTGAAAACACTGCAGTGGATTGCATACTAATGTCTACGTGGGTTGGGACAATCTGGCAACTGTTAAAGATGACCGGAAACCTGAAGAAGTTATGAATTGAAGTGAAAGATAAGGTAGCCTACCTTTCAAGAAATCGCACTTATGGGAAGCACTTCTAAGGAGAATCCCACTTATATTTCTATCATGGGAGCCTATTTCAATAGTCACAAACTTTCTGAGGTGACTGACTTTAGGAGGAAACCATAATGCATCAGTCCCTCACCCATTCAGCGACCATTATCCAGCAGCGTGGATTCCCCAGTTTTCAAGCTATCCGTGGTTAGTTCGTACCGTGCTTTACACAACAAAAGGTCTCGTTTTAGTGTGACTGATCAGTATGGTGGAGCATTACTGGTAAATCTGCTACCCGGATTCTCCTGGTGGCATTTTTACGGGGAATGGCAAATTTGGCAGTGACTAACCAGGTATGCTGCTATGGGCTCCCCCGGCGAGTGTACTATCGAGGGATGTCTATAAAAGTAATTACTCCACCATCTCATTTATGATACAAACGGAATCAGGTAACAGTGGAAAGTGGCATATGAGGTCGTATCTTACAAACACACACTTGTCCCTTCTAGGAAAACGACCTCAAAGAGCCAGCCAAAATTGGTGTCATCAGAAAACTGGCATCTATTGGGGATGAGGCCAGGTGAGGGGAATCCAGGAGACTAATTTTATAATCATCGCCTACACGATATCCAGGTTTTGTTGATGTAAGTGTAGTATAAGTAATCATTGATTCAGACTGTCCCCCCTGAAGACCTAGCTCAACTTCAAATTAACTTCTTGTCCCGCAACTCACTTTACGTAAAACGTTCACATTGCAACAATCTGTAAACTGACTCATCGTGTTCATTCTCACCAGTTCATGTCAAATACGCAGATAGCTAGTGTGTGCATTTTTTGTTTATCACGTTAGACAGTTGCACTTGGTGTATCGATTTTCCGGTTCGTAACATACAACCGTGCTGATTCACAAGCACTAGTTGGAACCTGTGTTATACAGCCGAAGTACGTCAGAATCATGAATCAGATATTTTCACAAGTTGCATTGGCTTGATTCAAAGCCGGAGAGACGAGCGTCTTGAAAAAAACCTCGGTCCTAGTGGAGACAGGATGAAACCCAACCGCAATATAGTGCGACTGAAACGTAGCAAACAGTGATAAAGTCTTCTCCATGTTTCCTTTAGGACGTAAATGTTTCTCAGATGAAAGCTCTTAGAGTTACCCTGAGCTTTTTATTCCTGGTAGTCTTCCAAAAAAGGAACCCCATGAGAGTCAGAGGCCTCAAGTACAAGATATAATTTTAGCAATTCGGGGAATCTCACTTGTGGGATACCTTGACGAGCGAAAAGGCCTCCCAGAATGCGACAAAAGTCTGTTTAACCACCGATTATAGATACAGCCAGTATCGAGTGAACAACAAAAGCCTGCTCACTTCGGCGAACATAGACGCTGAGCCAGTAATCTAGCTTTCAGTATGGCGGTTAACCGGCTTGGTGGGTTTAGTGGGACATTATCCTTCCACTCAAAGAGGTGGCAGGTGATTTTATCACTACTGTCCTGTGGCGGATACTTTTTTTGGGAGGGGGGGAGTACGTTTATCCATCAGACCCGTAACCCACTAGGTTTCTGCAATCTTAAGCGAGAGCCAATTCATTGTAGGCTAATCTATCACTCAAGTATTTCCGACAGGGCTTGTTTTCAAGTGGTTCGTAATGAAATGGGATGCGTACAGGGGGTAGAAGAAAATAGCCTCACGAGGTACTTTTTTTATCGTGGTGCTATCGTCGGCACAGAAATGTAAATAGTCACAGAAATACCCGTGTGTTTCTTAAATTGTCAGGGAAACAAGCCTATGAATTTGTGCATAGATGAGTAAGGAAGCTAAAACATTGCCCACAGAAGTCTGTCAAGCAGAAAAAATGTGGTATGGAGATTTGTGACAGATCCGTTTGACCGACAGCGCACCAATTCAGGCAACCGCCCCGAGTGATGTATATACCATATCAAATCACGCCATGAGAAGATGACATCACATTCCTGAACTAGCCGCTATCTAAAGCCTCCCAGGTATTATTTGGAGAAGTACTTCTGTTTCATACTATCAGCACCAATTAGCACGTCTTCATCCGGTTCAAACATTAAGTAGGAACAACGAAACTCCAAATGCGGGTTACAACGCTGGTTCTGAATTTTTTATTCGGCAAATTTCCTGCTTGTCATGTTTTATTTTCATAGCAGTGTGTTCTGCATTCAACTTTTTTGTAGACTGCTCAGTTGTGGATGAGACATGAAGTACAACATGCGATCCGATGCTACGAATGTTGTAGGTTCAAGGTTACTCAATAAAGCTGGTTAGAACTGAGTGAATTATGCAGTGATTTAATACCCAATTGTCGAAAGATAAATTATTGTACAGGAAGATGGTCCAGGGATAAAGTGGCTAGCAATTAAGGGGCCTGAGATAGATTGTCGGAACATAAACTGATTAAAGTTGATGACCTGGTAGGCGAACTTTAGGACATTGTATGATTCAGGGTGTGAACTGAATAGTACATATAGATGTAATACACTACTCACAGGGTTGCTGAATACTCTTTGACATAAACCAGATATTCAGCTGGGTTCCAGGTGAGTCTCCCTTCAAAACTACATTAGCATTCAAATGAGTGTATTTCGCTGAATATTACGTACTTTTCGGCTGGTGCTACCTGTAATACGAGCGTTCACTAACCGTCTTGAGGCCTCGGATCAATGGTCGGTTGCATGCGTGAACTGACTGCAAAATCATACGTTTGCTCCGGTCGGTAGGAGAACGCATTTTGCCCCCAACACCCCCTAGCCCGGTACTTTCAGGGGTGGGGGGAGGTTGACCTCCTTACATCCATGTGGTTGGATGACTGAGCTGAGTGTGAATTTGTATCTTTGCTTCAGCTGGCCGAAAGAGTATCACTCACTTGTAATGCGCATTCTGAGGGACACGTCAAACTAAACGAACAATATGTGGCTTAATGTGTGAGCTGGACAGGTTACTTAAGTTTGTGGGAGGTACACTGATTGTCCAAATTATGTGACAAAATTATACGTTATCCAAACTGCTACTAACGTTGTTCACATGGGTCAATCAAGAACACTTCGCTTCATTGAAGGGAAGATTGCAGTGATTCTGCTGATCCAGTTGCGGTGTAGCAGGAAGCTGTTTTTCCTGATATTCGGTTTTTCCTAAACCTTTTGCACTGCGATGAGATCATCGCAAACAACAAACCATCTATGCTCATTTTTCACGTTCTAATAAAAGATCGAAGTTTACTATCCGTTTTAAAGGACAAAAGGCTTCCAGAAGGCTAGACTGATTGACGTTTGATTTCTAACATTGAACTTTTATCTTTATCATAAGACAAGTAGCTTCAGAGTTTCGCAGATATCTTTTACATCCTGTGTGATACGGTGAGAATTCAGCCGCAATAAATTATTCCTCATGGTTCCAAAGCGTCCCAAAGCGTTATCATTTGCCCAGTTAGTTTTCCTGTACGTTACACATTTCGTCCTGTTGTGGATCAACCTAGCTCCATTATATCATCCGTTTTACTTTGATAATAACTACTTAACCCACACTGACGACTTCACTCAGATACTGTATCCAGTTCGGCCTGAAGGCCAGAGTGCTAGATCACTGGACTCGTTTATCAGCATCGAAACCCACAAACGTGATCAACACAATACCTAACGGTCACCTTGATGATATCGACTGGTTTAGAAGTCCAGAGCAACGTACAATCAGAGCATTGGTAGTTCAGGTGTGTTAACTGGCTGTTGATCAACGGCCGATTCAGTTGAGAAGAATATCATAAACGGGAGATTCCGCTGGGTTCTAGGTGAGTCTCCCGTCAAAATTAAATTGGTATGCAAATGAGTGTTTAAGCCGGTGGCATTGCTAACTGACTGACCTTTACGTTCAGTTCACAACGGCCGCTTTAATCCGGAAACCTGCGTAAGACGGGTACGCGGGCTGCAGAGCTCGAGCTGAATCGAAGCAAGCCACATTCAGACAGGATCGGTGGAACCAAAACAATGCATCCTCTGGGACCCTGAATAGAAGAACAGAATATGTAGCTATCACCCAGACCATTGGCCCGACATGGGTCACTATTTTACAAGTTTTAAAGATAGATTCAAGAGTAACAATAGATCTCCCTAGTTGGGGACAGTATTTATTGAGAAATTTCCTGTTGAATAGTTTACCCGTAGTTGTGTTACACTTTCAAAAAAAAATATCCAGCCTATTTGCTGCCCGAACACATGGGAGGATAGTGTGGCTACAATTAATCAAGGAAGACCGACTGATCAATGATTGCAAGCAGAATAACCGAAGAATATATGTGTTGGCGTATCAGAGAACGTGTAGCATACTATGTGCAGCTAAGCAATTTTGCCCTTGAAAAAAACGAACATAGGAATCCAGGTCCCTTGCGAGACGAAGGCAACAACCTGAACAGGTCGTAGGAGTGTTCTCCGCCGGTCATAATTTAGTGCACGCGACGAAGACAGGTCAGTTCCCGGGATAGATAGAAAGTCAGTTTCTGTTGTAACTAGCTGATGTCTCCGCTCTAGTGCTTTAGTGTCAGAAAAAGACTCATTACCGAGAAACACAACAGCTCTATTGCGAACAGACGAGTGCAAAAATTATGAACAGCATCGAGGTACTTAAAGTGTACTTTTGACCTTGAATCCAGGCTGTCCGATCGGCGTTGGGTGAGCACACATCATCGTCGGCCGCTGCTGAACTGATTGACTGCTTGAGCGCTCAATCGAAAGCTGGCTTTTCTGGCCCGAATGCTTGACCGCTTCCCTACTATGATTTTGGTGGATTTTGAGGGCCATAGTAGATTTCGGGCATTCTGGGATTAGGTTCAGGAATATGATATTTCTGACAGTTTCTCCATCGTGTCCTCGCTCTGTAGACATCAACTAATCTTGGTCTGAAGGTGGACTGGGCCAGCGTACTCAAGTAAATCTGCTGTCCTTACTGGGGTGTTTGGGAGTGGCGTGCATATTTGAGAACCAAATCCATCTTACGGCGTCCCTAAGGCGGTACTGGAGTCATAAAGTTTGCTCACCTATCTCACGAAAAATAACGCTTAAACTCCGAAGCTTTTTCTGAGTGCATGTGTTCTGGTTGATACAACGGCAAACATGCGGACACATTTGGTCACCTGCCGAATTCAACTGACACTAACCCATTCGGTGACGTTTTCTTCTTAAATGTTTGAAACTTGTCAGCAGAACTTCATTCGAAACCATCATGTTGTGCAGGCGTTGGAATGCACCCCGATAAAATGATACTAAAACAGATAGGTCGTTCGCTATAAATGCACACGGTGCTGTGCATAAGGAAGTTGGGTAACTTCGTTCGTGAATTTTAGCTACTGTTTGATGGAGCATCCTATGTGATCTTGTCACTGAAGACCGAGTCTGTTCTCGTCAAGCTTAAATGTGCCTTCAAATTACTGCCTTTGGTGCACATCAAGACAGCCCAATAATCGACCGATCGTCTCGACGTGGATTACTTTTCGTGTCGCCTGACTGAATCATGGGGGTGGTAGAAACAATAGATACAGTGCAAGACGGTGCAGGCTTCGACGTCGTTGAGCTTGATGGTCGTATTGCTTGTTCCTCCGAGCAGTGATGCAAACTGAGCTCGAACATAAAAAGACCATGACCCACCCCAATGGCAAGTTGAGCTGATCTAACTTAATTACTCACTCAGTATTCACCATCACTAACAATGGCCTTTTCAGGTCCTCAGTACCCACTTATTCTTACCGTCCGCACAGTAAGGCCTATATAACCATCCTCCTACCGATTACCTCCAAATTCTCATCTGCAAATAACAGTTCTGCATCAGTTTTTTCTGTTTTCAACTAGTGGTATCCAGTCAGTCCTATCTACAGCCACTCGACTGATCCCTTTGGTAGAGACTAACAAATCCTGTTTTCATGTTAATGAGAGTTTGGTATTTATCAGTCAGTACGAAATACAGGTAGTTACCAGTTTCTGTCTTCTAAATGTGTTGTTCAATTTACTGAAGGACCATGACTGTTTCAGAATAGAGTTTTTACTTGTCTTCCTTGCTGCATTGACTGGTGCCACAGACTGACAAGTGATTGTGAGAAGTACACCAGCAACGCCATGCAGTTCATGTGGCTGAAGAAATGGTAGGCGGTTTAGCTCATCGATGGAGATACTCACGATTCATGTGCTTCCGGACTCGCCTCAAAACGTTAGCTATAAACTCAGGAAATGCTACTTCTCCGGACTGCATCCGTTTCTGGATTCGCCTGTCAAAATGGACCACTCAGATGGACCGGACCGCACACTATGTAATGCCCGATGTGGTTTTCTTGAGTTGCGTGGGAAACCAGTTGAATGCCGTTTCTTCGGCGTGAAACCGAGGGAGAAGGACCGAAGGATGGAGGACCCATGACATTCAAAAGCCAACAACATGCCGGTAACTGTCAAATCATTTGGGACCAGAGAAGCAGTTGAAATCCACAGACTGTGTGCAGGAGAGCCCCGTGACCACTTATACTTACTTACTTACTTACGTGTAGTTAGATAGGGACTGTTAACGAATTAAATTGGCCCGTCCCTTCTAGTAGAGATGTAAACCTGACACTACGGGATGCTTAGAGTGATAAGGCGAAATTTCATCGACACAAATATGAACAACCTAGCAGCAAACGATATGCTCATCGTAGAGAGCTGAGGATTGCTGGTTGGGGATGCTGCCAACAGAACGCAACTGTGGGCTGTTCCGGTTTAACCGGATTCGTCCTATACAACGATCGCCACTTGAATTCACTTGTAGGACCATCGCAGGCTTAGCATACTGAGGCGCTCGGTGTTTTAAGGCATGTTCTTCGCAGACCCATCCGGAGATATACGGACAGCTCAACACAAAGGCACTTGCCTCAGTGGACTTAGCTACGGAGACGCCAAGCCCACAGTGGAATGGAGTACTGCAGCTAGCCGTAATTTGGTCCATTTCGGTCTAAAAATTGTTCAGCTGTAGCACTCCTTTGGTACCTAGGTGCTATGCTACCCGGGGGAAGCACGAGGGCTTAGATACAGTCAGATTGCCCAAACCTAGTCAGGGGCAGTCGAGATGCAGAAGCCGGGTTCGAACCACGGACCTTCCGGTCACTAATTTCATGCCTTAACCACTCGGTCATCTCGAGCTCAGTGGTCTACACGATGAGGATCACGTTTAACTCTGGCCACAGATTGGTGACATGTTTTTCAAGTTTGTCAAAAACCACACGCACTCTAGCAATCTGTTGTCAAAGCAACATTTTGTAAACTTTACGTAGCAGAATTCTGAACAGACTACTTCCGCTAGCCTTGGTGCGCGAGGAAGTGTGGCAACTTCATCCGCTGCAGGTTTTCTTCTAGTTGATAAACACGCTAGACTGCTCACTGATAGTTTCAAACTTCTCAGCTAGGCGTTAAAGCTCGTCTTGTGTGTGTGTTTGTGCAAAATAGTACAACACAGCCGTTCGCATACATGAGAATTCAGACCATAGTGTAGTTGACTAATCTCCTTGCATTAAAGTGCCTTATGTTGGACAGATGTCAGCTACAAGAATATTCGAGTTGCACGCCAGCGTCTTCAGTAACGAAAGCCGCTTCCATAATAACCATTAAATACAGACTGAAGAGAGGAGGTGAAAAGACACATCTCTGATTTAAGTCCGTGATCCATTGGCTTGTACTTTTGCCCTGGTTCCGCTTCGTAGACTACAAGTAAGGTTCACACACTTTGGCATATGTCTATCTGTAACGAGAGCTGTTTACAGTTCTCCCTAGTTAATAGAATTGAAAAAAACCTTCCTGAAGAAGGCATGTGGGTGCTGGAGATGCTTGTGGAACTTTTCCTAAAGCGGTGTTTGGCAGAGATCAGGTCCATTGAGCTGCAATGGGTAAGGAAGCCACGTCGTTGTTCGGAGATGCACTTTGATAATTTTAGCAGTCTAGCGGTCGAGTAGGACTTGCGCCAAAGGCTTACAAGCATGACGCATCTAGGAATAAAATGAAAGTTGGATCGCTGGGCGTACGTGCACTTACACACACGCACATACGTACACACGCATTGCAATCTGCGCTTGTTGGGCTGAACGCAGCTGTTGTCCGGTACTGCCCAATCGACGCAGTGTTGACTAGGACGTCCCGCAAATTCAGTGCTTACTTTGAGAGTATATGGGTAACTTGACATAATCGCCAGACCATCAGGTTATCCGAAGTAGGCGCAATACCACTTTGGAAATCAATAACTCCTTTTACTCGATACCGAGGCTATCCGACAGCTGACTATTTGGATACCGATAGCATCGCAATCCACCTTAGTGTCCTGGGTAATATGAGTTCACATAGGAAAGTGAAAACAGGCGGAAAGGTTCGAAGATGGACTGCAACCTAGGTTGGAACAGTCGATTTCAGCACATCTTGTATCTGCATTAGTAAGCACTGATAGATGTTTTTCTAAATAGCACACTGTTTGGCGTGGCGCAGAGGACTACTTCATTAACAGATATGTCACAGATATACTCACAAGGTCGCTGAGACCTCTTTGACACCCGATGACCGGTCTCAAGTTTTTTAGGGCTCACCAAGCGAAGTCTGTGAGTTCCCTCAACCTTGTGTTCTACTTGAACTCAAACTGCAAGAAATTCGACAAATACACTTGTTTACATACCAATTTGACTTTCATGACAGAGTCAACTCAATCCCAGCTGATACTCCCCAAGAAGAACGAAACCGCTCGTGAGCTGTTGGAGAGTTTACAGCAACCTTATGAGTGGTTTCCTTCATGAAAATCTAAGGAGATATCTCGAATATCGTACCAATTGAAACATGAGGCTGCCTTTGTGCAGTACACTAAGTTGAAGAACATCAAAAGCGAGAGATTCAGCTGAGATTCTGTTCATTCCCCCGTGAAAACCAAACTGGTATGCAAATGGGTGTATTTGCCTAATTTATGTCGTCTATTCTATCATTCTAATCAAGGTTAGTCAGTTAATATCTTGCCGGTTCTTACCATTGTGCGACCAAAAACCTATGTTGGACTGTCAGTTGATGCTGAAAAATTGTACAGAACAGCAAATACCGTAGCCATTGGTTTGAATAAATGCTCACGCGAGAGTAAACCTCATGGTGAAATCAACGGCTCCCTGAAATATGTGCGGAGCTGGACATGATGCGTGCTTAAAGCGGCATTCTGATAAACGGAATTTCTAATCTAACTGAAATAAATAAGGCATCTGATTGATGGTGTTGGTCAGATTTTACTTGAGTGGAACTCAGGTTCGGACCGTTCCCAGGATATGAATCGGTGTATGGTGACAAAGTAAGAAACTCCCTTCCTGGTGACATTAGATTCAGCTACTTATTATAACCTACTGCACCATAATGATCGTCTTCAGAGAAATAAGCAAGAAGCACACAGTATATTTCATTATTTCAAGTACAATACAAACGCTCTTGTAACATATTAAGGCCAGTATTAGCTCAAATCTGAGTGCCCGCACTCTTGCAGGACCAAAAACAGACAAAAGCTTACGGAGGATAAATCATGTCTCTGGGTCGATTTGCAGAGCAACTCATTCGGCCGAAGTGAAGTCGAAAAACTCGGGTCGTTTCTGAATCTCTGGTTTTATGTTGTGTGGTAGTTGCGGACTAAGTATGGAGACAAAAACTGTTTTCTTTATGCAACCACTCAGAAAACAACACAGTCATGCATAGCTGAAATAATAATCCTCTTTCTTGAAATGCATCTTTTATGTGACACCAAATGCTCCCAAAGATAAAAGGCCACGTGTTTGCTCGAGTCGAATCACAGGAGCTAGTCATCGACGCAGCGGCCGCACTGTGCTTGGATTGTTATTGATAATATATTTGATCCAGTCTTCTCAGATACACTTGGTTTGTATGCCACTTTTGGATCTTATAATCACAAAATCGTTTGAACATACAGTGAGATTTTTGCCAGTGGCATACACGTCTTTTGCTCGTTGGCCTGATTTTGCTGAAGTCTAATAGACAAACTGAACTGTTTTGGGGGGTAGGTCAAAGCGTGTTTACTCCTCTACTGTTTTTTGGGCTAATATTGATTAGAACTACCACCTGACTTTGGTGGGTTTGGTATCCTCCGACCCACTGGACTGGCTCCGTGCATCGATGGTCCAAGTGACATTTGGCGACGAATCTGGAGAGAACTGACGCCTGAACGTGTGGCCCCGAAATGATCACTCGGATCCTCTGATTGCCCATAATCAAGGGTCGAATTCGGATCCCGCGACACAATAGTACGTCCTGAAATCTTGCCATCCCAACTTCGATCTATGTGAAGTGTTTTAAACTCTTGTACAACCGATTGATCATGTTTTGTTGGTACAGAGCATGTTCGAACAGCTACGTTCGAATGTTCAGATGCATTGGTATGAAAGGCAGGAAGTTGCATACGGCCTTTATTGTTCGAGGAAGCAGTTGTCTCTGTGGATGTTTGGGCGGTTTGCACCGTTGTTGAAAACTCCTCACTCACTTGGGAGGTGTCGGGTTGGGTAAAGGCACGCCACCAACCTGGATCGACCAGGTCTTTAAGAAGCTTTGGTTGTCCAGGGATGCTGTGACAAGGCAATAGGTGGTTTCGCTCGAAGTAGTCCAGTATCTGTTCGATAAAATCAAACAAAGCAGTTTTGATGGGCTTGAAAACGAAGTTGATTATCACAAAATACTTTAAAAGACAAGGCAATTGTTCAAGAACTTCTTTTGCCATCAGATACTCGTTTCAAAATGCTCGGTGATTGTTTCCTTCTAGAAACTCTGAAAGCAACCTCTAGTCTTTTATATATGGTGAGTCCGGTTACATTCTACATTCGCAAATGGGACCGAGTACTTCTGCTGTGTGAATGCAGGTGAGTTCTGTTGACCTCATCAACTAGTCCGGTCAGGACATACGATTGCCACCAGTGAGATAAGTTCGGTTTCAATTAAGATGTTGATGACCAATGACTGTTGGGCTTGCGTTGTGAATAACTCCTGCCTATCAATACCTCAATTCTCCATTTCAGGCACCACCAATTTTATGAAGTCCATTCTGCCTTAGCGGGGCGTTTCTATCGAAAATTCAATCATATAACCCATTCCAGGTGTTGGTGGTTGCGGGATTTTGTAATATACATACTCACACGACTGTCGTTTGAATGATCGTCCTTCTGTCCTGGCGCAATCATTCTGGTGAGTCCACACCGAAGGGGAGAAGCACTGGACTCGAGGTTCGCTCTTACTAGAGCTCATCAGCAGTGCATATCTAATGGCCGTGCCGGGGTTTGAACTCTGCACATGCGAGACGAACGTGTTACCACTACTCCATCAGCGCACAGTGGACTCATCCGAATTTTTACATCTGAACAGGTGAACATGTTCGCACTTGAGTTATGTGAGCGGAACGCTCGAAGCCTCAGTAGCATACCTTGGTTGTGTCGATCGATTGGCCCGCCAGTCAGGACCTTCCAGTCAGGTAGCGCCACAGACGCTTGAAGCCTGCTGGACACATTTTGTTTCAGGTGTTGGTGGTTGCGGGATTTGGTAGAATACATACTCACATGACTCTCGTGTGTACATTTGCTGACATTTGCTTTGCGGACAACATATCCATAGGAATTAGAAACTCTGCCTAAAGATTAAGCATTCTGAATAAATTAACTTCCATTATCATGTTAAAATTACCGTCTCTCATTTCATAGGCAAATCAATCACTAATAGCTTTATTTGATCCATCAAATGATATGTTATCACCAAATATTAAGACTCACAAATATTATGACTCACTGTTGTTGTCTCATTACATGGTTTGGTGTTTTTTTATCATATCATTTTCCTTCTACATTTGTGCTTGTCTATTCTCTGAGACATGTCCCAGAATGAGCAAGTCAAGCAGCGATCACTGGGATACAAACTAAGTGGCAAGAGATGAAAAGTGATTTGAGAAGTGATCGCAATGCTTCCTGCTTTGCAGAAATGGGAATTCCGTGCGGATTGGCTGTTTCTTGAAAAGGAACTATGGGAATCGGGCGAAGAGCTGCTGCACCGTCTGTGTAACTCTGAACTGGTGCTAGTTTAGAACCAGTCGCTCTTGGACAAAAAGCCTGGAGAAATTATCCTCGAATTTTCAGGAATTGAATACTGGGCTAGAGGGACCTGCTCAAAATGGATCCATTGTAAGCAGTATTGAAAGCATCTTCTGGCTGGCCACGGCGTAAGAGAACAATGTTATCTGACAGAGTTATCGATCGTCTTGTGTATTTTCGAAACATTCTCGTTAATAGCTGCAATAAAATGTTTTACCACTTCATCTTATCGCTTTGTCATTTTAGCACACTCCGATAGTGATACCATGAAGCATGTCTCAAATGGGAACTGGAAATCAGTAGCATGAAATTTGTTTACCCATTTCATTTGAAAGTTCAGCTGATGTCCACCGACCACTTGAAATTCCTCTCTCTCTTTCCATCTCATTCTGGAGTGAATATGGAAGTTTATGAGAGAGCGATACTGCACGTGTTTCGCTCAGATCGGGTTAAATCAGATGAAGATAGCAGAACAAATCCATGGGCTCCCTGGTAATCAATTTTCTTTTTTTGACAGCTGGCCCACTGACAAACTTTGTGCGCATGACACACAAAAACAGAGTGACCTATGGACTGCTTGTGGGAAACCACTCCTGCTGACTTCCAGCAGCTGTGGCGGTATTTATTCAGTCTAGTTCATTGTGGCTTTCCTGGTTAGGTGATAAAGTTTCTGCGAAGCGTAGAATGGTGCATTGTCATCATCTATTCGGTACATCTACAGATGAACTCTGGCACTTGAGGCTGTATATGAACTGATACGTAAACGTAGTTATGACCAAAAAAAAGCCAAAAACACTGTTGGGACAAACAGTGCATCGGGCATTTTGCCCTGAAAGTGTGATGAACTTGAGCTCCTTCTACTGAAGTTTATAATTCCATCTCAAAAACGCAACAACATGTGGTCACTTTTTAGTTTTCGAGCATACCACAGAAGGTCTCGAAGTTTATGAGAAACGTCTGAAGAAAATGATATCCAAATACAGTCCTAAGAAAATTCAAATAACGAAAAGCCAATGTCCTGTTGATTAGGTTCCGGATTCACACCAGTATCCCCAGGAGCTAGCAACCACCTAGCAACTTCCTGCGTTTAAATTTAATGCTGGCAGTTTTACGGCTAAATGGTTGTCTTTCACGACAACCTGTAAAATTCCGAAGTGGCCATCGCATCAGTACCCGTGTGAAGAATAATTCCTCTCAGAAGGTCGGATTTCTAAACAACCCAACTATTTTAGTCACATTCGGGTATGTTGGATGATTAATTGTTTAGATTGGGCAACCTGAGTGACTACAGAAGCTACAGCCAACTTGATGGTTTTAGTCCACATTTCTTACACGTGATAGCGTATTGTATGGTCCTTATGTTCAATTTCAGTTTTCCTATTCGTGCCGCCTACTTCATGATAGGAAGTTTCTTCACCATAAGAAAGGGTGAATAGGTAGTTCAGCAACAGTCACAGAATTACGATCGATAGTTATTGCATGGGCGTAAGGATACATCCTCTATCTACCAGTCATAACATAAACGAGATAAAAATTGCGGAGGTTCTTGCAATCACCTTCATTGCCCATTTAGTGATACTCTTTTCAACCTAAAAGCGTTCCTACCGAGTCAAGACACCCTTTCAGAGTGACAACTACCTCCAAGGAGATATATCACCCCTTTTAACACTACAACTGAGCTGAACAGTGTGCAAGAGACAACTGTGAATGGGCTGCGTTTACATGGGATTTTTTCTTGGGCTGATTGGCTATTTCGTTCACATTAGCATGGCTTAAATTCAGCTACTGGCCATTTGGTGAGTAGTAAATTTTGGTCTTGCGCATGAATTGAACTGTCCGTAGCACCAAACCGTGATGAAATTTTAAGGCCATCAGATAACCATGTTATTGTGCAAGACACTTCAGTGACTCCCCTTTATTAAGCGCTAGTGGGCGGT
Organism: Opisthorchis felineus; assembly: GCA_004794785.1. Classification (NCBI taxonomy): domain Eukaryota; kingdom Metazoa; phylum Platyhelminthes; class Trematoda; order Opisthorchiida; family Opisthorchiidae; genus Opisthorchis; species Opisthorchis felineus. The sequence goes on along the minus strand of SJOL01009455.1, from coordinate 287,870 downwards.
CGCTGAAATAGGAGTTTAGTCGCTCTCCTTAGGGTTTGCATAGGTGCAACTGATGCAGTCACCACTCCGTTGTCTTTCAACAAAAGACGAGAGCGAACGTGGCTGCATGCTAAGGAGAGGATTGGAGTTAGTGTTAGCATCTTTTGTGGCGGCTTGTCTTCGAAACGCTTTGAAGTTTATTCTCTCGCTCAGCGCACAAAATGGTTCGGTGGGGTCTAATCATCAGAAACTGGATATGCCGGGATTATCTGCCCAGGGGGAACATAAGTTCACTTAACAAAACATAAAACTCATTGCTATCCTAAAAGGTTACCTGTGAAGGTAGTTCGGCCAGCACTTCCTTTGCCAGACCCACTTTACTCCATCGAAGGTTGTCAGAACCGTCGGCAGCCAGTCGAAGGAAGCGTCGCATCTGAACAAACTATGAATGGAGATAGACAAATTGCAGAGAACGAGAAAATTTAAGAATCTATGACAAAAAATACTTTCATTACTGTCACGCTGTTTCGAGTTCAACCAAATCAGGTTTTGCTTAAGGCACCTTAGTTTAGGCTTTTATTGTGTAAATCTACCGGGGAATGGAACTAAACTGAAAAAATTCTGTATGAGGTAAAGTAGCATATGGCCGAAAATATCAGCCGTCGAACACTTTATACGTGTGGACAATAAGCAAAGCGGTTGCACAATGTAGGGAGTTTGGTTGGGAAACCAGAAAGATGAAAGGTTACAGAATGCTACTGCGTAGCGGTTAGCCAGAGTACTTGCAACCGCCGTAAACCGTTGTCCCTGACTACAGAGTGGAAGGTCAAATAATCCATCCCTATGTTCGAAGCGCTTTAACCAATCTGTCGAATAAATGGGACTATATAATCACGGTAAAGTCCGAAGGTTGTCGTGACATTCACAATTAAACTGTTTGGCTCTCTTCCTTTCTGGGTTCAGAAACGGGCGCTGCTACTATAATGGTTCAGTAACAGAAACTCCATTTCCACAGCTTGGAAAAAACAATCGCTCTTCGAATAACTCCGACCAGCGTTTAATGTGTAATGTGATGACGGCTTTGCATCACAGCTACTCTTCTTAGCAGTTTTATACGCTTTGTACGTTATACGTTTATACGTTATACGTTTATACGTTATACGTTTGTACTGAAGAGATAACTGTCGTAAAAAGGGCCATGGCCGTACCTGTTCAGTGACCAAGTGCAAAAGCTCCTTCATTAAAATGAGAATGAACTCATGGAAACTGATGAAACACGGATGAAAACATTTTCAGGGTGAGTGCTTTTAAACGATACATGCTTGTATAAAACCGAAGTTTCGCGCTGATTATCGAGGAAGTGTCAAAACCAGTCTATAAAATGAGAACCAGACTATTGAAAAATCTCACAATCACCCTTCCGGCCAGTTGGAAATTGACCATGCTAGGGAAGCGTAGCTAGGTCATCGCCATTCGGGGCAAACCAAGCCGAACGTATAATTATATAGTGAGTATGTGTAATAATAATGCAGTGCCAGCATTTTCCCACTTTATTTCATCGTGCTCCTGCTGGATTCATTTACCTACACTCAGCAGCACGTCCGTTCCGTGTTGTCGTAGACATCCTCAGGTGTCCAGTGGTCCAATTACCGTTGACAGGTGAATCAGTATCGGATTCTCTTATGTGAAATATGCGAGTGAACCATTCTTGACCGGAGGACAGCTTATCGTGTGCCACGTAGATCTGATGACTCTGTTATTTCGAATTAATATTCCTTCCCCGAAAGATTCTTCGTTTTACGATAGTGGAACAACTCGCTTTGATCTTTGCTTAGCGTTGACGATCTGCTCCGATGCTGTTTCAAGGAAGGTATTGCTTCGTTGGCTGCAAAACCATTATGACTTTATTGTGGTTCGCTGAATATTTCTCCGATCACAGTGTTATGTACGTTTTTGCTAAACGGTCGAAACGTCGAAATGTACAAGAAGAAATCCTAAAGGAGCGTAAACCTCGGCCGAAGTATACGTGTGACTAATGTAGTCATGGACTTCGAAGCTGGAGTGATTGGAACTGTGATGAACGTCTTGGGCGGAAGCTTTGGATATGAAAACTGAAGAGGTAAGATTCTGGGCTATGAGCGCAATGCACTGCAAGTAAAGAATTTCGACTGTTCTGTAGGATGATCAAGGGCATACAATTTTTGTCATTAAAACGCGATTGTGAGGGAATCGATCATTTGAAAAGCAGTGTAGCAAAGATGGCATTCTTTGACTCAAAGTAGGTTACTGGAGACCTCCTTCAACCTCGACTGTTTTCAATATACTGGTGAGGGTGTATCGCATACCATTTTTAACGTGGGAGTGTGCAAGAGGAAACTTTAAGTGATGCGCACAGGATGAACAGAATCTGTAGAGGATGAGGCCACAAGCGGTTGATGCATCGTCAACCATCCGTTTGCAGGCCCGTCAACTGGCTACAACGGAAGGCGAAATGATGAGCACCAACAAATAACAGTACGACGTTAGCCACCGGAGGAGGAATTGGGAGCTGCAGAAAATGTTGTTGAAATCGTGCAACGAGAAAGGACGATGGACAAATTCTTTCTTTCTTTCTACAACAGCTTTTAAAATATGTCTTGGCAGTCTTAAGTGACGACTGTGCTTTGTTTAAATGTACCTATGTAGTTATTGTTATCACGTATGGATAAGGCTGACGGAAACAAAGGCATTATGAGTCCCATGAAATCAAACTATCAGGCACACAATTTTTCTAGAGCAGCTTAGATTTCGGTGTCAACTTGAATGTGTTATGCCGCGGTTTTAGATGACAGAAGTTCTAAGATATAGCACCGGATTTGGGAGAGAAGGAACGTTCTAACATTCCGGAAATCGAAAGTGAAAAGCGCTAATAGGCCCAGCTGATAATTCCATTCGGGTGAGTTAGTAACTGCGAATGTATTTCATATAAAAGGCAGCTGACACCAATCAGTATATAATCAGAGCATTTAAGTTGAAAAAAACAAGAGAACAAAGGAACCTAATTGCACTCTGGAGGACCTAGTTGTCAGTCAACCATAGGAAAGAGAATCGGCAATCCACGCGTGGGTTTTCATAGTAGTCTCAAACTGGTTTGGTTGGTTTTTGTTTGCCGTTTGCGTTAGGTTTGAGCTGTACCAATCTTCCTCTGTCCAGACTACCAGAACAGATCAGCGTGCTCGATGAACAGCAGAATCACAGTCTTAGCTGCTGTATCTAAGGCTGAAGTGACGAAGGCAAAAAAGTATCTACGGTGGAGCAAAACTGACAGTGCATAAGTTGGCGCAGGTCTTGAATAATTCAGGAGCATGCTTCAGGAGAACTAATGTTCATCGGGTGGTAAGTAGCTCAGCAGTTCAGATCTGGGTATCGTCGGACACATGGGCGAGTAAAAATCATATATCTAGTGTTTATCGCTTGATTTAAAACAGATAACGGCACCAAGGCAGTCACATGGGGGTTAGAGTGCATAATAATAAGCGTATGGGTTTACTTTGATCCGGGCACTGGTTCTGATATCCTGGTTAAATTATCCGTTGTTTTTTGACTTGGTACAACGTTACTGCGTATTTACTAACAGATTTCAAGAAAGCTAATCATTCTTTTCATAAAGTATAGCCTTTCTGAACCAAAGTCTCTTGTATTGTTTTATTTAGTGTGGGGAGTTTGAAAACTTCGTCGCATCATTTTGAAATTAGCAACGCCACCTCGTGCAGGCGGACAGGAGACAATAAATTCGTAAAAGTCAATAAAGTCTAATTTGGTTATATCTCAACTAAAATGATCAACACAAACACAAGAGAAAAGCCATTTCAGCAACCGTGCGACAGCTGGTTCACTTCCGCTAACTTCAAGCGTGTTGTACAGTAAACAGTGTGACTGGCGAAAGCACTTGAGCATTGACGTTTAGAGTAGCGTATTCAGGTTGGGGCCAGACAAATTTCTAATAACTACAGCGGAAATTGATGGACATTTGCAAATGCGATGTCAGTTGTTAAGCGGTCAGGAGCGGGAAAAAGCTAGCACTGAAGTACCTGTGTCTGGATCACGACAAGACTAATTGGTCCACCAACACCACCACTACCTTTAACCAACCTTTAGTAGGCAATCTAATCTGCACACGTTGAATTAAACTTGATCACACGCACACCCAATTTTGGGGTCATTGATGGACTGTGTGTTCAGCTATCTTACAACATGATTCAGACATATCGGAAATTAAGCTAATTAAGTCGCCCATTAGAAATCTCGCTTTGTCCTGTTAACTGCTTTCCGGTAGAGCCGGAAGACGGGAATGGGCCAAGCACTGACTGGGATGACCAGACAGTAATTACGGATTTCTAAGAGCTAAGTATATGGGCACCTTCGGCCCATCCACTGAACCACTGGCATTGTTATATTCACATTCATCCGCGTCTCCTGAGGATGGGGAACTGGGTCCCGGTATAACTTGCCTGTTTGATTCCTATTTGACGAAATTTTTGCGCTTCTATGTCATTCAAATGGTAAACAGTGGGTGAGAAGTTCTCAGTAGGGTTTCATAGCAGCGTGCAGACTAGCGGAAAAAGTCACAATGGTAGTATTGGTGACGTTTGCCGTTATTCTTAATTCATAACAATGTGGGTGCTGAAAATGAGCGACGAGAAGCTTCATACATAATTATAGTGAACCTTAGTCATGCCCCGAGGGGAAGAATGCGGCAGTATCTTCCCGGGGCTTCAAAGCACAATACCGTGACTGGACTGAGGTTTGTTGAATGAGGCGAGTCTTTTCGATTCCAAAACTATTTCATTGCAGACTTTAAGGTATGAAGAGCAAGATAAATTTCAGAATAAGATTCGTGGTTCTGAAGCCGAAGTCTAAAGTACTATTCATTACGAACAAGGACCGGTCTGGGTTCGGTGTAATCGATATAAGTTTCAAATTAGAGTGTTGAACCCGGTTGGCTGGGTTACAGTAATATTTGCTCTATATATTATTGGGTACTGAAGAAAACTTGGTTAATTGGTAGAAATGACCATATTTTAAGGGAACAACTGGTTTTCACAAGAGACTCAGTTGAATCTCTTGTTAACGATATTCTTCAGCTGAATATGCTGCACGAAGGCCACCTCATGTAGTAGTTTTCAGCAACCTCGTGAGTAGTCTCCGTCATGAAGAACAAATAGTTCTTTCGTTGCTTTCGATGCACGAAGCTATGGGGTTATGTTAGAGACGTATAGCGTAAATGCAGCTAGATAAAGTCATCTGAATAAATTTGCTCAGAATTTTTCGATTTACAGTCGGTTTCAGAGATTCGGAAGCTGTTTTCAAGGCTCCTAAGGACTGCTCAGAAAATAACCACTACCTAGTCCAGCTGATTAGCCGCTCGTGGTCGAACGGTTAAGGTTTCAAACTACTAGCATGGAGGTCGCGAGTTCGAAACTCCATAGAATCTGGTAAGATTCTCACTGCTGAGGAGTCCTGATAAGGATGAAACAGCTGTGCTTCTCAGCTTTCCAGTACAGACGGGCTTCACTAACTGGATGAAGTTCCAATGGAAGATTTTCGAATGTCCTTATACTGCCATGAACTTGCAAATTTACCTGACGAATTTTTTAACACGCCTCCAACATCAAACGGTGACTGCTTTGTATGTCGAGGTGTCGCGGCGTGGTACACCATTGTAACCGCTAGTTGCAACTTTGCGGAGATGGTTGGTGTTAGAACGAGCAACCTGGTTTCGCTGAGATCCAAAGCTATGCCGTAGATTACCCAACAACGAGATTATCTTCAAGTTTTCCGAGTTCATGTGGCCACTGGGTGTATTTATTCATCTCTTCTGTTTTTTTGTTCAGCCAGGGTTCCTTACCAGGAATATTTTCGACGTCTAGTTGGGCTGATATATAGTTTTCGAAGGCTAGTATTTAATATGTACCCTTTTACGGGGAGCTTTGACCTCACAGAAGTGGCACTAAATACCAGAGTACGATTGCTCTATCCAACATCTTTTGCTTCGGGCCCAAAGGGGATCCAGCACTACAACACTGGTCTCTGTAATCTTGCACGTACTCTTTCCAAATATTCAGAGCAGAGTTTCGACTCTCTTCAGCCAATCTAACAATACCTGTAAAGCGACTGGGTATTGTCGATCTTCAAATGTCTTGAGCCTGTCCAATCATCCACTGGTGAGGTTACAAAGATCACGGAGGCGTGCGCACGCCGCTGCTTCTGTACGCAACATTCTTCCAGGAGTAAGTAAAATATATTGTGGACTAGCGGTGGACATCCTGGTTTACGTAAGCAGTCTACGTCAAATATATGACAGAGGTTCAACGTAGGATGAGCTTCCGGTTTCCGTTTCTCGCTTGACACTATCTTTCGTTTTCATTTTTAATGGCGTCGCAATTGCTCCACCTGTCTATACACTAACGCTGGAACACGAAGCAGTTTCATTTCGGTGCGCACGGCATGCAAATTGCACAAAGTTGTAACAAGCAACACAAATGGATGTCATAAACGGTCATGCAGAAGAGGCTGTTTATCAGCGGATGAATGACATCCATTCTCAGTTGCTGTTACTCAAATTCTCCGATGTTTGGAGGAATAGACCCCAAGAAAAGAGGTCAAGTTTCAGGCCCGCTTGTTTTACATGGAGGTGGCATACGAACGAAATGGGAGAGATGACACAATTCTCCCGGTTTTTTAGACCAGCCCTGATATAACAGATGTGCCATATGCAAGACATTGAGCGAAACTCACCAACACCAATGTCCTCATTCTTCATTTGCTGTTTCCAGGTGGAAGTTTTCATAGGTTCTGAAGTTGTTGACATTTCCATTAAACTATTTGGACAACAGAATGGCTTTGGATAATTTGTCTGATGTTCAAGATTTCCCACTTATATTGGATTCTGCGAAAACCGAATCCTTCTAAGGAGGCATCCCTGTACTTCATGTTTTGCAATCGGTGAAGGCAAAAATCACATCCACTTGGGTGTTTCGCTCTGTAAGTGAGGCCACTCTACGCTGGAAAACCGAGAACCGCTGGCACCTAGACAGAAGATAGTGCCACTCGTCCCAGATTCGGGGAATCCACATCACATGGTCACGTGACAACTGGCTCTTTCAATGGGGGCACTTAGACAGGATACACGGCCCCTCAGCATAGTTTGCCCAGATCCCCGTACAACAAACGGAAATTTTATTTACCTAGTCTGACTGACGGCGGCCCATTTGTACCATATCACCTTGTTAGTGGGTCAGACACTGTGAATTTTCAGTTAGCCAGGCTTGCAACGAACATGTTTTTACCATGCTGTCCATGTTTTTACCTCCGAAAACGAGTTCGAGCAAACTACACGCGGATCTCGGTCAAGATTTCATCTTTAGAGTGAGATGAACCTGAAAAGCCGAGAAATACTTTGCAGACGTTTCATCAAAAGTGCCTATCTCACGGATTGCTATGGCGATTTGAAACAGCTAATTTTCCATTAGTAAATGAAGATTGTGATGTTGGGTCATGAGTGGCTTGGCAGCAGCATAATTAACTCGCGCTTAGACGGGATATATTGCCATAAGTTCTTCCATAACTCACATCACGCAATAACGTGTTGATTGCTTTCTCGAGTAGATTACTGACGCCAGACCCCAGAATACATCAGCATTTGCTGGTAGACATTTCCGTGAAAAGGTGCAATTTATAAGCAGAGGTTTATCAGCTCACTGACGCTCTCTCTTTTAGACGAAAGGATGTGCCGGCTTCTGGAAACGAAGTTATAATGTCCAGAAGTGATGTTTAGTGCTAGGTTTCTACACAAAGATAGCCAAACTACTGCTAGTTCAATTTATATTTTGTCAGAATTCTGAAGCTTTTGCGATGGAAACACCTTAGAACAGGTATCCTACCAACTTGCATTTGAGACTATATTTTATTCGCTTCTTAGTCAAGAACACGCGCTTATCAGTAAAGTATAATGGGACAAAATAGAGTCATGGAATAGAATACATTTCCGAAATAGTATGCAGTGACACATAACCTTTGATATGAAAACGTGGACAGTGTCCGCACACCGTTACTGAATTGTGACTGGTGGAACAAGACAACATTAAAACATTCACCTGCCTCTTATCCTTCCTACCTTGGTCGAACAAAGTAAGCGTACCATTGCCATTGGCCGACCTAGTTCTGTCTACCTCAGATTATATCCACAAACATGGATACACGCTTTCCAACACTTAGTTAAGCACAACACACAACATCCCATTCACCGCAAGCTGTATCCCAGTTACATGACTGGGTATCCAGTTAGGTCAATGAAATCCTTGTTCCGCGGGCTGCGCTTTTACAGTTCCTTTAGTCGACCGTGTTTGACTCAAAGGAGTCCCGTTTGACATCATTTACGAATACCAGAAAAAGTGCGGATGAAACGTAAAGACGACGTCAAAAAGGGCAGGTTGAATTTTGCAAAAACAAGCGGGAAGGGAGACTTCAGGAGAAAGGGAACATTCCAGGCTTAGGAGAAGCAACGGGTGCTTCGGATGACCTGGTTAACTCCGATATTGACTGTGGAGAGAAACCAATTTTGCTGAACCTCGATGCGATTGTTGCAAATGCTGCAAAGGAGGATCATGCCTTGCAACTTCTTGCTGTACAATCAGCTCGCAAATTGCTACCCGGTGACCGTAATCCACCAATCGACGAACTGATGAAGGCTGGAGTGTTACCAAAACTGTTGACTTGCTTGCTGAGTGAAGATCCAAATCTTCAGTTTGAAGCTGCTTGGGCCGTTACAAACGTAGCTTCCGGCACGTCGGCTCAGAACATCGCTGTGGTCCAGAAATCCTTATCCTGCAGCTTACAATGAATTTAAATATAGCGTGCCTGAGTGCACGACCCCTTTGGGACTTTGTTGGTAGTGTGAAGATACTGGGGATTTCTAACGGAACTGTCTACCAGTAGGTGAAGCCAACCTCAGCTTTTAAGCATAGATTGGCTTAACTTGCAGTACGGAACGTCTCCGTCGGAAGTCATTCAGGACTGTCTATCGGCACACCCAACCTGTGGTTTGAGCAGAAGCCATGTCGGTCCGGTGCCTTCAACTGGACTTATGTGTCCAAAAAGAAATTGTATAGAGTTTGGTTTCAAAAATACAGCCTACTTGGTATCCCTAAAAAGGATTCTACTTGTTAGCGAAATACACTCATTTGCAAACAAATTTGGTTTTGCGAGAGACTCATCTGGAACCCAGCTGAATCTCTCGTTTGTGATGTTTCCAGGCAGCTGAATGTGCTGCACCAGACCGCCTCATGTTTCAGTTGCTACGATATTCAAGATATCGAGATACATGTATATTCGTAATGCACTACTCATAAGTTTGCTGAAAATTCTCCGACAGCCCACGACCGGTTTCGCCCTTCTTGGGGCTCATCAGGTAGGCGCAGTCCCCGAGTTTCCGTCAACCTTATGTTCTACTTGAAACCAAATTGCACGGAATTAGCGAAATACACTCATTTGCAAACAAATTTTTAGCAACCTTATGAGTAGTGTATTACGATTCTACTTGTTCTTCGTTTGTAGCGCTTCTAACTTCCCGTGGTGAACTTTCACTTATCCTTGGTTCACGTCTAGGACATAAATCGAATGTGCCACGAACATCAACCGTGGTTGGATAAAGTACACGACGTTAGACGATGTACCAGAAGATTAGTAGTTCGGATGTGGTAAGTGTTTGTTAATCAGGCGGCCGCGAAACTGTTCGTCGGGCCTGGCAACTGAATTGGAAAGTTTCGTCACCACTTCAGGATAATCATGAGCATCAAGCTCGTTGAACAGATCAACGGCCACCTGATCACCACTGATGGTTTTTACCAATCGCCATGTTTCCAAATCCTGGATGCTTTCTTCATATTCCCTTCTATGCCCAATATGCACCTATTGTGATGACAGTAGACAGCCCGAACTATAACACAAAACTGCATGGGGCCCAGAAATCCCGTAGGAATATGTTTAAAATATTTACTGGGAATCTTGCTTTACTTTGAAAGGAGTGGTGTAAGCAAATCTTACCACTTGTGATTTTGAGAGTTCATGAGTCCCAGACAACTGCATAGCATGGGTTTAATACTTATCTGAAGAAGGATGAGACTGACCACACAGATATGTTAAAAACCCAAGGGTTTCAGCATGGTCTCAGTAGCGAAGAATGATCTGTTCAGGTACTACCGTATGTGAAGCTGATCAGTAGTAAAGCAAAGCTCTGCAACTCAGAGTTTTGAGAGAAGATGGAGTTACCCTTGGTTTTAAGTTTTAGTTCGCAGGAATCTGATTTGTTCAGGGTACTGATAGAAATGTAGTCTTGTGGTGTAAATCAGAGAAAAGAACCAGTTTCGAACGTTGTGATAAGTTTGATTGACTGAGTGAAACACCTTGACTGGAAGCGTGGATGAAGAATAATGAAACTGCCCCAAGTACGAAGAATCGAATAACCGCCTTTAGAATGCCATACTGAGACGAGGCGAGAACGAGAAGAACGCGATTTGGTTTAATGGCAGCTGCAAAGAACGAACGGTAGCAACATAGTTTACTCTTAAGCACTAAAGTCAGCTGAGAAAAACAATTCGACTAACCCGATCAACTCGGCAATTCCGAGCGCAAGTCTGTCACTTGGGATACACCCTGGTATCTCACTGATTTTAAACCAGTTTGTTGAAATCAGAACAACCAAGTGTTCCTGTAAAACTGTTAGACTCTTAGAACAATGGATGGCTTTTCTAAGTTTGCACTTTTGCCCCATTTCCTGGCTATTTGTCTTTTACGTCTCGAAACTATTTTCCTTTGATGAATCCTGTAAGAGACGGTGGAAAGTTAAGCTTACTATACCCGAATATGACCCGTGGTCCTCTAGGATACTGGTGATCTTACGAGGCACCATTAATTTATCGACCACACAGCACAGTGTATCATTCGTTGCACCCACTTTGTGAATACTAACTAATATGACTAAATGTGCGTCATACGCAATCTTCTAGATTCATCGCTGATGGCACACTGGTGACAGACGCATGTCCCGAGAACAACTATCCCTCGTATAGCACACAAGCAAGCAGACAAAGAGTCTGGTATGAATGCTGACATTGTGTGATTACGAATTGAGCGTAAGCTCAGCTCACTTGTCTGTACAGTCGACTATAAAAACTGACCGAGCTTTGTAGGCCTTAGGATGCTGAGGTACCTGGACACTGCAGCGGAACTCTTGTCGTGCTCTAACGGACGGAACATTGAGTGATAGTCATCCTAAGATTCAGCTGAACTGTGCAGAGGAAACTGCTGAATAGCTTTCCGTCGTCAGTGAATCTTGAAACGGCTAACATGGGTCTAGCACAAATGAATCAGACTGGAGTGTGGGCCTGTTACAACAAATTTGGGGTTTCGTATTTTTTATATAGGCGTATACTTGACCGGACACTCAATGGACCCGTGGGAGAAGTAAATGCAGTTTTCACCGGATAGTTTCTTGTATTGTAGAAATTATAGTGCTGTAAAATGGCCTTGTATATGTAGGTTTTATTCCTAACCTTATATTACTGTATTCCGGGCGCCAAAGTAAGTATAAAGATTTGAGGATGTATGCAGCCACAAGGTTCTCTTTCGATGTTAGTGAAAAGGTTACTTTACTTCTCTTGTGCGGATCCAATGAAGTTCTACCATAATATGATGGTTGACAGAGGTTGACCATTTAGAATTTGCTCAGTAGACAACATCTCAGGAAAGCCTTTCTGAGTACCTTATGTCTAGCACTGATGCTTTGGCGCTAGGCTGTAGCTGTGATCACCATTCCCAAAAGTGAATCTCACATTCAAGTCCTCACAATTTTACATTCGGGTTAGTCTCTATTCGCCTTCGTCTCTTTATTCGCTTTCAGTAGTCGCTATATTTGTCCATCCGATAATTTGAGTCTCGCTGACCAATGGACTTTCTATCGTTTTGGAAGATAATGTTCCTAGTTTTAGGAGTGATTTCCTCGTGGAGTCTGCGCACTTGTATCATATAACTGAAAATTACACCAAAAGCGGTATCAAGCCGGGACACTGGAAAGGAACGGTCAAATTTCAGTTGATTTTGTGGAAGGTGAATGGGCATGCGTATACACTCGTAAGTTTTGAAACTAAAACAGCCTTAGTTCTCCCTGAATAGCCCACTGATTGTTCTATGCTGTTACCACACAAAGTATATATTTTTTGCTGAGTAAAATACAGCTTCACAGTGTGAGCAATCCTTGGCTGCCTAGTTTATAACAAATCATCTGTAGGGGACAGGTTGATGAACAAACGCTTTTGGCAGTTCTTTCCGTAGTTTTCATAGCTACTTCAAATTTGAGAGGGGTTTGGCTTTCAGCCTCATGGAACAATTCATTCACGATTAATAGACACGCCCCACGTTCTGCAGTATAACAATTGTCAGCTCGAAAAGTCTTTGTTTTCCAAGTGTGATACGTAGACTGACTTTCTTAGGAAGCAAAAAAACAGTGTATTTCAGTCTGATGGTCGCTGAGTAAGCTGCAGCTGAGGCGGGTTTCTCATACTTTTTGGCTTCACAAATGTATTGATCGGAAGCAGAATCATCTGGAACATTTGCTTGACAAAATAACCCCCATAACACCACTGAAACCCTTCACTGGTTTCCTGGTTTACCTGAGCACAGCATTTATCCACCACTAATTGAAAACATACGGTAAAAGTACCCTTCTAAATAAGGAAGTAGCAGGACTGGGTCGCTTTCCGTTTTTCTTCGTTTTATTGTTTGTCTGAGTTTGTTGAGTCCGTTGTGTAGAACGAGAAGTTCCTGGGATTTAAAAAGCAGCTGTTTTCAGGCCCAGCAGAATCAAGCGCAACCAAACTAAAATCCTGTATCTATCAGGATGGTTTTCGGATATTCAGGAAAAATCCTACTGTACTACATTATTTTTTTTTATGACACGAAGCGATCAGGACGAGGAAACATCCTGCTGCCTTCGATCAGTGGGTACTGCACAAAAACATTTTTATGTGGCGGCAAATAATGGCATTCTGGAAGCCAGCTGAAGAGTGGTTTCGGGAATCACAAAAAATATCGGCGCCTTTATGATACTTTTGCATGTCGTTTCTGGTTATTACAAAGCAAAGTTTATATTTTAGGTTGAAGGCCAATGTTCACTAGCCTGTGCGGGCAGCTGAACCACAAGCAAGGTATATCGAAAAGATGGGCGCCAATTTCGACCGATCCAGGTGCGTGCATGTTGAACATTTAGGCCACTGTGAAACTGTGTTGCGTGTAAACTCAACAATGGAAACATGTAAACGTTTCTCCTAATTTGGTTTGTAAACGAACTAAAATAATTTTTTTACTTGGGTTACCGGAAAAACATCTTTAGGCCTTTGATGTGTGGCACTGTTGATTTTAGAGAACGAGAGTGAAGACAGGGCCCTTGTTGTTTCAATGTGTCATACGTTTCTTTCTATTACCGAGACACCTACTGATGGTCGTGGTCCGTATTTACAGTCACTGTGGGATGCTACGCACATTGGAGGGGTATAGGTTGTGCTCATGAACCTAAGTTGGACAGCGAGTAATATTGGAACTGGCACACAAATATAAGTCTGAACTTGATCACTCAGTCAGTCAGTTTGTCAACTATAAACCATGAACCAGCTGCTACATTTTCGATCACCGGAAAGTGGAAGGGCGTGAGAGATACAGCCAAGCATCGGAGGCGATGGCATGTTCAGTTAGTTTGGGAAACTGGCAGCTACGCATTGAAGGCGATAGCTTTGATGCAGGAGCAACACTAACTACGTGATTAAGCCATGTCTGCCAGTGTTACCAATCACTGATGAGATGAGTACCAAGCTCCTCATCTAGGGAGGCGGTGGTTGTCAACTCGACTGAGTTTACTGGTTAGTGTTTCTATATTTCCTTACCAGGTCATACACTGTCTACCTCTTGGTTGCTTCTACTCAACACAGGACTGGGCGGAAAGAGCCCTACCAGGCAAACGGTCCTCTGGCATGTTCTAACCAGTGCAACCTAGGAAGCCTGAGTAACTCACCTATCTCGGATGAGTTCCTTCTTCCTAAAACCATGTGGTGTACCTCAGCATTGTTAAGCCCATGCTCCAACCAGACCTGACCAACGCCTCAGAGACACCGATGATCAAACACTGATGTGTAGTTGAAACCAGAAATACAACTTTTGTTAGCTAAAGCCTGAACAGAAGACCTCGGTTTGTCGTCAGTGTTCGGTTTTGTTACCAAACAGGATCAGGTGAGCTTACTTTGAACCTAATTGGTGTGACGTCGATTAAGGTGTCAAACACAAATTTTAAGTTGGGCTTGAAATGTTGTTCAGAACTATCCGAAGTAAACTAACAGTGTCGCCTGTATTTTTTGAACATACTATACTCTATCATCTTAAAATATCCTAGTGCCTTCCAGGGGACATCGCAATAAAAACGCGAGAATAGCTGGATTAGGACATAGGAATGTCCCACCCAGTACATAACCTATAACACAAAATCTCCACATACCACCAAAAAACATGATTAGCTCAGCAGACTGAGTAATTCACAAGACGATTGGACCTTCCATCCAAGGAGTCATCACTCGACGAGCCCGTCAACAAATTACCACGTGATGTGAATTACGTGAGTGAAGGCTGAATGGCGCTACGTTCCAAGTGTAGGTTGATCACACCTCTGATAAGTCTCCAGTGGCCGAACGGTATAGCCGCTCGACTGCTAGCTAGGAGGTCGTGGGTTCAAATCCCCGTACAGATTCATAAGATGCCTACTGCTGATGGTTCCCTACAAAGATGACATAACTGGAGAGATATTCTCAGCTTCTTCAGGTAGCTTGTCTTTACTCAGACCGAGATCTCCACTTGAAGCCAACTCCGCAGAACACTTCACTCTAATATAAAATAATCGTAGGATTTCTAACGATTCCGTTGGATCAATCTTGGAATTCTGTTGAGGCAGCTCAGAAAAATGTCCTCCTGCGCTTAGCAGAATAAAGTCATAAAGCAGACCTCTTGAAGAATATCAGCAGGTTTATACAGTAAACTTCCGAAGGCTGAATAACCCTCCAAAAGTGCCACGCGCTCTTTAGATTAGTTAGCCATAGTGATCCGAAGGGCCATGGAATTTAAGCGGCACTTGAGGCTACTGCCGTTCTGTTTAGTCAGGATAGAAGCTACATTTTGCTGCCTTGCCTTGCTTACCGAATTTCCCGCGAATTGCCTAGCTTGTACTAAGTTCCTTAAAAATTGGTACGGTGTTTTGAGAGGAAGCCCTCCAGAAGTATAACTTCAAATTTGCTGAATGATGACAACAAAAGGTTCGTACTCATGAAATGCCTCAAGATTTATAGCTCGCACTTCATTAATTCTGAACCCAGGTAGGTCACTTTTATGGTCCCACAAAAGAGTCCTCGTTTAACTGAATTATAATCGATTCGAGACTCGGCGCCAATTATCTGCCAATTATCTATACTGTAGGCAAATAAAATCCACATGCCTGGGATTAGCTCAGGGGTACAGCTTGACGAAGTGAATAAGAGTAAGTACATGGTTCACTCTTCTAGCGTATGAGGAGAAAACAGCACCACTAGCCATCGGGCTATCGGCAGGACCCTGCATGTCTACCAACTGATCCCGAGTTTGTATTGATACCAACGACTAACAGGTTATATGAGGTTCAGCTTTTGTAGTTCGCTAAATAAAAGCAGGTCCTCATTGGTCGTTGAAAGTTGCGCCCGTCTAGGATGCCCACCAACCATGGTTCAAACGAATAAATAAAAGGTTAATTTGTGCAAGGCACGTTAATGAATAACCTCACGGTTATAATGCGTATTCTTCAGGAACACGACTCCTAGGGTTACTGAAATCTCTTTCACCGGCTTTGCCCTTCCTTGGGCTCATCAGGTGAGCCTAGTTCTCGAGTTTCCATCAATCTGATGTTCTAATTCTCTTTTTATGAAACAAACCTTGCACAATTAACTCAAGCCATGTCATCCTAAACTCATTCATGTAGTGATTGCGAAGGCCGGTAATTTGCTCCTGAGTTTGTAATTTGGTTTAAGCTGATTATGTGATGGGTAAATAACACAACCCCATATCAGACGTAGTTCGCGTGCGTGGAAAAGGCTGAGGATTGGTCTAGAATAATAGTGATTTCGCTTGGCTGAACAATAAACGGTTTTGGAAGACAATAGCAACATTACATTGGAGCACTGGAGTTCCCCCTTGCACACCATATGTTCTGCCACCCAAATTCAGGCTCCTTGAGAAGTGACTAGAATTCTGTCTGGATTATTCTGCGAAAGAATTTGGGCATCCAATAGTCCCGTAACTTTGCTCATTGTGTGCATTAGAGAAACGTGGTCCTGAGTCAGATGCATTGTTAATCCCAGTGGTATATTTAAATCGCTTCCGTTATAATGGATTTCCTGTCTGGTTTTCTCAACCATTAACTTTATTGACGTGCTATTGAGTAAAACGGAACTATTTCTTTCGAAACAGTGCCCTGCCTCTAGGGCTGTTGAAGACTATTCGAGAGCCCACCGGTTTCGTCCCGTTTTGGGCTGACCATTTAAGCGTATGATACAAGTTCACATCAGGTTAATGATCCAGTTGAACTCTTAATCATACGCAAGTGGCAAAATATACTCATTTGTCAATTACAGTGGTTTTAACTAAAAAACCAAGTAGATGCAAGTCAAACCCCCTCGTTTGTGATGTTCTCATTCAACTGAATGCGTTGCACAAAGGCCGTTTCACGTTTCAGTTGGGATGATGTTTGTGAAGAACATCGTAACTCAGATAGATTCAGTTGAGTCTCTCGTTAAAACCAAATCATTGTGTAGACTGATGTATTTCGCGAATTGAGTACACTTTGGATTAAAGTAGAACAGAAGTTTGACGGAAACTTGGAAACTGTCCTTCCCTGATGAGCCCCAAGAAGGGGGAAACCAGTTGTGCGCTGTCCATTAGTTTTCCGCAATCTTTTGAGCAGTGTATTTCGTCTTCATGACAAAATTTTCCTCACACGGATTGTGCCACAGGTGAGGACAGTTCTGTTTGGTCTTATAAGCCTTCTGTTCAAAAAAGAATCACTTCACGTTGTTCCTTCAAT
>SJOL01009455.1:234858-264037 GCA_004794785.1 Opisthorchis felineus | reverse complement strand
CAAAACCAAATTGATTTGCAAATGAGTGTATTTCTTGAAAACAGTCCAATTTGGGTTCAAGTAGAACATAAGGTTGACGAAATCTCGGGGACTGCGCCTGCCCGATGAGCCCCAAAAAGGGCGAAACCGGTCGTGGGCTGTCGAAGAATTTTCAGCAACCTTATGAGTAGTATATTGCGCAAAGTTACATGCATCGCGATATCTCGAATATCGTAGCAACTGGAACATGGGGCGGCCTGGTGCAGCACATTCAGTTGCCTGGAAACATCACAAACGAGAGATTCAGCTGGGTTCTAGGTGAGTCTCTCGCAAAACCAAATTGATTTGTAAATGAGTGTATTTCTTAATAATTGTCGGTATTTATAATGAAAGTGCGAAGTACTGAAGCAAGTATCTTGAGCTTGTGTGGAACCAAACAAGTTAAATTCAATCAGCATACAACGGCTCTTGCAGTAAACGTGCTCACTCGCGAAGTTTAGCAGGGTCTTGCTGTTTAAGTTTCAGGATTCCTGACAGGACACACTTTGAGGATTGTGTGTGAAACCGGGTAAGAAAAGAGCCCAACTTACCAAACTGTGTTGTCTTGTCGTATGTACGTGTTTGTGGGGGTAGAGGGAGTTGAGTTGGTTTCTACTTTCCTAGGTTGTGTCAGGAGCAACCGCAAGTTAAGGGGGAAGGAACCAAATAGTGCCCTTATGCAGCACAATACATATACCACCTAGCTTTTAGAACTATGCCTACGTAGACTAAATATTTAACAGGCCTACAGGAATGCACCAGCTTTCACTGTCATCGGCCTTGTGGTGATAAACAATTCAATCGCTAATGCCGAGAACGTCTCAGTAAAAGTCTACCGAAGCTCACCATGTACACTTATGGGCCTACTATCGTTTCCGATAACATGGCACACCAGTACACTGCTCTGCTTGTTCGTCATTATCATAAGAGATAGCAACGTTAGTGTTTACACTGACGCTTCATACCATGCAGTAAAAAACTTTGTTTGATTGTTTTTTAAGCTTTAAACTGGAAAAAAAGTTTGGATGGGATAGCCTGTCGTAAGTGTGCTGAGGTGTTTACAATCCCAAAAGCACGGTCGGACTATCTGGATGGAAAATGACATTGGCGAGACGCTATTTCTTGCAGCGTTTTTAACGAACCACAAGAAGCCTGAAAGACAAAGCACTCCAACATTAGAGACCCCTTGGTATTCATTCCACCCCTTGTGCCAAGTCCCAGGTTGTTCAGTTCGCATTTTGCGTGGTCCATGCGTAGCACATGACTGAGTCATCATAGATAATGGTACGCGGTGCTGTCTGTCACCAATATACCTGTTGCACAACTTATCACCCGTTTTCTAATAAAATTTGCACAAATTCGTCGACACCTTCCGACATCAGCAACGTTTCTGAGACATCTGTGGTCGAACACCTGTAGACGCTTCAGGTCATCTGCTCGCAGAGGCCATGCCTCGCTACCGCCCCTTGACGCAATGAGTGGCGCGAATCGGCAAACGTGTTTATGTTTTTCCACCATCGTACACCGATCACGTCAGACACACTTCCGTTACAGCCAATATAAATACCGAGGTATGTGAAATTCTTCACAACCTCCATTGCTTCATCTTGAATTGTAAGAGGCATATTCATAAACCGGAAATTTCGAAGCCTAACTGTACACTTCGGAGATGCGTGGCGCAAAAAGACGGTATGATGGTGACCCGTTTATTAAACAGAGCTTGTGCTTGGCCTTTGTCTTCAAAGTTGTGTACGATGTTGTCTGCGTACTCCAGACCAACAGGCTCTTAGCAGCAAGTAGCTGAACACCGGGGGTTTGAAGGCACTCCAGTGTTCGCCTCATTATTTAGCCGATGACGCAGTGAAAGAAAAAATGGAGAGCAATGACATCGTTATCGGAAACCAATGTCTCCAGGACACTTTTAGAGAGATCGTCATGCCATGTGACACTCCAAAACACACCTTGAAGAACAAGCGTGAGTAGTAGAAATGAGCGATCAGCAGAACGGAGCGCACCCTTGAAACCAAGAACCACCAAGATAACGAGATGTTCGTCCATACGGCACTGCTTCAAAACCTGAAGGGTTGGCCAATGCAGCTTCCACCGAGTCGAAATCCCGCTTGATGCTTATGCGCGGAAGTTTTGCGTTCCATCGTAAGATGACGAAGGATTAGCAACGCCAGTAGTCTTGTTCTGATGGGAGTGAAACTAGTACCTCTGTGGTTAAAACATTCATCACGAGTATCGTCTTTGTAGTTGGACAATATCGTCAGTACATCCTGGTTGCTTAGGACGATCTCTTTCTTCCAAGTAGACGCAAAAGAGTTAAACAGGCACCGACTAAGGAATTAACTTCCGTTTTCGAAACGATACATAGAACGTGGAGAGACCGGGAGTAGGGCAACGTTTGAATATGGATATACACCCAAACACTTCCGAGACTAAGTGTGGGTTCCATGTTCACAACCCACGTCCTCGCGAAATGTCCACAGCCCGGATTAGAAGTACTGGGAAGCCAACTGAAAAGTTGCTTGGGGTATTCTGCCCAGCTGTTCAAACGTTCCTTGTTTATGGATATCAGCGACTCTGTGTAAAACTCGATAAGTTAATTGACAAGAGTTTTCCGAGGACAAGTCGAATGAATCCATTAGAAAATATGCGGATATTTCCAACATTCATTGCCTTATTCAATCCCTTGGCCTTCTGTGTCCGCGAGGCTTCCGAGTCTGTGCGTCGGATGGTGCGTCCAGTTAAATTGTGATTGCGACCGCCTCCAACAAAACCACGAACCTATCAGGGATCCAGTACTTGAAGGGACTGGCTGGTTTGTACCTCAGGAAAAATTCCCAAAATCAAGCACGGCATTGGATATCTCTTCAGTGATCTTTAACGTACGACATCGAACTAACATGCATGTGTTGGGAGTTTATTTTTTGAGTCCATGGGCCTTTCAGTGACCAGGAGAGGTGTGGATGCTCCGCGCAAACCTGAAAAGTTCAATCAAAGGCAGAAACAAACGGGTCCACACGGGTATTCTAGGGGCGGTGGCAGGCAGTGACCAATCCTCGCCACCGAAAAGTGATGACGAGGTGGATTCAAAGCTGGTTGGTTGGCGGGCATTACGTGATGAAACTGAAGTCCTGGAATTGGAGCTACACAGGAGCATTCTGTGGGACCACGCAAATGCAACATGTGCCTTCCATTATGAGTGTGTCATGTCTAAACCAACACAACCACCGGAATGAACCTTCGCAGCGGTACACCTATCTGTCTGCGCGTTCATGTCACCAGAAAACACAACTATGCCTCAGCCTTTAGCCCATGGTTGAAGAACACCTAGATCATCACAGAAGCTGCTCTGATGTGTCCTGTCGAGGTGTGTAGGCAACGAAGGACCAACTGACATTTCGGCTGTCGTCATCATCCTTACTGACAGAAATCCACCAGTAATAAATACTGGTGCTGAACTGCCGTACAGTCATGAGGGGGGAAGCAAAGAGTGGAAAGAAAAGGGTAGGGTAGGGACTTAGTGCAAAGAAGCCCTATACCCCTCAGAAAAACTATCAAGAATAAGGGGCGCACATCCTTGGACGGCATCCAAATAAACAAAGTTGGGCATGATGTGCAAGTGAGGCGCCATCATTGGTATTGACCCAGTGTCCTTTGCGAATCCTACCCGACATAAGCCCGGTGCACAACGACAGGTGAACTTTAACTGGACATTCCGGATAAAAAGTGATTGTATGTTTGCCACTGGGATCGGTTGCGTGCCATGTCCTGCAGTGTTTCCAACCTTCTGCGAGCAGGATCACGTAGGACACAGCCGGGAAGGCGTTAAGATCCCAAAATCCTCAGTTTGGCAGTAGAGGCATTCATATCACGTTGCAATGTCAGGGTTGTCCCCGGTGAACTGTTCGCTGAAAATCATTTGGAATACAAAACACTTAGTGATTCGGTAAACGTGGTGCATACCCCAACCACTTTAATCTGCTGCGATTCATCTTCCGCTCTGAAGGTTAAGATTCGTCAACGAGCGCCCGTCTACAAGCCGTCTACACGCCCGTCTAACCGAAACCAACCAACTCTCACCATACTACGGAGGAGCCGGTGACCAAAAGTTTGAAGACTGCTAAAGTTTTCGGATAGGAGGGGCCCAAGTTTCCAAACCATAAATTAAGACAGCCGTTACGGTTTTCTTGTATACATAACCCTTTCACTCCAGTGAACTAAAGCCACAAATTACTCAGATCGGTGAACAGAGTCCGCGCCTTCCTCATTCAAGCATCGATCTTATCAGGCACGAGTTACACATTTGCCAAAATTTGTGAACAGATCAATGAACTCAGCTTTTACCTTTTGAAGTTTCAAGACAATGGGAAACCTTGAGGCAAGGCTTTGAACTCTGTAGCTTAAAAACGCCTGCCGAAACAAGGAAGCACTTCCGGTATTCTGTCTAACGTACTTCACGCAGACAAGTAGCAGTAAAACAACGTCAAATGACGATAAAAACCGAACGAGAAAGGATATAGCGAACAGCCGTGCTGAACTCCAGTGGTTGTGAGGAAGTTTTTGATTGTGTACCCTGACTCGGCCGGAGGTTTGTAAATGAGCGGGTCAAATGAAAGTCATAGGTACGTGGGTAGAGCACAAAAATATTCCGTCAAGCGTTCTAGATGTTCGGATTTTTATATATTGATTTTACAATATTATATTTACTTAAATTGCTTACGGAAGGCCTTTTAGTTCCTATTTTGCAGATCAGCTGAAACTGATTTCGTGCATTCTGGCCCAAATGGCCTCTTCTATTCCTTCAACTTATGTGGTTCTGCCTCGTCCACACACAGTCTATGTTTGTATTTCACCTAACAAAAGTAGTATTCTGGTGGATTTGTTTGTTTGAAGCATTTTGAGATCTGTGGGGATTTGGAAACTCTTCACAGATGGTTTAATTCTCCCTGCACGTGCAAGGTTATCAATGTTCTAGTTAACTTGATATATGGTACATTTTTGGCGATGAAAATATCCACACTTTTTAGGGGGCAAAATCTGCAGTCTAAACGGTCGTTCTACTCCGCTTCCTTTATGAAGGGAATTGATTGACCTGTCACTTAAATCAGTGCCCTGCTAAAAATATCATACCACTGCCGCAAATTTTAGAAGGACTACTTGTGAGTTGATTGAATGAAAGATTTCAGCTCAAGACGTTATCTCTACTGAAACAGGCAGTCAGTCACATTCAAGAAGCCATTTTTTCAAACTAACGATATAGCTATCAAGGCACTCCATTATCAGCCATTTGCTATGCTCCTACTGCAAGAAAAAGCGCCAGACTTTCTCTGATGAACGCGAAAGTTTAAGATATTATCATTCATGGACGAAGCGAGAACACTACTCGGACTATTAGTACATTAACCTCTGAAAAATTGACTTAACCTGTCAATTCGAAAACCTGAGCATTAAAAGTATCAATCACAATGCATGTAAAGTTGACCATAGGTCACACAGTCACACAGTCAAATATTAGAAGGAATGCCTTTTAACTGGTCAGATGCAACGCAATGACTTTAACTGTTCTGCGATATATCGACATACTACTATATTGCTATACTATCGATGGGCTAATCCGTATCTGATGCCAGCCAGCGAGGATGCTATAGGTGATGATGATAGGCGCTCTCTCCCCGCCACGGCCGCCTTTAATACGAATTCTTCAAAGGCACAATGGTTAGGTGGGTTTGATTTTAGAGAAAAATGGTGAGAATTCGCTTCCTTCCCAAAGTTGGCTTAACTTCTACCGTGTAAGTAATACACGCACCCTCAGAATCTATTTATTCGAAGACACCTCTGTAATTGTGTCACTGGGTGACCGAGCTTTTGTGATCAAAGTCGGATGCTGTTAGAATGATCGTGCCATTAGGGTGTCAGCCTACAGTGGTGGCGATAAAGTTGGGTAAGCTGCCTTGTTAAGACATACTTGGGTATTTACGGTGGGTGACTGATGGTCTGACCAGCGATGATGTGCAGTAGGAGGTTAGACAAAATAGTCTGAGATGTTTTCGGTGGGTGAACTGTGTCTACTAAGTGGGTGAAAACTACAGCAAATAGAAGCCTATGAAGTATAGCTCACTCCAAATTACCGGATTTGTCGAGTGCTACGCCATCGAAGGAAAATGTTTCCAGTGGCAAAGAATATTTTTTCAGTCTCCTGAAAAATATACTTACCCAGCAATGGCTATTAGGGTTGGAAGTTTTCTACTAGTAATGGACTGCAAGTTACTAGTCTCGAAACCAACGCATTTATGATATCAGATACTCTAGATTCCCAATTTTTTCAAGCTTGCACAAGAATTATGGGACTACAGAATTTGAGTTTTCTGGGCTTTTGTTCTACGTGAAATTAGGAAACGTTTTTTGAGGTAAACTAGTCAGTTTGTTAGAAATTTTGGTACATAAACGCGAGTTTTACTCACTTGCCCGTTTTCTGTTTATCTCTTTTCTGATTCGTCGCTAAGCGATGTTGTGAATTCCTCCTAGATCCTGCAGGTCACTAGCTAGTTCATTTCGGCAGGAAGAAATCTTGTATGTTTCTCGACTACATCTATACCTGATGTTCATATTTCTCAAATTCATTCACAGGTTAAGCAGCCTCCGGAGTCCGCTGATTCCCAAGTTGAAATGGTCCATGCTGTACTAAATATTACGAGAGTTCATTTCTGGCTTTATCGCTTCATACTCATTCATGGTCAAAGATGTTCCAACTTTCAGAAAAAATGGGATCTGGAAAGCTGAAATGTTTTAAAAGTGGACTGGTAAAACCATTTATATGATACGGTCATCAGAAGCAACCGGGAAATCTGGGAAAAGCTAGCTTTCTTTCAAGCAGAACCTCCGGTTGGTTGAAGTCAACCGTATTTCGTACACAGGCCAGACGACCTTGGGTCATACGTTATTGCTGGCGCAGGACGAACCTAGGTTATTCAAGGAACACTTTGCAGCACCAGATTGAAAGCGGATATTTGAAGTCCACGAGAAATTCCGTTCATTGACGAAATTTAAATGTCGTGCAACATTTAGTCTGATGCTGTGTTCCATGTACACGGCACGGGCTAATCCTGAGAGGTAGTTGTGCTGTCGTACTCATGGTGGAGCTAAATTAGTTGTTCCTTTTGAAGAAGATTCTTCTCACAAAACTTTACAGGCGTCTGTACGTGTAGGCCACCTAGTAGAAACGAAATGTCGAGTCTCATTGCTGTGGTTCCAACAGCACGTTATGTCCCATCACTGTGTGCTACCCGTGCAGCAGGCTTTCGTAAACCACTCAGTAAGGCCATCAAATTTGTTCAGTCACTTCAAGTTTTGCCCGGGCATATGAAGTGAAATTTTGCGACCAGATGCCTAAGAACCGCTAGCATCTGCAGATGGGAGTTGAGGGTGAACGTCTTCTGTTTGCTCCTGAAAGAAAGTCCTCTTCTTAGGTCAAAAGGAGTGCAATACCCTGAATACGGTTCGTCAGCTCTGAGTGGATAATTTAAGCGATAAATCTGGCTGTATATGATGATGGTCGGTTTTCTTTGGAGAAGTGATGTTTAGCCAAACGTAGAACTTAACTATTCGGTATCGTAATTCAAGCGCAAGTGGATGCTGGCAGGTAGGAAACAGGGAGTTCATTCATAGTTACACGGACATGTACTGACAGGAAAATCATACATCTGCTGGCATGTTCGAACAACCAGAGCTAAACTTCAGATGTGAATTTAGCAGCTGCTAACTTGTTTGGACAACCTAAACGAAAGACAGTATGGGGAGTTGTGGAACTTTCAATCCAGATTCCTCTGGTTAAGTGAAGTCACATGGTGCTGAAAACCCGAGATGTACTCCACAACTGTTTCGTTCTTTTTGGGCGGATAATCGACTGAAACTTTGCTAAGCTTACCATAATATAGACAAACTATAAGTGGCTCCGAAGAAAGAATAATTCACACGATAATTGAACCTTTTGTCAGAGAAGTCGTCAGTTGAGGAGCCAGTTAACAAGTGACCACGTGATTTAACTAGTTGACTGAAAGATAATTGGCGTCTTATCCTGTTTAAGTGTGGGTTGATCATAGACAGCACCAGAAAAAACGGTCATCATAAAGTTTATCAAAACACAATTTGGAGTGGGACCAAAAGCGACCAATTTCAAAAGCATGTGCAAAATGACTGTACTCATTCAACTTGCCTTTAAACGGGGTAAGTCAACACCTTGAACAACCGAACGTCTGGTACAGTGCTGCAGAGATCCGGGTCTTTAACTTGACTCAAGCGTTACCGCTACCTTCACTAGAGTGGGAGAAACCAGTTGGTGCCCAATCTCACCGTGTTTATCAGTTCACATGTAACTGGAGAAAGCTGCGTATGCAGAACTGATGGAGCCCTCAATGCAAGAAAGAAGAGGTACGTTACCCTCTGGGTTCCTAACCTAACAACAGACCAAGCCCTTGCATGATTATGGGTCACCGCGGTGAGCAACTGACAACTCCTTTTGGTCACAGTTCACCGAATTCATTTGGCCTCATTATTCAGCATCTTGTTCAGCAATCAGGACCCACATCTTTTCGAATTCGCTGTGTTTACTGTAATCGATAGATTTAATCTTTCATTCTGTTTCTAAAAGAAGCCTAATATAGCCTAATATATAGTTGTGTTGGACGTAATATGAGTAGGGCATCTCTCTATCACCGTTCATTCTATAACTACGGAGTCTATTCTGTCTTTTGTAGATGCTACAAAATTTTGCTTTCTTGTTACTGGGGATTTGGTAGTGGCGAGCAAATGGGAAAGACGTGCATCTACCAACAGCCGTAGACAAAACCACCAAGGAGGTTAATCAGGTAACTACGTTTTTAAGAATACAAAGAATTTATTAGATGTTAGTAAACGACAAGCTTGATCGAATCAAATGGACACAAAACAATTCTAACCGCAGTTGAATTTTACGATAATGTACCTAATTTAAGTTCAACAAGACTAGATTTCAAACGGGCTTATCAAATGTTGGACTTACTAATTCAGTGAAATTACAATCAACTTGAGGATAAAAGTGGATAAATTTCCTCTAGGAACCATGGTGTCTGATGTTTTACCCCAAAATGAGAGTGTTTTTCGGGAAGCAGGTGAAAAGTCGCGATGGCCAGTCGAAATCAAACGTGGTGAAATGATAAGTTGTAAGTTGTACCTTGGTGTTTTTCGCTCTTTTATGGAAAATTGCCCGGGGTTATCACTCAAGCATGACAAATTGAACTGACCTCCGATCATTAATTTTTCCTTTGCAAGCTTTGTCTGGTGGAAAACCACGATGACAGACACACAGAAATAGAACATTCAAAGATCAAGGCTCATTGACTGAAGAAAACAAAAAAGAATGACTTCAAGGGAGCATGTTTTGTGATACAAGAGTAACTAATAATGTTTGTTTACCTGTACGTTGTCTCTACAGGCTTGTTCCTGTCCAACTTTCAATAGACCGAAGTCCTGATCCAAAATCTCCATATCTGTAATCAGAATAATCCTTGAGAATTAGGACAGCAGGCGGTTAGACCTATTATGCGAGTCTAGTCGATAGGGTTGTTGATAAATCACATCTGTGGATATTGCAATAGCGTCATCACCCATCAGGGTTCATACATTGATGTTTACATTAGCAATCCTCATTTCCACTTGAACTTCAAAATTTTGGCGTTTTTTAGACAGTAGGATGCTTCCCACTGATTTTAAAATCGGTGACCTTCAAAATCACTGAAAGTCACATATTTTCGGTCATATGCTCATTCGTCTAACCTTTATTTGGGAAATAGAGCCCTTGTATTTTGCTCAAGTTGCACATCAACAATAAAAAACAAATGTTCACTTGTTAAAGTACAGTTAAGCTCAATTGTTATCGTCCACTGTGATTCCGATAAGAGTTACGCCCTTATTAAAACTGTACTCATAAACCAGCATGCGTGGTTGTCAATGACAGTAAAGTATCGTACAATAGCACCCGTTGAGTTGCAACACTCACGACGTTTTTTAGGTTCGAGCTCTTACCATTAGCACGAACAATCACGATTAATCAATTTCCTAGGGGACTGGTTGGTTTAGTATGGACCAAAGAGGCTTATGGAGGCTTTTACGTGAGAAACACCGAAAGCATTTGGGATCTATTTGGGGTTGATGATGATGGGCAATCTTTTCAACATTTTGCAAACAATTCTATTCAATAGATTATATGGCTCACAGGCTCATCATCATCATCGACAGCATGACATCAGTTTTCAACACGGATGCTTCACTGCCGTACAACCAGGATTTATTTGAAAGCCTTATTGTGAAGAAAATAATAGAGGTGGACGGGGAAGGGACTTAGTGCTAGCTCACTACAATCATTCCGAGGTGCCTAAACCTACAGACACTCACTCAGGCAATCTATATAGAAACTGTCAACACGAATGCCACTGACATCGAGTAGCAGACATATCTTGCGGCGTCTCTAACCAGGCGCAGTGAGGATCACGCGGTCCCCATCCTGGAAGGCGGGTAGCACCGACAGCACCCAAACGTTTCGTGATCTCTCATACCCGTTTGCCAGGTTAAGGTTTGGCCACCTCTTTGCTTTAGCCACTCTGAATTGAACACGGAAAACACCACTCTCTTCGGAAAACGATGGGCATACGCAACACATGTCCCAACCAACGCAGCTTCTGGTGCTGGACACATTCTTCAATGGAAGTACCCGTTGAACAACCGAAAACTGGCTTTCTATTTGCATCTTTACGGATTCGCCGACACCAACCCACACACAACGATTGTCGACGAGCTAAAGGCCTCTCAGTTCCGCTGCTCGAACAGGCCAAGTTTCACAGCCATACAACAAAACAGCCCGTACTGTAACCTGGTAGACAGGTCCCTTGAGATTCAGGGATATACCGCTTTGACGCCAAAGGTGTCTCAAATTAGCAAACGCGACCCGAGCCTTGCAGCTTCGTGCATTGGCCTCATCTGTCACACTACATTCAGAACTAATACAACTTCCAAGATACGTGAAACGCTCCACAACTTCCAGTACCTCTCTCTGGACTGTAAGTGGCGTGTTCAGTGACTGCATATCCAGCGGCATGACCTTACACTTTGTGGGTGCAAAGTGCATACCAAAGGACGGGATGATTTTGGTCAGTTCATCCAAAAACACATGCGCCTTCTCCTCCTCTTCGAAGACGAGGACGACGTCGTCTCGTCTGGCTCACAGGTTTCACCGGTCTGATTGCCATCATCGCAAATTTAAATGCACCCACTTCGACAAAGAGAACTTTTTGTGAATAACTGATCTTTGTTTCTTTTACGGCTGACCTTGAAGTTAATTAGTGACCCTGATTTAGACACCTGGAGCACAGAACCCTTGGGTGTGCGGACGACATTTACTGCTTTGTGTGAAATCGGCAGGATGAAATCGTGATGTAAAGATGAAAATGGTTTTCACATCTGTTTTGAAGATGCACAAATTGACCCAAATTTCACAATATCAAGGGTAAATTGGCCGAAATACCTTTACTGTTTGCTGCTATACCTACACTTAACGGGAATAATGGATGTCCTGGTTGAACGTGAGGTGGTTAGGATAAAGTTAACCACAAGATTCGACTCCCATCTTGCCAAACTCGATGGGTTTATTTATTTGGCTGCATTCCGGGTTAAAAAACTGGAACCCACCTGCGAATTTCCCTCCACCAATTCCGATTACAATGATAGATATTGGTAAGAAGGATGTCTGTAAAATAAGAAAAGAGTGCGAACTAATCGTTTAGTGTAATGCTCCGGGATAAGAATAGCAATAAAACCTTTTGTTGAATACTAATCTAAATGCGAATGCTACTGATGAAACATGCCAATAGTGTCCGGTCACGTGTCAAAATCCCGTACCCGCATCCGACGGAAAGTTGGTACGGAAATTACAAAACCGTTTTGCGGTGTTTGTTCATTGTTGTTTAATATTCAAAGAACGTAGAGGAAGGTTGAAGTGGACGCTTGAGAATGTTTGCTTTCCAAAAATTCTGTGCAAATGGGATTTTTAATGTTGCGTCTAATAGCTTGGAACCGCTTAGTTCGGTCGGTCAAAAAACGACTCCGCACTCAATGGCACCCTTCCGTTCGCTGTTTCAGGGACTAATTACGACAGTGAGTCAGGTTTATAGGCCCTGATTTTGCACCTGTTTGTTGGGGCCTTGCACTGCTTTTCTCACAAGGGCCGTTTTACAATAGTCACTTTTCTCGGATAAATTGCATATCACATACAACTTCCAATTCAAATTTTGCTGAAGCGCATTGTCACGCTAGAAAGCAAAGTAACTAACTATGGGCTTCTTCCTCGTTGGCCTTTCTGTTACTACAATTGTTTTGTTCGATGGGCGCCACCGGGAACAAGTGGCATCTTCTAAGAGGATATCTATCGTTTGGATGCACTTCAAAAAACAAATAGGGAGTGGCCACTTCCAGAGTTTGGCTTCTCTCAAGGTTTGCTTCTGCAGACAAGAACACCCACCGCACGAAGCAAAATGTAACAGCAGCATGCAACTGTTAAACGAGTTCATAAATGTTGTTTTGACTGTCGAGACGAACGCGTAAATAAAAACATTTCGGAGTGATATATGTGCACAACAATTTGTGCACGATTGCTGAACAAAAATGAGTCTTCATATGGATTGACTGATTGACCAGGTTTACTGAACAAGCTGTGCAATTAGTTAAGTGATGGATTAGACTGCGTGAATTCCAAATCTTGACAAGGGAATCAGTCAACCCATTCGTCTACTTGCTGGGGTGCAGAAAGTGTAGAAATTAGGGTTACTGCGGCTCTTCCCTATAAATATCACTTCAGCGGACCAACTGAAAATGTCTGTGCGTGAGAAATGCTCTCTTCTTTGGGAGAGGTTTCTGTTGAGATACGCTTCAAGAGGCCAAGCAAAAATGGTCCTTCAGGGAACTAGTCCCTCAATCTCTCAAGGATGGATAAACTTGTCCGTCTTTGGCTAAACATAGCTGAAGAACAGATTGTAAGTAACAGTACTGGTAGCTTTTGTATAGATGTCTTCTTAGCTGACTTCGGATGAAAGGGAAGATGAACACCGTAGATTTCCATGCATAAAAGATGCTCTTCTCTGCTCTTCACCCTTCTTTAGAACTCGTATGCAAGAGACATGTGTACTGTAAAAGCTTTCCATTCAACTCGAAATTTGATAAGGATACACACACAACGTCATCATTTCTGACATTACCGTTTTACGTGCGATACCTTTATTTCGGTCGTGTGCCGCACAAACCATCATAGTTAATCCAGTCCTGATTTATTCAGTTACGTTGTTGGTAGTTTTGTCATTCAGATGTTCAGCAAAAAAGTGCATCCTAAGTGGGCGAATTTATTAAGGTCGCAAAAACTTAGGCTTAAGCGGCACCTTGGGGAAGGTCTTTTGATGTAGAGTACTAGACAGTGCAAGCAGCCTAACAATGGGAGAAGAATAGACGCCCAATTAAAACTCAGCCGGGCAGTAAACCACGTGTAGGACACCTAAATGACTGTTTTGCCAGACTTGCTGATACACTCCTTTCACAAAAACTCAAAATTAGTGGCCACAGGCGTTTGGCAGCGCCAAATCTGTTTATTTTTGGGTTCAGCCTCAAAAGTGCAATTTAACAAAAAGGTATCCATTGATTTTTGACCAGGTGATTCTTGGTCTGTTCGCCGAGCTTGGCAATTGACCCGAAAACGTTTCGCCAGCATACGACAACAGTGTACCATAATCTATGTTCTGTATTGCTGAAAAATGCACTTGACTTGTTATTCAACAAAAAACAGCTTATAGCACTTTTCACTTGTTTGTGAGAACTTTTTACCCATAGATCACAGCACATAATCGGTAAGTTGAACCTTATGTGCTGCCGAGTGAACTGTGAACTTAGTTCGAAGGAGATGGGTGATCCTGGGAGCTGTGAATTGTCGCTTTGTAGAGAAAATACCGGGAGCCACATAGCGAGCGTGGTAAATCAGCTTAAACGGTTTCAGCCAGTATTTCTGCTGTGCAGTCACTAGTATTCTCATGCAGAAATTTCTCGAACCATAGATTCAGCTGTCTGCTAGGACAATTTTGAAAAATCCCGTGAGGACAAGAATGTTTTCAGATACTTTGTTCGTTACTAATTCATCTTCCTCAAAATATTATGCTGGCAAAGAATTGCAGCTTATTTATTCATGGTTGATAGAGGAACTAATGGTGCGATCGATCGAAACGGGTAGAGCGTTTGGCAATTTTATAATGACATCTAGCTGACAGCAGATACGAAATTAAACTCCATTATTTGGCTCAATCCATTGATATTTTATTAGGCCGGTAGCCGCAGGTAATGAAGTCCCCTAAGGCAATGATAATCAATCGCTTAAAGCGCAAACTCTGAAATAAAAATGATCTGTGTTTACTCTGACACTGCTGCGGTAAGTTAATCGATCATGTGCTCTTTAGTTTTCCATAAGCGAAGTAATTTTTGCTCAGGTTTTCCCAGCTCGTTCGATTACTTTCTTCATTACATTGCAAAAAATAATGCCTGGATTGCAAAACAATACTTTTTACTAAATAGTACATACCTTCATTTGGACAGATAAGTCGGAAAACGGCCATTGGAAAATCTGTTCACTGGATTGGTTGCATCAGACGAAGTGAGTCCCCCCTGGTTTAAGGAGTATTTTGATTTTTTACAGTATGGAAATTAACGTTCCCAAGATGCCGGTCAAACTATAGGTTCTATGATTAGATAAACACTGGTAAGATTAGTTTTCGGAAAGGTTTGGTAACAATCGGTAGATTTATTTGATCTGCAGCTGTTCGTCTGCCAGCTCCACGTTCAGATCGGTAATCAGGACTGATCGATCGACCAATAAGGTTACTAATGTTCAAATATTCGTTGCTTTTCTGTCATATGGGCTGAACCCGGTGTTCGGTTTATTGCTTAAATTTATCTAAGTGCAGTGTGCGTTTGTCTTTGTTTGTTCGTTTTTGACTGGAAAATCAAACAGCATTTGCAGTTGATCCAAATGACGGGAAACATGATTTCACCCCAAATGGTGTTCAATAACGCTGTTTCATATGGTTTTGGATATTTCAGTGAGATTGTTTTTAGTTAATAACCTTTAGTTTTACCTTTCAGCTTTGGAAACTGGTCGGCTAATTAAGTCAGAGAAGATCATCAGGGCAATACACTATTCATAAGGTTGCTGAAAACCATTCGACAGCCCACTACCAGTTTTGCCCTTCTTCGGGCTTACCGGGTAGGCGCAGTCTCCGAGTTCCGTCAACCTTAAGCTCAACTTGAACCAAAATTGGACAGATTTTGATAACTAGTGTCACTTGTACACGAATTTAGTTTTGACAAGCGACTTAACTGGATCCAGCTGAATCTATCATTTGTGATGGTTCGCTTAAACTGAATGTGCTTTGCCAGGCCACCTCATGTTTCAGTTGGCACCATATTCGAGATATCGCGATAAATGGTCCAGTCATAAGGTTGCTGAAAACCCTTCGACAATTGAGTCTCCCGTCAAACCCAAATAAGAGTATTTGTTGAAAGCGTCATTCAATCTTTTCAGTGACATATAATATGAAAATCCTTGAATCCAAAATGTACCATGTTTTTTGTTCAGTTTGTCTATAACAACTTCCCTTCGGCCAGGAATTTCGAGAATTCTCAAAGTCCACTTCCAAATTTCAAGGCTGTTAAAACAAGACAGCCGTTCTCATTGTTGATTAAATTAAAACAACGAGCAAGTGAAAAATTTTACAGCAAAGCTGTAGCTTATGCATTTTGTGACATTTCGATTGAATATCTTCTGTTGCCACGGTGGATATGCATAGGACAAAGTAAGCAATGATGAAGTTGTGATACGCAGGCGGGACAAAGAAAATTAAAAATTGGACACAATGGGGTTTAGCACGTTTTTGCATGAAATCTACTTCAAAGCCTATGAATCAAATAGACTGGCTTTCCGAAATATGTGGGTGAGTCAATAGTTAATAATGTCGGTCGAAAAACTGTCTACTGCAGGATACACCTGCAACTTCGGTTTCAGAGACCCCATTCAAGCTTTCCTCATTGGGGCGCACAGGTGATACTACTTGTCCAGCTATGCAACCAAAGCAGGAACCAGTGACGATCATGTATCATAACTGTTACCTTCACTACGTAGCTTCCCTCCTGTCTGCCATATCGGAGAACTAAAATGATCTCAACTCATTCAACTGATTTGGCCATCGATTACGACGCATGACTCTTATTCCCCCACTTATCGTCTTCCTCGGTGAATGAAGATGTAGCAGCCGGGACCAATGTACTTCACAGTTCACGGTTTGTTGCTGAAAACCTGAGTGATAGAACTCACCAGGAATAGTAAGTATGACTTGAGACCCTTTAAAGAATATTTCACCAAGGCCAAGTTCAGGAAAAAACAGTTATTGTACCACGGAAGTTAGCGCAAATTGGCTCGGAATTTATTTGGCCGTACAACTTGCCAAATGGAAAGTTTGGCACCGAACGCCTTTCAAAAACTTCTCGTAACCGGCTTGAACAAACCAAAACGAAGTATACTGTCACTTGTGAAGTGTCGTATGAGCATTCGGTTAGCTTCAGGGTTCACCGTTGTGCTATCCAACCTTTCCAATAAAAAACCCTTCTGCTTTCTTCAGTCAATCAAAAATGATAATGCTTTCACCACTTAAAAAGTGAATTTGTGTATACGATGTCGCTTTGTGCTGAAAATCGAGCTCATTGATCGTGTTCCAAAGAAAACTTGAATTTTGTCAACCANGTCTGCCAGCTCCACGTTCAGATCGGTAATCAGGACTGATCGATCGACCAATAAGGTTACTAATGTTCAAATATTCGTTGCTTTTCTGTCATACGGGCTGAACCCGGTGTTCGGTTTATTGCTTAAATTTATCTAAGTGGAGTGTGCGTTTGTCTTTGTTTGTTCGTTTTTGACTGGAAAATCAAACAGCATTTGCAGTTGATCGAAATGACGGAAAACATGTTTTCACCCCGAATGGTGTTCAATAACGCTTTTTCATGTGGTTTTGGATGTTTCAGTGAGGTTGTTTTTAGTTAATAACCTTTAGTTTTACCTTTCAGTTTTGGAAAGTGGTCGGTTAAGTAAGTCAGAGAAGATCATCAGGGCAATATACTATTTATAAGGTTGCTGAAAACCATTCGACAGCCCACTACCAGCTTTGCCCTTCTTCGGGCTTACCGGGTAGGCGCAGTCCCCAAGTTCTATCAACTTTACTCTCAACTTGAACCCAAATTGGACAGATTTTGATGACTAGTGTCACTTGTACACGAATTTGGTTTTGACAAGCGACTTAACTAGATCCAGCTGAATCTATCGTTTGTGATGGTTCGCTTAAACTGAATGTGCTTTGCCAGGCCGCCTCATGTTTCAGTTGGCACCATATTCGAGATATCGCGATAATTGGTCCAGGCATAATAAACTACTCATACTGTTGCTGAAAACCCTTCGACAATTGAGTCTTGTTAAAAGCATCATTCAGTCTTTTTAGTGACATATAATATGAAAATCTTTGAATCCAAAATGTACCGTGTTTTTTGTTCAGTTTGTCTATAACAACTTCACTTCGGCCAGGAATTTCGAGAATTCTCAAAGCCCACTTCCAAATTTCAAGGTTGTTAAAACAAGACAGCCGTTCTCATTGGTTGAATCAAAACAGCGAGCAAGTGAAAAATTTTACAGCAAAGCTGTAGCTTATGCATTTTGTGACATTTCGATTGAATGTCTTCTGATGCCACGGTGGATATGCACAAGACAAAGTAAGCAATGATGAAGGTGGGACAAAGAAATTTAAAAATTGGACACAATGAGGTTTAGCTCGTTTTTGCATGAAACCTACTTCAAAGCCTATGAATCAAATAGACTGGCTTTCCGAAATATGTGGGTGAGTCAGTAGTCAATAATGTCAGTCGGAAAACTGTCTACTGCAGGATGCATCTGCAACTTCGGTTTCAGGGACCCCGTTCAAGCTTTCCTCATTGGGGAGCACAGGTGATACTACTTGTCCAGCTATGCAACCAAAGCCGGATCCAGTGACGATCATGTACCAAAACTGCTACGTTCACTACGTAACTTCCCTCCTGCCTGCCATATCGGAGAAATAAAATTATTTCAACTCATTCACCTGCTTTGGCCATCGCCTACGACGCATGACTCTTATTCCCCCACTTTTTTCCTCGGTGAATGAAGATGTAGCAGCCGGGACCAATGTGCTTTTCAGTACATGGTTTGTTGCTGAAAACCCGAGTGACAGAACTTACCAGGAATAGTAAGCATGACTTGAGACCCTTTAAAGAATATTTCACCAAGGCCAAGTTCAGGAAAAAACAGTTATTGTACCACGGAAGTTAGCGCAAATTGGCTCGGAATTTATTTGGCCGTACAACTTGCCAAATGGAAAGTTTGGCACCGAACACTTTTCAAAAACTTCTCGTAACCGGCTTGAACAAACCAAAACGAAGTATACTGTCACTTGTGAAGTGTCGTATGAGCATTCTGTTAGCTTCAGGGTTCACCGTTGTGCTATCCAACCTTTCCAATAAAAAACCCTTCTGCTTTCTTCAGTCAATCAAAAATGATAATGCTTTCACCACTTAAAAAGTGAATTTGTGTATACGATGTCGCTTTGTGCTGAAAATCGAGCTCATTGATCGTGTTCCAAAGAAAACTTGAATTTTGTCAACCACACGGTATGCTCCAATTTTTTCATTACTGGTAAACAATACGGGTGATTTATACTTGAGCCACGTCTGATGTGTGGTGCTAATTTCTCATTACCAGCTTGCAGCTACAGAAGTCATTTTTCTCAAGAAAAATGAACATTTTGTCGAGGATCTCCAAGTCTGTATCCGCAAATATTTGGCAGTATTTCAAGGGGTTATTACTACAAGGTAGAAGTTCAGTTGTGCAGTTTTTATTTGATCCTACAGGAGACATAGAATTAGGATATTAAATTTTGAATGTCACAGTAGTATAGGATATGTATTTACACCACTGTTCTATGCACAGTCATTCCCTTAGACTTACAACATGATTCTGCATAAAGCAAAGAGGCTTCGCACTGGTGTCCAGTCGTGATAAGTCATGTGTGCCCGCGTGAGTACATAGGTGAAGACATGCACTGATGTCGAGCTCTAATGGGAGTGGCTGTCCAATCCAGTGTTTTCTCGCTCTGGTGAAGATGAATCAGGGTCACGGTGTTGGGAGAGGAAGACAACTGTTCAAAACAGGGCGACGTGAATGCATATTCTAAAACTCCCGAAATTATCTACAACCAATGAACAGAGCAGTAGCGAAGTTAACTGGGGTTCGTTTTGCTATGTTGAGCGACGATTGTCTAAGAGTCCGATAATCAAGTCACCGTTCTGAGTGAGAGTTTGCTGCTACAATTCCGGTTTTCTTCTTGGGTGCCTCAGGCGAATTGGTAATATAATCTGTCTCGGCACTCGCTCGGCTGAGAAAACGTAGACAGTGACTGGATTCGTGGAGGCAATTTGAATAGAAAATCTGATATCATTTCCGATAAACCCAAAGACAGACAAGTAAATTTTAAGTTGTTTTCAGATTTGATATAACAGAAATGAGCATTTACTATCGGTTTATGTGACACGGATTCCCAAGTCAGTTTATAGTTAAAGTGTTCATACACGGACTAAGTGGTCTACTTACCTCAATGACAGCCTTTTTTGTCTCAATCCAGT
Organism: Opisthorchis felineus; assembly: GCA_004794785.1. Classification (NCBI taxonomy): domain Eukaryota; kingdom Metazoa; phylum Platyhelminthes; class Trematoda; order Opisthorchiida; family Opisthorchiidae; genus Opisthorchis; species Opisthorchis felineus. The sequence goes on along the minus strand of SJOL01009455.1, from coordinate 244,198 downwards.
CGTCAACTGTACCGTTTGTAAGAATCAGTAGGACGTAGTAGTTTTCCGTGTCTTTATTTCTTCTTGCGGTGCTGAAATGGAAATTTTTAAATCGGGTTCGTTTGAGACTACGTATGAACAGTGGCTTGCTGGGTACTTTTAGAAACTGCTCATACTGAGTTCTCAAAATACCTCTATCATTCCCCTGCCTATACCTTTGAAACCAACAGGCGATGCATTTGCGACATTCTTCATTTAAATATCGAGTTTTGGGTAGTAGAACCGTTCTATACTAGATGAGGTTTGATTTCTTGTAGGTCATCCTAAGTGAAGCATTCATTTACTTCATATGCCTTTGAATGCAATCAACCTACCACTTAGGTGGAAATAAATCCTAGTTAGATGGAAGATATCATATTACGAAAGAAATCCTGAAGTAGCTTTCACCAAGTTTGACTGCATTTGCCAGCCATTTTATGGATTTGTAACTTCCTGAACTTTTAAGGTCCAGTGGTATTTTGAACTTCGTAAAACCGGGACTTTAGACTGTCCTCTTAGCAATCCTGAGGTAACTGTCATCAAGATGTTTTTAATAATGTCACTAGTCGCCTCTTTAACTGGCACAGGAGAATGAAAACCAATTGGAGAGGTTTGGCTTCTGAATCATTTTTGCAGAATAGCTGGCAAATACCTGGAGTTGCGTTTTAGGGGATTTCTGTTTGTCTATATTAAACTACATGGGCAGCAGGCCAAATCCAGCAGAACTTCTTAACAGTGGACTGACTCACTGACACGGCCTATCCAGGGAGCAGTCTTTTTTGAAGACACCTGTTAACTTTTAGATGCACTTCAGCAACCACAACCCCCTAGTACTAACTATTTGAGTGTTCACAAGAAGACGCGGTTCCGCGGCACTTTCCACATGGGAAATGAATCCATTACAGTCAACAACCCACTTTGATCGAACATAAGATACGGTAATTTCAACACCCGAAACATTGATTTGGTTGAGCCCGTCACTTAATTTGCTAATCTCTAGTAGACGTTTACTCAAACAGCTATTTGCTGGAGAAATAGGACCTCAAGCTCATGGCACGCAATACCATAGGAGAGGAACGGGTTTGTTTTAAGCCAATAGGCCTGGAATTTATTGGGTTTTAGTCAGTAGACGGACTGCTTTCTTCACTTGCATCACCTCTGTGTTCTACAGTTTTCAGAGTTTAGGTTACGCACACAAACCACCGCCACCACCTGGAGTCCTTTTGTTCCCATTTCTTTCTGCCTACTCATAAGTACGTAGGCATTTCTCCAACAATCGTTGACAGGCACCCTGGCGCATCGATGTTGTCAGCGTATAGGTTATCAGAAACGGAAACCTCCAGTCAGACTAGTGGAGTTTTTGTTTTCTATTTTCCCAGTTCTGACCAGTTCAAACTGGGTGAAAGACGTTGTTCGGGGGCCTCGAAATTTGGAACCTGTGACACCTAAGCCTGGAGGACCCTCTCCCGCCTACGGATTCGGTGTTACCATGAGCAAAGTCAGCGTGAATGACTATGGTACGTGGCTAATTGTTTTGGCTTATAAATGGTGCAACTATCATCGGGCCATCATCACATTCGCGTGCGATAACACGCTAAGTGAGCGGTGTTTATAACATTGCCCTGTTGTCTGAGTTTTGCGCTCCTCACTATTCATCCACCAATAAAGCGAGCATTACTTTTGGTCCAATATACGTACGGGATGATGGAAAAATAGATCATCACGTAGGTTGAACAGTTTAGAACCTCTAATAAAAATCGTTCATCTCATTGTAAGTTATATATGGATACACTTTCATTGACAACTACATTTGCATTTCAACCAGTCTTCCACCCATGTTTTTCAACTTCCATCTTTCAAAAATTACCAAAGCTGATGCAAATTCTTCCTACTGACTTAAATTAAGTAGAAGTATTTCATCAGCCTGTCCTGTGAACTATCGGAAAGGACACTCTTCGGGGTGGTGTGAGCTAATATCCAAGGCAAAGAGCTTTTGGATTTCATAGCTTCCTCTAACCATTTCATTTATGAAACACGGAAACTAAATTTCGTTCCTCGGTGGACTTCGAAAATTTCAGAAACGATTCTAAAAAGACTTAAGTGACAAGTATAGTGCATCACAGTGATAAACGCTGTGATATGCAAGAATTAACAGGAGTAGGCCTGAAATGGTCTAACCAATTCCCTACGCACCAATATACTTTAGTGCCTAGTGAGTTACCTTTAGTAGATTATTTTTGCTTATTTGGAAAAGTATTTTATGAGCAGATGGTAAAAACTGGGCGGATTCGAACCCGCAGTCTCCCGGTAAGCAGGTGAAGATCGTACTGCGCCGGCGTAGGCTGCTGAGGAGCGGTATGATTAACTCATACTTAGACAGGATAGGGGGCCACTCATCCACCAGTCACGTGAGTGACCACGCCTGATCACGTGGTGGCTGGCTGTCCAAGTAACCATTTCTCAGGTAAAGTGATCGCAAAACTTGTACGATGTTTTCCTTTCTGAGTAAATTATTCATAGTTTGAGAGTATGAATAGATTTTGAAAAGGACTTTTGTTGCGCTTTCTGTTAACATTTCAAAGTCGTCTCAGACTACCGTCAAACGCGAAATAACTGTATAGATGACGATCACTGGATGAGAATCCTAATTTCACCTGGTGCAAGTGGAATTAACTGATGTTGATGGCAGAACTCGAACCTTCGACCCAACACTTGTTGAACCGGTACTCTACCGCATGAGCTACAATGAATGATCCCTGTCTTGTACGTAGAAAAGAGTAATTTAAGTATAATTTACCGTGCCTGTGTCTAATGGATGGACAGCCAGACATTTTCAGTGCCACACCAGTGAGTACCTGTGTGGCATTCATAGCACCTTGCGCATTTTTATGTTGCATACATCCGAAATGAAGGCATCCCAGACGGGATGGAGAAACTCAGCTGTCGAGCCAAGCTTGAAGATTGGTAACAAAAAGCTGGATACTTACTCACCTGAAACGTGTATGTAAAATACCAACGACAAGTGCACACAAATCGATTTTCTGGTACATGTAGGAATATGGTAGAAATTGTCATGAAGTGGCTAAATACACTTGGATAAAGTTTTCAGGTGTAATTCATGAATGTACGTGGATTGGCTTACTACCAGGGGTCAGGACCTAGACAGTGGGACGATTAGGGTGCTCAGCCAAAGACTTTGGCTTGAAAGTCTAGTTACAGTGCAATGCTGGTTGACTTTAGACCATATTAGCAGGCTACATTTTCAAGGAGCAAGTCGCCACCCATGTCCTAACCTTCTTAATCTGGAGGACCAGTAGGATGTGTCAGTCAGATCTTTACTCATTGACAAACCCGGTATGACAGGCCCTTGGAATGTCACACAAACACGCCCAAGTGTAGCTCAATGGGTTATGGAAGTACAGAAACCGCCACACTGCGGTAAGGTACAATGTCTTCGTGACTAACGTCTGCACTGTAATAGTGTACTGATCAAAATCTCTGGGTGTCCAGAATGACGTAACAGTAGTTCGTATCAAGTTGGAAAGCGTGAAAACATTTGCAAAAATCCGATACGAGACACAAGGTATCAAGTATCTTGTTTCGGGCAGCATATTCTCTTTCTTTTCCTGGACTGTTGATAGTAAGCAAAGTAATGGTATTTAGGCGACTGCGGTCCGTTTCCGCTAAGAAAATATACACAAAAACATGTATCTTTGGCTGTATTAATTAGGTGGGTAAGTGGAATCGTGCAGAATCGTGTGGTTTTAACAGAATGGGTGTCGTCTCATTAAAAACTCAGCCTGAATGAGAACAACTAAAGGTCGTTTAAGTTATTTAAGCCAACCTCAACCCGATGAGGTTTGGCATCTAATATTGAGGCGTGACGCAAGGTTTTACACAAGTGTTTCCAAAATCAAATTTCAAGTGCTTCGACTTTTCTGTATATACTACTGCTTCAACCATGGGTTTCGATAGAAATTTTGTGTTGGACTCAATTTTGTGATTTATTTTTCATCTTAGGACCTCATTATTATTTCCTGAAATGAATCAGAAAAACATTGCAAGCCGTCGAGTGGCAAATCAAGCTGGTAATAACTTAAGGATAGCTTGATGTGTACTGGGATTTTCTGGGAGATGTGCACAATGTTTTAGATTTCGTTTCAGCTGCTAAACTCGCACGTGGTGTCTTAAGTTTACCCCCAGGTACTTTTACACTGTAACCGAGAAGTTCTGCAGAATTTGTTTCGTCATCCCACGAATTTTAGCATGATATATAATTCAAAATACCCGGACACCCTCGTAAGATGAAAACGCAGTCGATTTGCTTTTCGTACAGGAACAGTTCTTGAATTTTGACGTGCGCTGAGTGTGTTTGTCAGCTGACTCTTTACTAAACCTGGACTATATATGGGAATGAGAAACCGTGCTCCCTTTTTCAATTAATCGGGCCAAGAGTCCGTTGGGATTTTTATGCTAAGATGAAAATAAAAAAGACGTCAATCGGGGATGAAAACTGCAGGTTTGAGATTGCAACGGAAAAGATACAAAGATGCAAGCCTGTGCTCGTCCAGTGAAGAATGATATCGACAAGCATAGGTATATTGCTAGCCGTTACTTTCCGTAAGGAGCTCAGGTGGCTACATTTCCCGGAATCAGGTCTATCTATTTAGGTCGTGGAGGGCGCAATTTCTTACACTTGAAGGTGGAAAAACACTAAATCCGTGAGTGTTAGGGACACCAGCTCGACATCTGTTAATGGTGCAGTGAATGTCACGACCGGACACTATAAAACCTCCTGTGTTTCTACGCCGTCTTCTGCGTAAACTCGAGGACTGAGGTACAAAGCAATAGAGAAATAGAGCGGTTGCAAGGCCACTCAACTCACCCAGACGATTCCCAAAACCGTCAAATTATGAATTATAACATGAATGTTGAACCACACAATGTATGCAGCTCATGAGACAGTCCCACTGTAGAATAAACTGGACATTAAACGCATCGCGGCGGAGAGTGTGTTCAATGGTCCCACCAAAGTTCGTGTGCTCGCCTCATTTAAGGGACTGACAACATACATTTTGATCAAGATTCCAAAAAGAACTGACATATTTCTGTTGCTCGACAGAGTTGGATATAGATTTACAGAAAGAACTCATATGCACTCTCTGCAGTGGGGAAATTTAGTTGTTTTTACGTGGTTTCTAGCACTTCACACGAAAATGATATATTCACGTCTTTATTTGACGTAGGCCATGACCCGTAAGCTCCGTCCCGGGTGGATGGGGCAAAATAATTTTGTGACTAAAAGACATAAATCGAACTGCGAAGTTATTGAGAGCGATTAAAAGATCCAACCAACCCTCTACCCGAAAACAAACGAGACAACCCAGCGAATTTGTATCCAATCCATCAAGGCCGTGTGGCTAAATAGACCATTACACCCCCGAAACACGTTTACTACTTACGTGCTAATTATCTATCCAGATTTCTACGACAAACACATTACATTGTATGATTGAAACATACTCACTCGCTAACATCTCGTATGATTGGACTGAAGCAGATAGGTCCGGAAAGATGGAGCGCCTCAAAACTACGACGGTAGGCTTCCAACACACCAGCCATCCCCTTGCAAAAATAATTGTTCTCATCTCCGCTCTGAAAAGATAAGGAATAATTTAGGCTGGGCAGTCACTGTGAAATTTTAAATTGAACACGGCGTCTCAAAGATATTAATTTTGAGAGTTAGCTTGAGTGTTTTATACAGATATGCGCATTAAATATTTTTCAAAATCCAAATTAAAAAACTTCTTAACTTTTATAAACATAGTGATCCTATTCAGAGAAACTGATAAATATGTTCTGTTTAGGGTGGGGGAGTTACCCGTAGGATAGGATTACTAATTCTTAACCATTTTGACAGCAGCGACGTTATAAGAGATGAGCGAAGTGAGTCAAGCCACCAAGCGTTGTTAAATGTAACTCTGCCTAGCTAAATATTCACACAAACGTTTTGTCAAAGAAACCTTGTAACGGGCCGGTGGTCAATGACTGGTGTTTGATTCTTTAAAATCTAGTGTTTATATAAAATAGTAGAAGGTTATCACATACGTATCTGTATTGTACTTGTGATTCCAAGGGACCGCTGGAATCCACAAGAAAGCTAAACTTTGTATTAGAATGGAGAAGCGCTGGTTTACAATACAGTGGACATGTTCATTTCCTGGAGAGGTCATTTTTGGCCTGCTCCTTCAGCAGTCATTACAGAGAGGGCTTATTGCAGTGGAAAATCCTCTAGTTAGTAGAAATGTCTTCTGAGATTTCTACATTAGAAGTCAGGCTGTATTGCGTAACCGGACCTCTGTGGGCTTTGATATTAAGCACAGAACAAGATAAGACAATCACCTATTCAAATCATAGGGCTAAACAGCAACACTGCAGTCGTATACATCATTCTGAGAAACAAACCGTCATTCACTGTTCTGTGGAGAAATGGGGCGCGATGGAAGTCCACAGTATATTTTGGATTAAATCAAATTATTCCGTGTAAAGTGGTTAGACACATTTTATATCCCTCCTATTTTATGAACAAAGGGTTGACAGACTTCATTGTCAAGTCGACGACTGACAACTGAGCTGACACATGGATGACAGTGTGTCACCAGGTTATGTGTGGTATATGAATTCGTCAAGTCGCTAGGTTCACAGCGTTCTGACTTGCACCGCGTGAACAATTAGTATGGAAATAGCAACATTAAGAACGACTAAATTGACAGTAATACTAATTGTCATCGTGAAGAACGTGGCTAAGTTTGGTTTTTCCACTGAAACGTAAATCACGTGAAAAAAATTACCGCGGTTGGTCTGTAAGTTGTATGAAGTATAAAGCGCAATTACATTGCCTACTTAAAACTCTGACTTAATGATAAACCAGATAGATCAGGGGAAGAATAGTTTCTTCTACAATATTCTACAATATCACACCAAAAATGGAATATGGAAAAATTTCTGGTGAATTCAGCAGCATCAGCCAAAAGGAAGTCTCTTCGATAATCCAATTTTTGGACTTAGAAATTCTTGCACTGAAGTATGTTGAGTGTAGCTTTTTCTGGTCTAACCAGGTATTGACTAATCTGGACAACTACCTGATTAATGGTGGGTAATCAGCCAGTTCCGTTTGTGTTATCATCGATGTTCACTGAGGACCTACTAAGTGCTAAATCATGTGATTGGATTTTTATATAGGGTTTAGGGTAAAGGTGTAGTACAACGTCGAAAACCTCAGTCTCACAAGCTCTTCTGTCTTTTTTGAGGCCGGCCAAACAGGGCGGAAGGACCAGACACGTGAGCAAAGTTTCAGGCTGCAAGCTCCAGAGAACGTGTTCGTCAACTAGTTTTTGCAACAGGTGATTTTGATTTGGGGTGTAACTTTCTGGCCTAGCCAGCTGCCAAATAACTCAGATAGTATTTTAACTACTGGTAACCAGCCGAGGAGATCTAAGAAACTCCAACCTAAGAGACTGTCTGAATGTTATATTTCAATGAGTCGATGTGAATCTTCATCGATAGCTCGATTCCCCAACGATCGAGCAAGAAGCACCTTATATCCAGAGCATCATATTTACTTACAGGCAAGGCAGGCACCCCAAGGGTCACTAACAAGTTCGCGTTTTAAAATTACCTTTATATCTTGAATGGCAATGTCATTTGGAACTTGTAGCAACATTTGTGTATAAAAGTCAGCTAAAGACAACAGTCATTTGGTTGAACCTCCGAAGCATAGTTTACAGGTGAGTGATTATCGTAACGTTGTTTTTTTTCTTGAAGACCCGCGCAAGTAATCTCACTTATTCGTTTTTTCCCTGGATAACTGACGTTGCGCGCCTTCAGTTGTCTTACCTGTAGTCGGAATTCATGTTTAACTTAATAACTGGAACAAAACAAAATCTTCGCACACGTTTGAAACTCTGGCTCACTTTCCGATCGAACCTCCAACGAGGCAGTACCCCTAAGTTACAAACAGTTTAGTTGCTTTCGAGTGGTAGTTCCCCTAATAATGGCTAAAGACATGGGCGTGGACAAACTATATCTTAGATAATACCTGAAGCATTTATTTCGGGAGAGGTGACTATGTTCTGGAGCAAACAGCGGTAAAATTGTGAACTCGAGTGCACTTGGAATGTGTATCTGAAAGCTGTAAATTTATTCGATTGCCGTCGCTAGCGTTGCATATTTGCTCCCACATAGTTTAACTCATGATTACCACAGGCCTGTTCACGTAGAGTCCTCCAGCTAGGTGGATATGAACTGCATACGGCTACTTCATGTTACTCACAGAAATCGTTTTAACACGCTAGTGACCCACCACATTACGTTATTTTGAAACCTTAAAAAGTGAAGCCGACAAACATATGCCGAAACAGGTGAACACCACCAGTGCTAACAGTAGTCCAACTACTCAAAGAGGGTAATACATAATAGATTCACAACAGGGTAATACATAATCGACTCACAAGAGGGTACTTATGGCAGATTTTTCCTCCAGATGATAATCTTGATCCAAAACCGTATGCTGGAAACAGTTGGTCACTTGTAAAAAAGAGGAAATAGTCCAATATGTTCACTAATTTGATTTGTACGATCAGGATTTATTCGAAACAATCTAAATGATCGTCATAGGCAAATTCAGGACCGTTAGTTGACAGGATGCACTTACTCCCGTATAATGCGCTGAAACGGGTAAATTCTGTTGTTATAACCATGAAAGATCAATCAAGGTGGAGCCGTAAACTGAGAAGAAGGAAAGGTACGTGATGCATTCAGGTTTGCCAATTGTTCTAGTAGTAACTTGGTCCAAAAAACTGGAACGAAGTAGAACATTACCGTGACACAAACTCTATTTAGGAACTAGAGAATGGGTGAACTTTCGCCGTAGAATAATGATGTAGAACTAAAGAAGGCTTGAGCATATTTACTAAAGGTTCGGTAGATAAACCAGAATTTTCGGATTGCTTGATATAGACCAGGAACATCCGGCAGAATTGTGAAACGTGGTGCCCAAGAAGGTACATCCTAAGAACAGGTTGTGCCCTGACAGCGAGGAATGACGGTAATCCATGGAAAAATACATTGTATGGGTCATATGGACCTTCCATGTTGTGAAGTAACGTTCGAAATGTGTCCTTTTCTTGTTTGCCAGTATCGTTGTGGAGGAATCCCGTGGACCCATTAACGAAACGAAACTGGTGTCTATCCTCCAAGGAAGTTCAGATGACCCAAAGCATGTTACTGTGATCCACTACTTATAGACGTTTCGCTACACTGT
>SJOL01009455.1:145927-221503 GCA_004794785.1 Opisthorchis felineus | reverse complement strand
TGCTGCTCTTGAGTCGATGCTGCATTGATCACCATAAAGCGACGAAAAAGAAGTGTCGACAAGTCTCGTTACGACTGGAGTCAAGCAGACTTCTCTGTGATTGTCCTTTCTAAAAACCAACACTATCACGACTCTCCCCATTTTTCAAGGTAAGTTTCTCCCGGGTGCAGGCAAATATATCGGACAAGCGCTGATCACGGACTTCACCCGATCCTTTAAAAATGAAGGTGGGAGGACATCCGGATCAGGATCTTGGTGGCGCTTCGGAAAACATATGCAGTCATAAACCTCCGAGGGCGTAGAGAGTTCCAAGTTCATTTTCCAGGGTTCTATTTCAGGATCGTACCGAGGGCAGCACGTGGCCACGAGACGGTTAAAAAAAATCGTTACCCCCAAGTAGCCAATCACGTTAGAAGATAACAGATAGTCTTCAAATGCTATATAAACGCACGCAGGCAAGAAAGAAGTACCCACCCTAATGCGCACTGATGATGTCTCCTCGTATGGTGACGAAACGTTTGCAAGCCAGTTGCCAAGCTCGGCGAACAGATCAACAGCCACCTGATCAACAACCAACGGTTATTCAAAGTACTCGGTTCAGTGCTCGAGGCGAACGTCTTTATTCAGGATGGTCACGCTAATTTGGTTGTTTCACTCACAGACGTTTCTAGTTGCCAGTCTCGTGGTCCAACTGAAATAATCTCTGGATATTCACTGCTTCCTGGGCCCCTTCCATGTTCTTAATCTTTCGTATCCAACAGGCTTTATGGAGCACGTTAAGCTTGACTTGACATTTGATAATTCATTAAGCCGAGTTATGTCCGGGGCCGGCGGGAACATTTCTCCGAAATTTAAGCACGCTAATATTTTGTATGATATAAGGCGCATGAGCGGACATGGTGGCGCCGTGCCACAGGCGAAACTCCTGGCAACGTGCAAAGATGTGATGATATCTTTCCAGCAGGACATGACATCTGACGGTAGGGAAGTCGGAAGAGACCCCAGGATACGGCTCTGATAAATTCGTTTAACTTCAGGATGTAGCAGTTCCTCACTTGCTAAGCTATTTGTCCGCTAATTACATGACCCTTGAAAGCGAAGAGAGAAACGATTCCTAACGTTGTCAGAATCCACACAAATATTCCAAAATGAGCTGCAATGAGTTATTGATCAGCGCCATCTGTAACTGATGGCGATGTGGTCAATTTGAGTTCGTAGCCGTCACACCGCTAAAGGGCACCATGTGGCCAGACGACTTCTGCTATCTCGAAAGTTGGTACTGCATAAAAACAGCCTGTGGTCAACATACAGCTAAAGCAGTCGTCAGCCACCTAATTGAGTCCCAGATGCGCCAAGCCCGCCCACTTGTGCATTCAGATCTCTGGCAGCCACAACAGCAGCAGGACAATCAAGGCGTCATAAAACTTGCGTTTGATGGCTGCAGAGATGTAATGGGTTGGGGCTTAAGCAGACAAGACAAAAAGATAGCAACCAAATTCCCGCTTGTGAGAATTCTTTCAAAGACCTAGCCAGATAAAATGTACTGGGGCGACTACCAACGGGTATCCGGTCAAGCAAGGATCCTTCCGCATTTTGACTTAGAACAATACCAACCACTGCACATCCTGCCGCAGCGGCCTATGGATCGCCAGAGTTGCACAGACTGAAGCGAGTGCAGAGTGATAGGACAGTTAGCTTGACCACTGCGCTTGCATCTTGACACCACAGCACATATTAATGCCAAGCGAGTCTGATGTGAGAGTAAGAGCAGCTTGTTTTCCTGCTTGCGACAGAGTTTGAAAATTAAAAGCAGCCAGACAGACTGGGCGTCGAGGCTTGATCATCAACATCATCATCAAAGACAGCAACATCAGTGTTGACACTGATGCTTCACTGCCGAGGCTTGAATGTTGGCTTCGAGCTGCCTGAGGATGTCAGCAACGGATGACTCTCAGCTGTTGCTGCCAAAAGCGATGCAGGACGGACAGAGACATCAGTCCTAACTGATGGGCCTACAAGGAGAGAGTTATCAATGGGGTGAAGGGAGGTGTAAGAAACATTATGTGAAAGAGGAAAAAGGGAGGTGTCAGCGGTAGCCTGTTTGCGCTAACTCACTCTGCTGTATGCAGGAAGAAAGGCAACCCGGTTGTCGACACCACGCGATGGTCGATGTGGTATGAGATTATTTGTAAGTGTGTAATTCATACATGTACGTGGGTTGGGATAATGCCAGGACGCCCAGATCCAGACAGGAGGAAGATTAGTTTCCTCGACCTAAACCTTTGGCTAAGAGGAGGTCGATAGTAATGCTCATTTTGGAAAAGGGTGCTAGCAGTGAATATGGTAACCACAGAGGTGTTGGTTTGCCTCCCGTTGTAACACGGCTTCTGGCATCGCTGGTACTTCGGCGTCTTACGGCGGCACGCGAATCCTTGACCCGTGAGCATCAGGCGGGCTTTCGACCGGGTAGAGGTTGTGTCCACCACATCTTCCCACTCCGTCAGGTTTTAGAGCAATGACATATGTACAAATGATCCACAATCTTGATATTCCTTGGCTTCAAGGGCGCATTCTATTCTGTCGATCGGTCAGTGCCGTTAACCACACTTGCTAAACAGGGTATGCCCCATAAGTTTGTAAACATAATCTGGTCCGTACATCCACATACTTCTGGGCGTGTGAGAGCGTATGATGTCCACTCTCTCCATTCTCGTTCAAATTCGTCATTGATAAAATAATGAGGCGAACGATGGAAGGTCTTTAAAATTCTGGTTTTCAACTTGTTGCTGGTGAGGAACATTTTGATCTGGAGTACACAAATGACATCGCCCTCATCTTTGAAGGCTAAGTCGCACCACAAGCTCTGTTGAATAAACTGACTACCATCACACCATCGTTCGGCATGCGCCTTGCACCTTCAGAGTTCAAAGTCACGCTTCAGAACGTACAGTCACTGAACATACACCTTACAATTCAGGGAGAATCAGTTGGTGGTTGTGAAGAATTTCACACACCTCGGTAGTTGTATTAGGTCTGACGGAAGTGTGCCTGATGAATTCAGTAACAGGCTACGATAAGGGCTGCATCGTTGTTTGTTTACGAAGCATTGCCTCTGTGGACGGATGATTGAAGGCGTCTTCTGGTTTTTGACCACTGATGCCTCAGCAGCGTTGATGATGTCGGATGGCATCGACGAATTCGTAACGAGGTAATTAGAAAACAGGTATTTTGTTGTGCAGCAGGTACATCATTCTCGGAGAACACCCTGCCCTCTCAGCTACGGTGGCTCAGCCGTGTGCCACGTCTGCCGAAACACCATGTACCGAGAGGACTGTTGTTCTCTGTGCTTCCTTCAGAATGGCCTAAACCGCGAGGTAGGCGACGTATGACTTGGCAGAAGGGAGTGAGATTACGAAGAGTTTGGGTGTTGTTGGTGCAGTACGCTTTCCGGGATGGGGTCCCCGTTATCCGTGCTGAGCCTGGCTGGAAATATTGCAAGAAATGGTGCTCGGTCGGTGTCAGTGGCGTTCGTGTCATCAGTTTCTTTCCAGATTGTCTGACTGAGCGTTTGGAGGTGTAGGCACCGCAGAATGCTTGTGATAGGACACCACCAGAACCTCTGCCCCACCCACTTTTTTCTGTTCATTCTAAAGCTTCAAATATAAATAGATAGAAGTTGTGGTTGTATGGCGGTGAAGGATCAGTGTCAACACTGATATTGCTACCTCTGATGAAGGTGATGACGTTTGGAGGGAAAGGCAGATGCATTGCCATTTTAATAGAACAAATCGCCAGACATGTTCCAACCCCATCCTGGGGGACAAAGAGACTGTTTTTCAGACCTTAAACCATTGGCCAACCTGGTATGAGACTTTGCGGTGTCGCACGGATATCACAAGTATAGCTCAATGGGTCACAGAGCACAAAGACCGTCACACAACGTTAAGGTCCATTCTTTTTGTGACAGAGCTGCCGTGCACCCGGAGGGAATTACGAGGGCTGGGATAGTTACATTGTACTGAAGTATAGTCAGAAGCAACGGAGAAGAATTTCTGGGTCGGACCCTCTGACCATGCAGTCAGTAGCTCCAGCTTCATCATCATCAGCATCAGCAGCATCAGCATCATCACCATCTTCATCGATAGCATGACATCAGTGTTCAACACTGATGCTTCACTGCCGTCACGAAGAGACTGGATCTTACCATGGTGTGACGTTTGTATACCTCGGCGACCCATTGAGCTATACTAGGGGATGTCAGTGCCACATTCGCAGTCTCTCATACCAGGTTGGTCAATGGTTACAGGTCTGACTAACACAGCCTCCTAGTCCTCCAGGTTACGGGTTGGAACGTATGGGGACGTTTTCCGTAAAAATGGTAACGTACTTGCATTTCCCGCCAAACACCACTGCCTTGCGGTCAGGGTTTTTGGCCAAATGCTTTGGTTGATCAAACTAATCGTCCTCCTATCTAGGTGTGGGTGTCCTGGCAGTATCCCAGCCCACGTACAAATAAATCCATGCCACTTCGGCCGTTGTGTGGTGCCATCAGTCGGGTCGCCTTACTTGCCACGGTAGTTCCATGACTTATAACCAGTGAGAAAATAATTGCTACAATCAGTACTAATCAGGTTTCCAGAGAAAATCCACAGCTTTAGGTGTAATTCAACACCGGTCGGTCAGTTGCATCAGCTGCCCAGATGTGGTCATGCTCAGCGATGTGAACAGGAGTCCAAAGTGCGATTAACCGGCTGCGGGGTCCAAACATTTCTTCAAGTAATCCATCCAACGAACAGAGACCAGCCCCAAGCGACTCTAAGTAATCTTTAGAAAAATAACTCCATTTTCACCTACTAGTCTTCTAAAATTAATTACCAAATTTCACAATGTTTCCTGTTTTCAGATATGAGGTAAGAATCACTATTATATTCTAGCTAGTTGCAAGTGAACTACCATGTTTTAGCATCTCGTACGATGTCTGAGATATTCACAATTCGATTCATTGAAAGATTTCCTGATTAAGGATGAAAAATTGTCTTAAAAATTCAAGTGAGCTTTCCGCTCGGGAGTTGCACAACTTTATGGAATAATGTTGTAAGCATCTTTTCACATTAGCGCTGTTTGAATGTAGATAGATATATGGAAAAGGTTACGTTTTGAGTCTGAGTGAGGGCTTGATTTCCACTTGGATGCCATACTGAATCTAACTTGACCTCACGATAATTCCCCCATTCAACTGCTCGCTCCGCCGATGTTCTTTTGATCTCCACTGGTTTTGCACACCCGTACCCGGCATTCACCTTGCCGAAAGGCCCGCAACGTCTAACACTGACATATTAGCATGTGTACGTGTTTGAATGTGCATAGCTCACCCACCCACCTATACGTGTTCGTGCCTCCTCTGCTGAGCCTGCCCTGGCTTGTTCTTTCGTGAATTCCGTGTGCTCGCATCGCCAATCAGAATCACGAGACTGGACTCGGGAGGGGCGACCACAACTCACACTACCGAGCCAAAATTCCGCTCGCCATTGTCCGGTATGTGATTCTTGAGTGACCTGTGCCGGTCTGCGACATACGTGTTGACGCCACGAGCGTGGACAGTTGAGGTTCGCTGCGTAGTGTAAATGGTACCGTAAACTTTCGAATGTAGTTCTTTTGATATTCGGGATCGTCAAACCTACGCGTATCGGGAACCCCAACACGCTATACCCCAAAAGTTCCGCCAACTATTACGGATAATAAAGATTTCAAATTTCCACCCAGTTTTAACATTCACCTGGCTCACTTTTTCCTCAACTGACAGGTTTGACATTTACGGAACAGTCGACACTCCCGATAGTGACATATTCACTCATAGAATACCTACCGGCTGACCCTCGCGTATATTCTCGGTCTATTATTGGAGCAATTGTTGACTTCTGCCAACACGAATGGAATGTAGATCAGGACAAATAGCTGGTATCAAGATTGTGCACAAACGAACTAATAATTGTCAGATTATTTCGTGTCAGTCGGTCAGCTGATATCATGTTATTGAGCAGCTTATCGGTCTAAACCACCGTGCGACCTTCGAAAACATATTGTTGTCTGAGGGAAAACATGAACGCAATCCCAATCGTATGTCTCGTTCGGTCCCGTAGAAATTATGGCGCACTAAATGTACCCGTTGTGTACATCTTTGCAGATAGTTCACTCACTTGCCCGGAATCTTGATAATTTTTCTTTCTTTTTTTCTTCGGAGGGTTGATCAGCTAAAATGGGAAATTGAAAATCTATGGTAAACTCTCAGAAATTCTCTTTTCGTTTGCATAGATCAGTAGTAACAAAACATTACGGATGACCTTGCCCTTCGTCACTTTTTGATTTACTGATAGTGTGAGGAGAATTGGAAATTTTCAGTGGAGATTTTTCGCGATAAGTGAAGTTGATCCATACTGGATGGCAGGGAGAAACTGTAGGGCTTTTGCACCCTTATTGGGAATGAGCAGAAGTGTTCATATCACGAAACTCAGGGAGTTTCGTACCTGTGAGCTCCCAGCTAGAAGTTGATGACCAAACCTCTCGGCCACGATCGGCTGATTAGCACTTAGATTGGCTATGGTTCCACTCTCCTTGACTCACTGAATCTATCTCCCGTAGTCACTTGCTGACCGGTTTAACTCGTTTATTGAAACATGTCCCGTCACAGAGATGCGTGTCAAATTTGAACAGATCTTTTTCATTTCTATGTCCAATAGGTTTTAGCTAAGAGATGTTTGGAGAAATGCAATAACTTCTGTGGCTATAGCAATGACAATATATCTTGATTGTCATGTAGATGAGCTTCCTTTCTAGTGGGGAATTTCATCATCCTAGATGCAGTACTGTCCGTCGGAGGACGCACTTTTTCGTTCTGGTAACATTTTTATCAGTTTAGATTGAATGGATGAAATGAAACTGATTATAGCAGGTCGGTTTTTGGAAAAAATTGTGTTAACCATTTTATCCAACGGTATACAGATAATTTAAAGGACCGATTTTACGACCTTCCATTACTCTTGACCCACCATAACAGTACAGGTGGATGATACTTTCTTCATAATTATAACACCTCACAAAATTGCTCCGCAGAGTTCAGATGAAGAAAATCGGTGTTGTGAAGAAGGACTGGATGACTCTGTGCTTGAACCTCGCTGCAGATTGGTTTTTAAGGTCAGTAGCGATCCAGGATATCCTTTGAACCAAGTCGCCCTCCAGGAGGGATTAAGTAACTTAAAGTGAGTAAACTGTGTCACCTCAGGTTTCAGTTCAGAACAAGGTGGATATTTTAGGCAGCTATGCAATGACAAAAGAAAGGTAAGTCGTAAGTTGTTTATGTCTCTCAGTTTAAAGATGAAGTGTTTTACTGAGAAAGAAGACAGATAATGGAAACGTGCAGTACGGTAAACGTATTCTCCTAATTAAAATAGTTATGCGAATGTGGGAATTTTTTTCTTTTTAGTGATTTGCCCTACTGAGTTTCGTGCGTTATTCTCACTGCGCTTTTTTCGCCTATAGTTGTGAGTCATTTTCACGAATCTAGGTGGAGTTAACAAACAAAAATAACAAACAAATACCTCACAACAAATATAGTTTTTGAGTGCCATGCCCAGTGAAGTGGAATCACGAGGTGTGTTTGAAGTGGTCTTCCTTAAGAGCTAGGATTATACGACTTTGGCTTGGAAATTCACACTATCCACTAGGTAGTTCATTTGGAAAAATTGTCTACCGTACACTATTCTGCGTTTCAAAATGGATCGGAGTTGTGCCAGCTAAAAGGTGAAAATTGTCTTTCAAATGTTTAGTTTTTTTTAAGAAGAGAGCTATCACAACTTCTCGAGTTGTTTCTGGCCACACACAAGATACAAGAGTTCGAGGTTAGCATACACGTTTCGGGCACTCCATGAGATGTGGTTGGACTCCTTTGAGAAACATTATTTTTTTGCGAGAAACTTCTAAAATAATATCAGCAAATCTTCTTCCAACTTCACTGGTGACGTTTTCCTTCGTGAAAGTTATGCCAACATGTTCAAAAGTGAACCTTTCTCAGTTTCAGGTTTTCAGCTTCGCTCCAAACCAGCCATCAGGTTTGGCTATTTTGACAAAACAGACCTCCATATTTTTGTGTTATGCAATGGTTTTCTGCCCTTCAGCATTAGTTAAGCCCACCTGGATGGTGAAATCAGTTTGAAATTCACAAGGACATGTTGCGTAGTTGAGTCAAGAGTTGGTTTCAATCAGACAGCTTTATCAAGCTTTTCTGCCAGCTTTAGAAATCTGGTCAGTGGACGAATAGTTAATTGGTCAACACCGCTTCATGGTAGCTAAAGGAGAACGTAAGCATTTCCCTACCATTAATTTAGTCCTGATAAGCACGACAAATTTATCAAGTGACTTGCCCATACGATTTAATGCCATAAACCATCGAATGAAGGCAGACTCCGCTACCCACTGATAAAAAATTACCCAATAGGAAACGTCAGCTTACATTTATTTTTTTTTCGAGTTCAGGTGCATAAAACTACGAGCCTGCTTAGACTTGGCTCCATTAATAAGTTTAGTATTCTTCGTCTAAAAACGTTTCACCTGCTGTGAATGTTAAGGCGTCCCGTGATAATGAACCACATATTCCTATGTGTTCTACTTGAGGTCCCGCATCCGCTCTTACTTATTCGTCGTTCTTCATTTCGGTTTGATGTGCCAGGTTGTGAAACGGGGATAGAAAACACAAAATGTGCTTGCTGAATCCAACGGGTACTATCAGTTTTCTTGCCACAAATAACGTTTGTATGAGGATTTATACACGCGTTGCAGAAGGGCAGGACTGACAAATCCACCATGAGGGAAGTATATAAAGCCGGGAATTTACGTCGATGTCTAGCTTTTCTCAAGGGAGTTGTTAGAGACGAATGGAAGTTAATAATTAATAACAAACATTTTTACTAATTGAACAATTGGGGTGGTTTAGATTAAATAATAAATAAGGCGGGTATGCCGTGGTACAATAAAAATATGCTTATCAAAATATGAAAGCAACATTAGGAAGGACTAACTAAACTGATTTTCTGTGGAAGAGCTTGAAGTTTCGAACAAACTTTGTTCAGGAATGTTATTTCTGGAAGCTTTTCTCTCCTAAGTGTTGTCAACTTCGAGAAAGGATCAAAGAGCTCAATTAAGATAATTCAAATCCCGGAAATACTGGCATTATCTGCTTTTATAGAAAAACAAAAATAAGTCTTAAACCTTTTTGTGATGAAACGCGAAACCGCTTGGTAATAATTTGATACCACAGCCTACGCAGGATTGCAGTTTTTTGTTTGTTTAATTTTCATTCAAAACTAGACAATGTGCAGAATCCTGCTTATGGCATTGAAAATATTTATGACACTGCTTGCAACGTTTTTTGCCAAACTGCACGCTTTCTCACAAAAAAACTGCACAATGTTGGGAGTGTCTAAAGTATGCAACAACTAGACTGGAAACGACCGATTCCCTCTTGGTATTTTTTGAAAATTTGGAAACACAAAGTAGTTTGAATATCTTTGCAAGGACAAATGTACTGGAATTCATCGTTCTTTTATGTGGATTGCAAATACTTGTTATATAACCTGCTGCCTGGTTAACTCAGCCTACATCAGGTCCTGTCGTGAACAACCGAAAGTGTGTATCACACAAAATCTGTGGGAAATGCTAGTTATCTCCCTCCAGATTGGTGTCAAATACCGTATCATTCATTTAGGGGCAGCCTATCAGCTGTAAGCTTAATTTCATGTAGGCCATATTAAAGCGTCGTTTATCCACCTACCGCGCTATCCACTTCAATCTGATCATCTGGTATCGACTACCTTAGGAAACGTCTGATTAGAATCACCGCGTCGTTTATTTTAATGAGTTTTGGTACGTGATCAAAAGCGTGAAAACACCACATATTAAACGACCAGTTTTGTTTTGCAGATTACTTGTCCCGGTTATTACTATGTTATCGGCTACATGAGGAAAGAAACACGAAAAAATAGTCACCTGATGTAGGGTGATAATTAAATTGCAAGTTACTCTTGCAGAAGCGTTAATTACGCAGAAGAAATGAAACGCAAATACGGACAGGTTAGCAGTAATTTCTGCGCAATCTTAATCAAAGCTTCCTCGAAGTGAGTGATAGCCAATCTGCATACCGATCACAAAATTTCAATAAATATTTTTTCCCTCTTTGGTCCAGTGGTTTGAATTCACACAACGTAAAAAGTGCTAAACTGTTTGGCTCTATTCACAAGTTGCTGAAGAGTGGCACAAAGAGGATAACTCGCCTTATTGAATAATGTACATCATCGAATATTAACTCGCCTTAAATTCCAGGCCGCTCTCGTCACTTCGGAGGAGTTCGCTTATGGTAGTTGTAAACTCTCCAATCAGGTCGCTGAATAAAAAAGTAATGCGGCTGAGATTATTGTGTTGTAGTTATGAATGAAGCAATTTGAAATGAGAACGATTCGAACTGAGCAGATTAAGTAAACAGCATAACCGAATGAATCACACCGGACAGAGAAAATGAACCATCAAACTCACAAGCTCTGTAATGGTGCTTAACCAGCTTAGCCATCAATAACTCCAATCCCAGATTACATTTATGAGACTGATCTTCTCATATGATTCACGACACCTCCCAGCGGTGGAGAAACTTTGAAAACTATCATCACCTTTACGAAGTTTCTTGCGTAAAACCAACAATGAAATAGACATCAATATCAACTTAACCTTTATCATGCTTCGAGATCTTGGCATTTCTCATAAGCTTGCCTTACCAGGGCCTGACCAGTCTGTAAGAACTCTAGAGTGCCCCGGTAGAAATCAGTGGATGACATGACATCAAGTTAATGTCCCATGCTGCGTAATGAGGTTGGAAGCGACATACAACAACAACTCAACATTCTCACTGATGTACTGACTAACCAAAATACCTGTATATCAACTATTAATAGGCTGAAAATATGGGGGTTTTCACCCCCAGGTTAAATCGTACAAAAGTGTAGGCCTATTTGCCTTTCAACTTCACAAGCACTTTTATATTTACTTAGGAAATTCTGGTTTGAGATCTATGGTTGCATGGTGATAAACATTTATGATATGAATTTTGAGGCAACACCGTTTAAAATCTGGCAAACTAGTCAGTTAGAAGAACCACCTGGTGGTTTCACCAATAAAAAGGTATAGTGAGAGAAAGAAATTGGCAAGCTTAGGGCATACTGAAAACATAGGGATGGACATTCCGTAGGTGAGGATGCAAACACCATTAGTAGGGTAACAAAAAACATGATTTTGATTAGACGATTTCATTAGAACTAAAGACTCCAAAAAGGCCACTTCTGAGATGGCAGAAATGTAAAAGCATACGGACCCAGCTTAAAAGCAGAGCCAGCCACAGCTTCTTCTACTCAATATCAATGCGTCACCTATTTTTTTCAAGCGACGTTCGATTTGAAAACACGTAGAAGGGATTGTTCCCATCGGAGATTAATCTATACATTTTAGTGTTGCGCTCCTTTTGGTTTGTAGCCTGCAAGAAAGATTTAACTGAATCAACATGTTTGTGTGTTTAATCAAATAAATGTCTTCCTCCAAGTGCAGTGCCACTTCTATATGTCGAATTCGCCAACTCCTAATTCTTTATCTTCCAAGCAAACCCAGTTGGTGGTTTATTACATCTTGTGTATCCGGATCAATTAGCCTTTGAAAGAACAAATATAGCGTGTGCGTGTGTGAACTTACTCAAGCTCAGTGTCAACTTCTTCTCTAAAAAAACAGAAAAAATGCAATGTATTTAATAATTACGCTTGCTCACTTTTGGAAAATGTAGATGGCGTTGACTGGTGCAATAGTTTTCCTGAGCCAGTCTAGAGTTTTAATCGAAATTTTGCAGCAATAACGTCAAAACCTTCGTCAATGCTTTCCAGTGCAGCCTACCAGTAAAACATCTGATTCGTTACCAGTAAAAATGCTTAATGCTAACTGAAAGGTGTGTATCTAATGTAAAATGGAAAATGGAATTCCAATCGACAATGGCAGTGAGTGAAACAAAATTTTCGGCTGGGCAACATCGTCAGTACCTTGCAGTTCACTGAGAATGACGCTGTTAGGTTGAAGTGCAAAACCTATTCTGTTATGCAGACTAAATTCAGCAACGAACACACGATGAGTTCTGGCTAGTACTTCATTCACAAAGTCGATGATGTAAGTGTATTTGGAGAAATATCAGAGCTTTAGCTTATCAACTTTGAGAAGGGATGTGTTTTGGTCGATATTTTCAGCTGGTCTACTCAGATAGCCTTGTGCCCTCGGTTGCCGTCTGCAAACTTAACTCAGATGCTGAAAAACTACCAAGTAACTAACTGGCTACTGTGCAGACATTTGTACCCTCTAAAAATAGAAAACGGTGCCTCTGCCACACCATATCACGTCCTATATTCTTGAGTTTAACAAACTGTTAGTCAGTTGCTCACTGATGGAAAGCCCATGCACGTTATGAATACGATTCCTGAGTAAAGCATTAACTGAGAGTTTACTGTGGGCCAGCTGTTGAATCACTTCCTCCCCAGTCCAGGCTAGAATAGCCGCCTGCATATATCCTTATCATGTTACTCTCGTTTGCTTGTGATTCGGAAAAACTTCTTCTATTGATATTAAAACAGTACAGGTAAGGTATTTCACCTATCTCACGTTTTTTCATCCTGAACAGTCATGATGGTTGCATAGTCCGGCGTAACAGGGCACAGCGCAGATTTTTTTAAATTATCAAATAGAGCAGGCCTTTTTGACTGATTAATGTGGACATAAATCTTAAGCGACCGGAAAGCCAAACGTAACCATAGAGTTTGTACTTGCCTTTGGTTGCACACAACCAGATACTTATGTGTTCTCAAAAATAAATTCATTCGGCTTGAAGCTAATCCGAGTGAGATAGAGACAACTATTTCAGTTGCAACTTCAACCGAGGACTCTTTTGATTCGTACGAAAACGAACCGTACACTCAAAAGTAACTAATGCATTTAGCAGTAGACATTTTGATAGAGTGCAAAAAAGATCAGTGCAACTGATTCATTTTGCAGCGTGTTTTGTCAACGTAATTGAAGAGCATCGACGAAAAACATCATGATTAAATATTGCCCCTCATTACGGACGTACTGGTATTTAGCAGTATGTTGCTTCGTCCATGGGAAAAACAAGGAAACGACTGTCAGTGAACATTACTCTTCCATTTTTAATAGGTGAATGATGAATCTAAAATTTCTACTTAGCTCTTAAACAATCCTAACAGTCCGTGTATATTAAAGGCATCTCGTAAAAAGTTTAAAAAGCGTATCGACTTTTGGTGTAAACGATCTCTTCGACAAGATCATCCGCAGGGCGGACAAAAACTCGTCTCTTATAGTAACTAGTCCCCCCTAGAAGAAAAAATACTTTTGAAACGCATTTTTGGACTAAATATGTTATTCTTTATACACGTAATATGCTACTCATAAAGTAGCTAAAAATTCTTCCGCAGCCCACATCATAAACATCATAAACGAGGGATTCAGCTGGATTCCAGGTGAGTCTCTCACAAAACCAAATTTGCTTGCAAATGAGTGTATTTCGCTAGTGTTATTCTTTCTTGAGGATGATATCCACACAGAAGGTCAACTGTTTACTCAAAGTACAAAATCACCCTGCAAAGCTCTAGGAACTTACGAGTCACCAAGTGCTCCATCCCAATCAAAGCAACGAAAACAGAGTTCACTAAAATGCAAGAAAAACTGTATTATTTTCAATTTAGCGTCTTTGAACGTCACTTAAATGTTCCGTCAGCTAACAGCTATACGAGATTAAGAGTTAAGCTCTGGAACTGCACCTATCGTCAACAACCGATAAAATGTGCAGCTTATTCGGCATGTTTTTTTGATACGATGGTTAATTTAATCCTAGCCAAGAAATTAGATCGTCCGTTTTACAAGAGCTAGTTTCGTCAAAAACGCACATACACCACACAGGGAATAGGGAGAAAAACAGGGGGAAGCACTAAAAAAGCATCCACGAAAAATTAATATAAGGATGTGAATTTCTCCATACACAATTCGAAGTATAAAAACGACGAAAATTGACAGGCCAAAACATCGGAGAAATGAGCCAGAAAAACAACGAGTTCACTGATGAAAACTGACCAGACGACAAATTTATGTTTTTAAGCCTAGTCGGACAGTGAAAGTGAGTTTTGCTCAACAAGCGTTTTTGAACTTTGTTTCTCAGTTGTGGTAAACCCCCGGGAAATATTAAAATTGAGGCTGCGGTTAAGATGAACACAACGAGCAGGTGAATAATGAAGAAAGTCAAAAGAATCTGGACGAAATAAATGCGTGTTGGCATAAGTGATAAGAGAGTTCTTGACTATTTCCCTTTAACAAACTGATTCATCCGGGAAAGTTTCTTGTTTCTAAAACGGTGCTTGCGGTAAATGTTATCCACAAGTTTACTGTTTGTGATGGTTTTTCTTCAATTAGTTCAGCACACTCATTCTGCGGTCTGGGTAGGCAGAGATTATGTGCAAAAACCTGGCTGCTCAAATGAACGTGTAAATTTCCCGAAGGATAAATTCCTTATTACGTGGAGTAAAAATAAGTTACAGCTGTTGTTGGCTTATATAGCTCTCAAATTCACAGATTACATCGGATTGATAGAGCGGCGCGCGTGCCCCCCAGTTTTGAGAATTTCTCACTGTCCTTTCCATGAAGTTTTATTGAATGATGACCCTCAGGACAATTGGACAAACGTTTTGCACCGCTTCCGTCAGAAGCATCTTACAAATCTGATGATCACAGCAGTGTCCAGGTGTAACTAACATTTCTGCACCAATGGGTTATGAAATCTTTACACTCACAATACAGGCGGAGAGAATACGGGAGTGAAACATGGGAGAGGTCCAATTATTTGAGAAGGATACATTTTGTGGTCGATACCGCCAGTTTATTATTGAGAGACACGCGCAGTAACTAGGTTAATAGGTAGAAATTGGATTAACTTTAGACCTTTGAAAGCTGGTGGTAGTCCAGCATGCAGAAATGAAGAGCATATAGTAAAATTACTCGAGGAAGACTGCCAAGGCCCAAAAGTCTTTGGAAACGAAGACGATGCGGCTTTGACTGCTGCGCTCGGGCAACAACTTGAGATGGCATACCGTCAACAAATGAACAACCCGATATTACCAGTGCGGAAGAATGATATCAGCAACACTCAAAAGCATCAGGTGACGCGGAACGGGTGACAAAAAGAGTCGTCTAATTTCCATTAAATAAGATCGAACACCAATGTATCGGAATATTTGTAGCACGGGTACATTGACTGGTTGTCGTTCGGATAACTGCAGATTTGTCCACCGAGCTTGGTTGCTGGCTTGCAAACAGTTCATCATCAACAGAGCAGACGTCACCGATGCGCAGTTGAGCGGGTTCTTCAAAGTCATCCAACAGATCTGCGGCCACCTGAACAAAGACCAGTAAAATCGATCAAGGTTTCCTAAGGTATACCTGCAGTCCCGGAACAGTGGTTTGTTCGGTCTGCTGTTTCCGTCCGGCTCGGAAGCGATAAATGGTACAGTACCAAGCGTAGTTTGCGTACCACGTCGACCATCGCGTGGTGACATCGGGTTTATTCGCTGTGCACAGCAGAGTGGATGGACGCAAACATCTGCCGTCTTTTCTTTGAGGAAACTACTCACAAGGTTGCTGTAAACTGTTCGACAGCCTTGTGAATAGTTTTCTCTAGGAAAATATACTGCGATGTCTCGAATATCGTTCCAAATGGAAAAGGCGGCCTTTTTGCGGCACATTCAGTTGGAGAATATCATAAGGGAGAGGTTTAGTTGAGTCTCCCGTAAAAACCAAATTGATTTGCAAATGAGTGTACTTGTCGAAATCTGCCATCCTTCTTCACTGCCAATTTGGAGAGAATAAATCGAGTGCCCCAAACCTTGGTTCATCTAATCTATCTATCCATCATCTATCTAATCTATCTAATCTAATCTAGTCTAATCTAACCCTATGCTTTTACTTGTCAAAACACTGTTTATCGCTCCAAAGTTTCACGAAGAATGAGCCATGACATGCTAACATGAAATAACGGCGGCCTCTATCACGGTGTATGCTCTGAGATCTTTCCGTCTTCCTGGTTGCGATCTGCCGAAGTTTCCCGGCTTTAAAGTCTATTACGCTTGGTTTGTAGCCTAGCATGGTACAACAATGTTTTTGCTATCCAGGAAAACACAAGTTTGTCTGTTTTTATTTGTTACGTTTAGAAGTGTCTTTGTATTAATTAACGCCATGTATACCATGTTGTTGGTGCTTTTCCAGTCTAAGTCCCATGTTCTCCTCTCTCCCTTCATTCCTTAGCGTGGTTTCCCGAACAATAGTGATTTGGCACTTAGGCACCGGCATTTGCTAATGATTTATTAGCGCCAGACATGACGGTGAAAGCTAAGATTTAGAACAGATGTCAATTATTTTGCTAGTAATTCAGCTGTAACTCTCATTCAGCTCCTTCAAAATTTATAGTGAGGTCCTTCCTTCATATTAGATCAGTTATGTCAAATTTCTACAATAATTCTCAACCTAAATCCCATCGGAGTTGAAGCGTTTTTTTAGCGGTCACAAATATTCTCGTATGATGTTTTCATCTGTATAATCTAGCCGTTTTACATTTTCGCTTATATTCTTATTAAACAACGAACACTTCTGTTCCGTTTAACGTCCTCGGATGTACATACTTACTTCACATTCACATCTCATACGAAAACCAACACTGTGTACAACCCTCAATTTTTATGAGGACAACATAATCACAATGCCGCTTTTACAGCCCGAAGGTTGACAATTATTCCCTTTATTCTTTCTACGCAATTAGATGAAAGAGTATCGTATATTTTGTGTGCAAAGCCATTGCAGGCCTGGATCATACTTTAAGGTAAATAATCAACTGAACAAGCCTAGCTATTGGATACCCAGTAATATCCGTACTTCATAGGGGATCCACGAAAGTCCACCGATAACACGGATAAAACCACCGAACAATTTTTATGTCTTGTTTATTGTTTATGTTGACTGCCATCTCGGGGAAACCACGAGTGAGAAAAAAACGAATTTCGGTATCATTTCTAGTTATTAGCTCTTAGTGCTTTTTTTCCACAAGATAGCTGTTTATATGAACACAGTTTTGGTTTGGGCTCTTTTTAGTAATGGTTTCGGGTATGTCTCGTACGCTATGTTTTCCTCGAATGTCAGGAGATCAACCCGCCTTACTTCATCCCGCACTGCTCTGGGTTCAGAGGAATGATCGCTTTTGTGCGACGGTATCCCTTGGTGATGTTAAAGATAAGGTGCTTGAACTCAGAGATGGATCCCTCCTATCTAAAGGAAAATCAGGCACTCCTTTCCACACGAGCATGCTAATGAACTTGTGTTCTACGATCAAGTTGTTCCGGACGCCTTTTGCCAAATGTACACTGACAGGGAAGTTGTGATGTATATTAGGAGGAAAGAATCAGGTTCCTGGCCACGGTCACTATCGAACATCGAGATGCCTTTTTGGTTTAAGGTCAACTTTAACACGCGGGCCGATGAAAATGATTCGGAATCTGAATTTGGTGAAATGGATAGCAACTTCTAAAGCATGCTGTCGCACTTGTCGAATTTAAATAACTATCGAGACAGCGTTGCGGAGGTGGCCGGACCGAAGACCGACCGGGTTATGGATGCAGTCCTAAAGCAGAGGTATGGAGTCATCGAATATGCCAGTCGTGTCCTGACTAACGCTGAGCAGAAGTACTCAACCAGTGAGAAGGAATGTTTAGCAATCATATGGGCCCTGGGTAAGTGGAAGCCATACTTTCTGGGACAAAGGTTTTACGTTAAGATGATCGACCCACTGCTGAATTGTTAATCCGATCCGCTGTTGGCCTGGAGCAGGAGAGCCGCTGCAA
Source organism: Opisthorchis felineus (assembly GCA_004794785.1). Lineage (NCBI taxonomy): Eukaryota > Metazoa > Platyhelminthes > Trematoda > Opisthorchiida > Opisthorchiidae > Opisthorchis > Opisthorchis felineus. The sequence continues at coordinate 203,486 of SJOL01009455.1, read as the reverse complement.
GTGTTTTTACTGTGGACTGGAAAATGAACACAATTCTGACTAAATGTTGCGTGAACGTTTGCCACTGTAGGATCTTTGACTTTATTAGCTGCAATTTTCTGATCCGTGTGGGATAACTTTGAAATAGGGAGGTTCTGTTTGTATGTTCTGGCCGCAGTATGCTTCTTCTCTGATGCAGACTGTTGAAGCCACTTGCCGGAGGATCTACAGATCTAGCCCGACGTTGATATCAGCATTCATCGGCAGCGAAAAGGAATCACAGATTACTGCTTGTTTTAGTGTACCGGCGAGGATTTTCCTCGTACTATTAGGTGCCATTTGTTATTGCAATATGCGGTTTGAAGTGTACAAAACTCCAGATCAAATGAATACTTCATATCGTCCCGAATCAAAAGCTGGCATCTGCTCCAAAATAGGTATTCTTCTCAAGCGCTGTCCCCACTGTTCGGCATTTCGATCACTGATACTCATTCGTTTTGTTAAAGTTAAGTGATAAGACGTCTACTGTTTCTGACTACTGGCAGACACCGCAGAACCAATATTGCTCTAACTGTGGGTTTCTGCAAATGAATGCTGTATGCAATACACACAAGTCCCTAGACCGATGCCTTATTCCCAACTCAAAAACGCAGAACTTTCTCCATGCTTACACTCCTTTATGTTAACCAACCGAGAAGTGGTCTCATCAGTGTTTACGGTACTTACTAGTACAAAGCTCGAGGAGGTTTCCAACACATTTTGGACACCAGTGAAACATGTCCAATTTCAGCTGCCGGTTTCTGAAAAATAGTGCTTCGAAATCGCGCACATTTACAGGGAACTTTACTTTAAAAAAACATACACATATTCTAAATGAATTGAGTTTTCTAGCTGAACAGGCGGTCTTTCGTGGACGGTGGAACATGGATGCAGCAGTTTGTAGCTTTATCGGGCGAATAGGTAGGTGAGCAACAAACACTTTTACTGGCCAAATTTATTATTGCACCTTCCCGCGCCCGTAGATCCGGGGTATAGTAATTGCATATTGACAGTGTGTCTAATCAGTGACAGCCCGAGTGGTTTACTAAATGTTGATCACGTAGCGGCCATACGCGGAGCTTGGCAATTGGCTTTCTGTTGGCTTACAGGCCATTTGTCAAGCTCGCCGGACAGGCTAACTGCCACTTGACCTGCAGGCAATGAGCCAAGTAATGTTAATCATCTTTGCATGCGGAGGAAACATTTTACACTTATTTTAAGCAATCTCAGTCAATGGACATGTTTCCTTTTTTGGGTTTTCGGAAATTCATCTAAACTAATTATCACAAGTAAGTCTGGAAATCCCCAGATTGTGAAAAAGTGAATATGTAGCGTTGAATTTGTGGTGTACAGAACTACGTTCCGAATGAAGTAACTTTAAAAACGGGTGTAAAAATGGTGTCTTGACTTGATTCAGATATTTTTGTTTGTGCTTTCCTGTCAGTCTATAGTAAGTTGTACTCTTCCGAATTTTTTCACCAACTAAATTGCACTAGACAAAATAACAATTTGGACGATAGGGCTATGCCCCTTGTTCAACAGCCCCTTGTTCAACAATCACATGAACAAAAACACGGAGGCACAAGATACTAAATAATAATTGAAAGTTCAATTAGTGATCTAATTAGGGTCGCTACTGTGACTTTTCAGGAGAAAACTACGAACCGATAATGGCAGTCATAAAAATGATTGCGTTTGAGTCTCGTGTAACACAAACTAGCGATTTTCCTATTGTGATGCGGTTTCGCTCTGTACAATTGGGGATAAAATAACCAGACATGAAGGAGATGGCTAGTTAACTACGAGGAACTGTATTTTTGTACTCCTTCTAATAAAGTTCCTCACTCGTGTAGGTGGTAGGGACTCTTTTGAAACTAACAACATAGTCAACTACGAGAACAAATTCATATGCACGCATATCTTGAATAACAACAAAAACAGTGACGGAGGAAACTGCAATTGTTTGCATGGATGCATCATTAAAGTACAGTAGGAACTGACGAAGCCGAATGAGGGGATTGCTGAATCCATCAATAAAAAGACACTCTGTAGTAAATTTGTTGGCAGGCTGTTGGAAATCCTGCATGTTGTACCAACATTCCATTGACCATATTATGTGAAACGCACATTCGAAATGCTCAGTAGTGCGAAAAGAATCCATGATTAAAAAACCCACTGGGTGCAATAATTATGCTGAAATACTATTTACAAACGTGCCCTTACAGAAACCTCAAATCTATTTGTTTGACTTTACGTTTACTTACAGAATTCACTTAGTTGTTTCCACAATGTTCTCATTATGCACAAAAAATAGCTGCTTAACAGCTGGTGACTCAACTTTAAGTAGACCGGTAGCGTGACCATGAGCTCGAATCTACCTGGTGTCTTTCTTAGGAAAATGGAGAGAAAATTTCATGTAGTACAAAGTTAGGTACATACTATGAACTTTACATGGGTGCCGTTTTAGTGATCGTGGCCGAAAGATATTTCACTCGTATGCTAGCTCATATGAAAAACCTGTCCAGTTAGTAGACCAGAATAGCCCAAAAAACCGACCATATCGACGATAAGAGCGAACGCCATGTTTCAACGCTACCACTTCGACGGAGGCCGACCACCCAATAGTGTGTTCAAAAGGCGACTGCCTACTTCACCAGAGGACGGATTACAGCTCTTGTTGTGACTAGGATAGTCTCCACGTAGATCTAACCAGTGTCTCCAATGCTTCTTAACCGCTCACTTGCGGCTACGTTGACAAAAACTGAGAGAACGGAATACCAATACGTCAAGGAACGAATGATCACTTCCCAAAGTCAGTGAAACAATACATCAGGCACCCATACAGATAGAAGCCAGACAGCCTGTATACTCCTTCACCGATTGCCAACCATCTAATCGCCTACCGGAAGAGAGTAGCTAATTCCTCATCCTGGCAGATGAATCAACCTGCCTCGTAATCGGCGTGGGACTACCAATAAAATGGCTGACATGAACGCTCTTTAAGTCACTTAGTTCTTTTTATCACGACATTAGCCACGACTTTAACTTGGTACTTGTATTCTATTCGTCCAGCTGGCCGTCATCACTTTTTGAGTAATCCCCTAATTAATGTGGTATGGTTAGAAAGTCGAGTTGGACTAAGCTGCCTTAACCAAGCAGAGCAGTGAGTCTGAATGTCTTACATTCTTTCGGGAAAGTTAAGCCACTGAAAAGTTATAAGAGCATAAAATCTATCACAATCACGAGGGTACAGAGCTAGTAGGAGTCTTATTTATTTTACTCTCAACTAAGCTGAAGAAGCTCATAAGAGTACACTCTTCCTTTGATATGGACAAATTGGTCGATATTTTGACCTATATAACCAACGTTGTTCTTCACAGAGTAACAGGGATAATGATTCCACCACTCAGGTTTCTGTATCACAGATATTAACGTCTTCGTGAGTCACTTTCGAGTTTGGATAAAAACTCAAATAAAAGAACAGTATGGGATGAAAATAGCCTGTTCAGAAAACCCAAATGGTCGGTTGATATATGAATTAAGTGGATCTAAGCCTTCTCATTAAAAAACCCTATTTCCGGACTGCCATCCTTACTGGAAAAGAAAGGAGTATTTGTGAAGCAAATCCGGTTGAAAATTACGAAAGTGTCCAATAAACACCGGGGTAATTTGTAAATGATTTAATCGGGTTGGGTCAATTCAAGTAAACTACCAGGTAAAACGATGGGTCAAGAAAACACACTTCGATATGTCGACAATCGTGCCAACTGAAAGACAAGGCGGCTTATGTCCTGCACACCTAGTTAGGGAATTTCATGAGTGAGTGATTGCGCCAATTTTTCCATTTGTTTCTACAAAGTTAACGAGTACTTTGCTTTTTATAGGGTGCAACAGCTAACTTCAGTTCCACTCGCCCTCATAGATAAGTAGGCCATCCAACCATTCAAGCAACCTACCGTTCTCCCGGATCATAAACCAAACGACCGAATTTTAGTTACAAAATTTCAGTCCAACATGCATCATTTGTGTTTTCATTATCGGTGTTTTTAATTTTTATACACCTGTTCAGTGTAAATCTATGCTTAGCTAAAAGCTTCTTTCGGTTGAACGTTTTAAAGGTCAAATTGGGGAGAGAAAACTGTTTTCTGTGTAGTTTTTCTGATGATTGACAGACTGTCCCAAGACAAAATCGCAAACATTATCAGAAAGTCTATTTTTTAGCACCATCAAACAGTCCAGAAACAGGTCTTTTGCAATCAATTTGCACATAGTCAGTCTTTCGATAATTACTTTACTGTTTTCCTCTAGGCACGTTTGTGAGTATGTTAATCAACTAATTGTATGATGACACGCTTGCCGGATCAGGGAAGGGTTTCCTGTAAGTTTGAGTTAAACCTCTGGTGGTAGAAGTTATTAGAAAGAATATTCGGAATTTGTTGGTTCTGTCAGTAAAATGCTAACAACTAGGTTATGCTTGAACGAAAGATCGCAACACATCCGAGAAGTCAATTAGCATATGCGTCAAAATTGCGTTGAAATATGGGTTTTAGAAGCCGTGTGGCGAATGTTATGCGTAATCTAAACCGTCATGAAGGATTTCTTTGGTAACTTCTGTAAGGTGTAGGAAAGGTTAAAAAGTTAGTTATAAAAAGTGAAAAGATTATGCTCAAAAAGCAAGTATTACTTCCACGAACTAGATGAAGATGCAGCTCATCTGCAATCGGTGAAGCGACTTCGGAGCAACTACAAAACTTGACTCGGTCAAGACGTTTATCTAATGTTCTCTCCATAGAACGTGTCTTTGTTCTATTTTTATCCTCTGGGCAACTAAGAGATTTTTCTGGCCGTACGAATACACTAAATAAAGACTGGTATTTAAAAAATTTGTGTAGAGAAACAGATTCATATAACTGCTTTCCTTTAATGTTCAGATGACACCAAATTCGGGATAAGCGTTCTGCGAAATTATTTTCAAAAATTCGGTTGCAAATAAGAAGATGTCAAAACCTCGGCCACAGAGCCATTAGACGAAATGAATGACTACTGGCCAACATAAAGGCGACGTGGTCATCATTGGCAACAGAGTGACTGAGTTGGGCGAACAGTGCTTGATGGTAGCCAAGTTTGTTGATTATGACTATGCACTCATGTAAATCAGAGACTGGAAAATCTTATTAAGGGCTGGTGTTACTGCATGGGTGATCAGACAAATGAGGTTGCTGCCGCCGGAGGGCAAACTTTCCGGCGTCCATTACACTGCTTGTTACGGGTAGCTGCACCAATGTAGCACAAAGTAAGGACTCTGAAGACTTCACAAATGTAATATTCCGTGCCAAAGTTCTCAAACTTGATGTTAAGATGAACAATCGGATTTACTTTTATGTCTATTAGGTGGGTTCGACTTTTACAAGAGCACTTTAAAGAGGAACTGCTTTCGACGAAAGAAAGTAACTTTTTCTGATGGAGAAGCTGCAGCCTCCTTGGAAAAAGTACTTGTGTGCATAACACAGAATTCTCAGTGTACGGATCCTCAGCGTAAACAATCCTGATTTATAACACTTTTAAAGAAGTATTGGACAGTGGTTTCACGTTCCATGCATGCTAACAAGTGACCCCGAACTAATGCAAAGATGCACTTTGTGTCACCAAATGGTACATCCGGGTACTGGCCGCGCTGCACCAACGAGCGTTAGTCGAAATGATCCACTAAAGGTGCTCAGGTGAGTAACACATTATTAGTACACTCAGATCGCTGATTTGCGACATCGTCATGGAAGTTGTACAACTGGCTTGACAAGTGCGGTTTTCTCGTGGGGTTGAGCACTATGTAGTACAGTCTTCGAGGACCTGAAACATTCAAAGTTAGCCGCAGAATACTTCGGTCGATAAGTAGTCTGTAGCATTTTATGTTTTTCATTGCTATTAGAGATAACTTTACTGATAGTCAGAAATGATCAAGGATACCACGCAAATATTTTTCACCAAATCTCTGTACCTTAGTGCCTTATTTACAGGCAAAAACTAATACCAAGTTTATCCTTTATGCTGTTTAGTTTCATTTAAAGCTAAGCAAAATATTTGTTGCACAACCAGTAGTGCACTTTTTTTATTTCGGAGTCTCGCTGTGCAGAGGAGGACCGGGTAAGCAGGTTTTGAGAGCATCCACTCATGGGTATGATTTCCAGACTACTCGGTTCTCGTGCACATCAAAGATGGGTCTTCGTATCATTTGTAAGGTGCAGCACTTCACATTGTTCTTAGTGTCGTAGAATGTACAGGTGTATTTGGTGCTAGCTCCATCCATCTAAGGGCGATTTCTCTTATTTCCTGCAAAGTAATCGTTGGCCCGGTTTCGGTACATCGTATGTCAGAGACTCGTGTACAAAAGATATTAGCTATTATATGGGAATGAACTAAATATAGTGGTTTATGATCTGATCCTCGAGAATTCGCACATTCAGTAATGCATAAAGAACAGCTTTGTCACCGTGAACAACTTACCAGTCAACATTTCCTCCACATAATCGATCGAGGCATACAAGGATTGGACGAAAATCCGGGAACAACGTGTTCTTAATCACCTCGCTCCGATAAGCTTTCTGCAGTCTGGAAGAAGAATTGTTGTAAAATGTTAAACAAAATCACTCGTGAAACATTTTTAAATAACAAAATTATACGACTTCGTTAGATAATATGGAGGATAGCCCGCCTATGTTTACTGTAGAATTACGATAATAAACAATCCAGATATGAACGCATTCGTGAACTGTCCACATAAGAAGAACAACAGAATAACTTAGAACAACTTTGGACCCAATTTTGGTCCAGTCGTACAACGCAGGTTTAGGGAGAATCGGTCACCTGAGCGTTTGAAAAGCAATATCCTGTAGGTTGCCTCTGAGCTGAACCGTACCAGAGCAGTTTTCACAGCTCGTTAACCTTAGTTCGAAGGTTGGTGTCTTCGCCTGACTGGCACCTGACCAGGAGAAGTCAGCTGACTGATCGTGCGAAGTGAGATTTTTGACAGTTGATCACCAATTCTCACCATATGTGTGATAATTATCACGTGATGAGATTGAAGTCCGCCCAGATGTCGGCAAGGGAGATGAAGTCGTGTCCATCTTAAATTGCATAGCGATTCATTACTATTCAACTGTAGGCTGCCTAATTTCGACGGCAGACGGGGATCGATAATCACATCATCTACTTGCAAAAGCAAGCACCTGAAACCCACATATTTTAACTAGTAAAATGGAACAATGGGGACCGACAGGAAAAGTCAAATACAACTCAACTCCTAGTAAAAACGCTGATGACTTTTCTAAATAAACTTCTGTCAACACAGCGGTTCTCCGCCTCATGGACCACCATGTTTTCCAGCGAAGTGGAAAGCTGTCTGTCATTGGAACCGATCGGCCAAATGCAGTGCTCAATTGAGAAAACCACACATGTTGCGATCGGACACAATCACGTACTCATTCTCTGAAGAAAAAATGGTGACAGTGTTTGGTAGCAGTTAAGCACAGCCACTTATTTAAACTCTTTATTTTCCTCCAAGTTCGTGTTTCCATCCAAAACTATCTTCTGGTGAGCAAACTCGATTTTAGTGCGTGCGAAAATGTACAGCCTGGCTTCCACACAAATGCAGATAAATTGAAGCAAAATAAGAGGTGTCAGTTGACAGTGGCAACCAAGTGCTCTCTCATGACTGTATACAAAAGACCTCAAATTTCCCACAGATGCATTTATTGAGCACGAATTTCCAGTACCATTTCGTTTGATCTCACTGGTTTCAAATATCTATAAATGTCCAACCTTGGCATACCTATTTCCATGCGTACAACTTCTGTCACAACCTAAAGCATTTCAAATCTAACCACCCTACATCCTGCTTCAACTCAACGTCTATAATACTTAAAAACGTCCTGTGCCCGTAATCGTACTCAGCTCATTTCGGTGCAGCGATGACTGCACCTGCGGAGTATATAGTCTCCTAGTCCTTATACAGCGTATGGCGTCGACATTTTAAATTGATTTTCCGGTCCGTGTGTCTGTGCGTCAGAACAGTATTTCTTAAACGGAATACGATTTTCCCGATGCGCGATAAAGTGCATTTTAACGTACGCATGCCATTTAATTCTCCATGGGTAAAACTAAATTTTCAGTTGAGTCGGTGCCTGTTTGGTCGAAATTAAATTTTTCATTCTGCCCATTCTCGGTGAAATGGGTGGTAGGTAGCCGACGTCTGTGTATACCGGTGTCATCTGGCAAAACCCCATTGCAGTTTATCAGTGTTAGTGATGCGAAATATTTCAGTTGCAACTGTGTTGCTAATCGGGTTTAAGTAAATTGAACTTTGGAGTCAATTTTACGTAGTTTAGACTGTGTGCACTCCTCTGGGAAGCAGATTAGTACTCTAAAGGTGATTCACTCACGTTCTGAAAAATAATGGTGTGTCTCATCAATGTCTTCCGTGATTCGAACCTGTGTTCTTTCACTGTAATGAGTACCTAGTAGATTGTTCACACGCATGAAGCAGAATAAGAATTTTTTAATCATCCAGTCAGAAAGAGTGTCACGTGATAGGACGTCATGAGCTTTTCGAGAACTACGCAGAAAAAGACTAATGAGCTTTTTATGAGAGTTTATCTGTTCTGAGTGCATTACCTCTATTTTGGATTTGATTGTTACGCTGAGACCAATGGCAATATGGGTGGTGCTGAGGACGAAAGCACGGGCAACCAGAGTGTTGGCGACACACCCGAAAAGTCGGTTAATTAATCTGAACCACACAGTCTGTCATCAATTAACTCAGTGCCAACTGAAATAGACAGTTTACGCTTACATCGCCTGATTGTACGCACCATCATTGTTGGGTTAGGAGGTTATGGAAAGTACTGCTTAATTACTAGGCGCATCATAGATGTGTGAAAATACAAGAGATCCTGGTCTTGTATTTCTCTACTGGCAACGAAAAGATTGCCAGTTGCGACCAAAACTTCGCAGAAGCAAACATATACTAACAGAAGTTCAGCTGTTAATCTGATGCCACTCATGAGGTCGCTGATTGCCCTTCCTGGGGCTCACTAGACAGGCATCATCCCGAGTTTCTATGAACCTTGTTTTCTCCTTGAACGCCAGATTGTAGGCACCTGATTCAATAAACGTATTTTCAAATTACTTGTGTGACAGCGAGATACTCAACTGAATCAGCGCTGTTTATAGTACTCTTCTGAGACACGAGGCGGCTTTAGTGCACCAGATTCAGCGGAAATACGCCCAATTACATTGTGCGTGATAGATTGATGAGCAATTTGACCGGAGTTATGTTCCTTCTGCGTTATCACTAAATGAACTAGAAGCCAAGATTAATAATGGCGTAACAGTTTATAAGTTACTTTCTAGGGGCTGCGAAAGTAGTGTATCATCTGGCTAAAAAATTGTACCTTAAATCGGAAATGCAGGTTTCTTGAAAAAGCGTTCACTCTGACGGTTTGTTCATTAGGACCTGCCTACTTGCAACTTTGATGAATTCTGACCATCGAATGAGGTGAAGTTTTAAATTCGCACCAAAGCTGTCCTGGAGGATTACCCACCTAGGCAGTTCAGCGTTAACACAGTCCCACCCTACAATCTACATAGAGAGACATTTTTAGTAGGTCGGGAAGTTTGGCAACCTCACGGACGTGGAGAAGATAAAGGAGTATTTTGTCTTTAAGAATGTTGACCATGTTTATACACTTCAAATGGATACAGTATGTTCCAAAAGGACTTCTCTGTGAAACATTGCAACACAGGTGAGGGTTCTGTCGACTACATTATAAAACAATTAGTGATATATATATGTATATATATACATATAAATATATATATATATGTATGACGTACATATTAAGTAGCATACAAGGTGTACAGTTTATTTTTTCAGTACACCTAACGTTTTGAGGATATTCTGGCATTCGTCTTGCACTTAGTATATTTGTGGTAATGAGGGAAGCCGTCTACAAGTTTTCACTTGTTTCATTTTTGTTGCATGGCACTTGGGAATGTTTAACCTATTTACACAAGGTGAAGAAAATCACATCTTACCGTATTTCTTGTTTAAAATTTCAATGCACAAATTAGGCTCAAGAATTAGGCACAGTCCTTAAAAACGACAGTCAATCTAGGTTATCATTAGTTTTAGTCTACTGCATGCGTGTACTGCATGCTCTTGTTACTGTCGTTTGACCAACACCTATTTAGACTTACTTTCCCCGCTCATTTCTTCGATAGATTGTTACATAGGGATCCGACTTGCCAAAGAAATCCTTTTTGTCCAGATTGAATCCTTGCATTTTCAAGTAGATGTTTTCCTAATTTTGGGACCGGAAGCCACGAAATTTGCAGTTAGGAAACGGCATATCGTAACGGTATAATTAGTCTAGGTGGTGTGGTTGGTCAACTGTTCGCCCCATTGGTGTCGCCTACGCCTTTGAGTTGAATGAATTGTTTTATTCCCGGTAGGATACACAATGGGGCATGAAATCAGGAGTATTCTTATCAAGCTTAGAAATACAAAGTTCGAGCAAAAAATGTTGCATAAAAGTGATTGTTCAAGCATCCTGTTTTCGTATAATTTATTGGTCTTGAGGTTCAGATTCTTCTTCTCTCTGATGGCCCATGTACTAATTAATAAGTACACCAATACACTGGCAAAGTAAATTTTATTGAGAGTATCCTGAATTTACCAGGTGGGATTTGTTGTAGTTAGTTTTCATACTCAAAGTTTTGACTGTTTTATCCAATACGAAACACCTGACCATTTGCGTCTTTCACATGCTGTTGTTTAATCGCACGTGATTGTCGTGACCTTCTAAGGACTATACATCCGACCACGGTCATGGTTCAACCGACGCGGAGCAAGCTGGACAAAATTTGGCACCGTCGAATTTAGTTTGCTCGCACGAATTTCTCCGCATGTCTATTCGAAAGTGCTTTTAAATTTTTTTGTCCACAGAAATGTAGACTTTTGAAGCGCGAAATTCTCTCCATTCCAATATTAGAGAGTTAAGTTGTGTGTGGGGTGACTAATCATCAGACAGTACTGAGACAAACAACACCAAAACAAGAATATCCACATTTTGCTCATATGAGAAAAACGACTCCCAGTTTATTACATTATCGTTTCTGCTCCGTGGCTTGTGCGTTAATATTCTTGCATTTTTATCTCTTTTCCTTTCAACCTCGAAAAGCTCAGAGAAAAACGTTGACAGCTTCTAGTATTTGGCTTCATCTGTATAAGGCCCAGTCCTGGAAACGTCATCTTTAGATAAGGTTTCTAGATGACTGTAATCTACCACAAATTATATTACTCTACCAGAGGAAATCCCCCTGCAACTTTCATCAAAAAATTTACAAATGATGTCAGGTATAACTAAGTGAACATCTATTAAACGTTAGGCTTCCGTTGACTCTTTCAGAAGATGTAAGCCAAGCACTAGCTTATGGCTACTTTGAGTTGTATTTTGGACGAAATATTTGCCTTGTGAGATGCTCTAATTTGCAATTGCGTATGCATGACACACATTCAAATGATTCAGACTGTCGTATAACTTACTTTGGAGAATGGATCTTCCCTAATGCAAACTGCAACAAGAAGTAATACGGGAGAATTATTTAGCTATGACAGGCTATGAAAAGCAAACAAGTCGAAACCGAATGTCACAGTATACGTGGAATAGTCGTCCGTATATTACTGCAAATAAATCGCGCCGTCTATGCGTACTGGATGTCAAGTCTATGATTTCACAGGATGAGGATTTTCGATAAGTTTTTACAAGAAGCAATATGGTACCGCTTTCGGCAAATAGGAAACACTAGCCTTTGGCGAGCTCGATCTTGGCCTTGTAGGTTTCACAGGCAACAACTGAAGCGTTTCTGTATGAGCTTCGTTAAGGAAGCTTTAATTTTGCACGTGATTGGCAAGACTTGAAAATACTGACGTCAACGTTTATTGGCGGCCATTCGGCTTCATGCTTCATTGCTTTGTTCCGCACCCCTTAGCAACAGCTAAGTACCGCCAAAGCGAATATCAAGTTACCATTTCCTTTGGTTGATCTCTATAAACTGTTGATAACCGGTATATGAAATTGAAACTTCAGTTCCTCCTTCAAGTACATGAATAATGTATGGTAACTGCCCATTTGAAAGGAGTGTGTTGTATTGGAAAGTTCAAGCATGACCAAAAAAGGCGCCAGTTCTGTGTCTTTTCGTTCATTCTATGAAAAGTTCAACTCCTCAGTTCAGCATCTATCAAATCCCTTTCTAACCTGAACCTGTTGGTTGACAGCATGATATAAACACCCGGCCCACTGTGGAAGTCACTCAATGACTTAGTCACCACTGATGCTTGCGGATGTCAACAGTCATTCCATTGGGTAGAGTGGTGACGAACCAGCTGTGAAGTTCAGGATCATAGGCTTGACTACGAGCAACCGCCCTCAGTAGCTCACTCCGTAGAGCACCCATCTCGTGGACGAAGGTTCGTGGTTCTTGTTTTTCTTCTTGCTATGTGCTCTGTACTCAGGACAATTTTACAAGTATTTAGATCAGCTGTGGAAGCTGAGTAGCAAATGGCATGGTGAGGAAGAAGAATTAATCGAAGTGGACCGAGGTCCTGGAAAACAGCATCCGCTAAAAGCGTCCCAAACATCACACAAACGGTCAGACCACCGACAGCCAAATAGAAACCGAAACTCACCGTCACAAGTAAACAGTGGAAAGACAATTCTTGTGCTTGTTTCACTGCGAGATAGCAAACAGTGGTTGAATTAGACATTTTTTCTTAAATGCCTTGTTTCTGGCGTTGACAAAATCTGCTTATGTACTCGTTTATTTTGAGGTTTGCATGCTTAGTAAAACACTGAATGCTCCCGAGCATTCCATTTACCAGCAGCTATGGACCGGATGCTTAAAAATAGCACTACTGTGACTTATACTCAGATTTTGGACAAAGGGGCTGGGGCATGTTTTGAAATCCGTTTGAATAAACACTTATTATAGGGAATCGATCGCCACAGGTACAGATAAGATGTGGAACGGGTCAGTTGAACTTTACACCGAGTCTGTCTTTGCAGCATGGGACGCTTGTAAGCCGGAAATTTCCAAATGATAGCAAGTGAGAGCGTTCGACTTGGCAACTCCAGGACTACATCTCCTCTAAATGGAAGGGATAGAAATGAATCTTTCTCAGGAGCTGTACTTTTGGAGTAACTGGAAGCCTTGGGCCAGAAGTACTTGCAGATGAAGGATATCTGTTCTCTTTAGGGACACTTTTCACATGGTTTACCCGATTTTCCAACAAATCCCGGTTGAATATGACTGGCGCTTGGTGAGAAGACAGCGCACTAGAAGAAAAACTGTGAAAGTGTTTGTATTGGTAGGCTCAGATGGTATTTGTGTGATCAGGCAGATTAACCTTTTCTGAGTCATCGCGCTCAAGCATCACGAGCTTGCGTTTGTGAACAGTTGACAGGCAATAAATGCGTACATGGTGTTTGTGACCTGCATGATGGCAATTTACCAACAAGAGCTTCTGATGTGAAATTCTGCCACTACCTCTTGAACAAGCTGAAGCAGTTTCTTTTCGGATTGCTTTGAACAAACTTCCTAGGTTATATCGCATAAAAAATTGCATCACTAAAAACCAACATTAGATTCGAGTGTTAGCCACACCTGTCTGAGAGAACTGCCCCCGTTCGTTCATCTTGCTTGAACTGAATGAGTGCATGATTGGTCAGCATCCCTCTACTTGACTGTCGCCGTTTCTTCGCAAAGAGGTTACTAGCTTGTTGTCTGGAATTTTGCTACTATTGTGATCAGTGTACCATAGCATTCCTCGGGTTGCCAAATAACTCAGGACACAGCAGCAACAAATCACGAAAGTCTTCACGCCTCATTAATCCCAGTTATAAATTAAACTTCAGGTTTCCTTGACTAATGTGAAGGATTTATTCGTTGGTGAACCACATGATTTCGCGCTGATGATATCCTCTTGGTTGGTAACAAAACGTCTGCATGCTAACTGTCAGTCTCAGCGGAGAGATCAACGGCCCAATGACGAACCACCGTTAAAAGCACCCCAGCTACCGATACACATTGCCAGTTCATAATAAAGTTGCCTATTTTTAGATCTATATTTTATCTAGCGCAAATCTAAACAAAAGTAATAAAATACTCCACAGGGTCACTTTCTTCTTGGTCTCCCATCCTTAAGGAAACGAATACCTTTGTATACAAAGCACCTAGTCTTTTGATTCCGTCCCCAAGTGAGGCTTTAACTAGTTAGTAAAGGCACGTGAATTCGCTAACTGGTCTCGCAACCACCCCGCAGGGAAGGGAAAATTCATCGAAAGGTTAGCCTGGTTATTCGTTCACCAAAAACTAACACAAGACTCGCCAGATCTTGAAGAAGGTGTGTTTCTGCAAAAGAGCTCTCACCCTAGCTGATTAGAGCAATTTCGTCACCGGCCCCCCACCATATTGATGAGATGAAACCATCGATAAGCTGTTTTTACACATTCCGTTTTGCCAAGGACGTGCAAACATGTGGCAGAGTTTTATAGCTGTCACGGGCAACTCCACCATAGAGTGCACATATGTAATCACCACCGAAAATTCGGGGAACATAATCCTCTACGGCTTTGTTTCTCCAGGTGTAATCTGTATACTGGACGTCATGGTCTATCGGCAGCTTAGATAAAAAAATGCATACCACTGTAGAATTTAGTGATAAAAAAATAAGCGTAACTACAACTTTGCTTTGCCACATTCTGATGACCACTCCTCAAGTGAACACAAGCACCGTATGAGCCACTATTCATTATGATATTGCGGCGTCCGCTAAATGCAGTCACTTGGCCGTTTTAGCATGACCTTGAAAGATCCATATGGCTTCGGTAGTGCTATAGAGACGCGCATAGTTTGCCATTTTCATGTTCTGTGGTACTAGAGAAGCGATTATCTCACGAAGGATCGTTAGACAGAATGATTTCCCTACTATTCACTCACCAAACACAGAAGGAGGTCGTCCAGGATCCAAAAGGTTTTTTTGTTCATCATTGCATCTAGAGGCGGATAAAGATACATCTTGAGCAATGCAAAGAATGACGTGGTGTTCGAACAAGAAGTAGGGTTTGAGGAAATTCAACAACTAGGCCTACCTGAGGAGTCCCACAAAGAACGAGACACGTCACGAGTCGTCTATAGTTTTCATTGACATTGTGAGTTGTATCAAAAAGCTAGGTTTTGTTTGCTACCATTTAATTTATCACCTAGCGGTTGAAACGTCTTGAAGTGAGTAGTGAGATGCAAAAAAAAACCCCAAAGTCCAGAAAGTACAGGGATAGTTTGGGCAACATTATGTAGGATATAGCACAGTGCACTCTTTTCTAAACATTATTCAGTGAGTACTCGCTAACCTAGTTTTTCCTAGTTCATTCGTCGCAGATAAAAAGCCTGCAGATTCCGACGGAATCACACTTCACTTGAAGTAACTCTTGCTCACCTACAACGCGGTTTACGTCGAAAATGCTTCGCATGCTTCGGGTGATGTATGTATTTGAGGACTTAGTGTAGCTACACACGACAAGTTTCGCATCTATTAATGACCGCATCTCACACCGACCAATAAAGAACATAAGAAAATAGGCTTATACATAGTTTTTGTTTCAGAATTCTGCACTCCGATGGTGATACTCACGGAAAACATGTAGCTGCCGTGCTGGCTTTTGAATAACACCAAACCTTTATTTATTACCCGAACCATCAGGGCCGTAGACCAGTTTGCACAGATCAATACCAGATTTTGCAGCTTAAACTAATTTGCGTATGCCTCACAGGCAAATCTGACATTTCACCTTCATCGGAATAAATTTTGTTTGGTAAATTGCAGTCTTATAAGGCAAATCTTCCAGATTTCATTATCCAGACTCATGAATTGATGAAATGTAGGAGGCAGGACAAAGAATATCTTGTAAGCGACTTTACGTTCCGTATGTTGTCTCAGAATGTGAACCCACATCAACCTTGCGTTCTTCAAGACCACTTTTTATGCATGTTTCCGACGGTCCGTTAGGTCCATGCAGACCAAAAAACACCGGAACGGTATTTTGTAGAGATAGGAATTATATAATAGCAGTAGTTGCTACCGGTTTTTAAAGAATTTGTGGACAGTTTTGCTTACCTAACTAGATTTTGTTTCACATGGCTTTCTCATTTTGTACCTGCAGAAATTGTCATGTGCAACTCTATTTTCGGATATCCAATCACGGCACTTTCACACACACACACACACACTTTGGTATGTTCTGTGACAAAGGAGCTCTGCCTCAGATTATTTCTGTTGTAAGCTGCTTGTTGGCTTCCGGCATCACACGGCCGCCTGTCTCTTAGTCTGTGTGAAGTAAGCGGCCATTTTGGTCTCATTTTTCATTTAGTTGTCGTCATTTTGACGTACTTTTTCCGTTTTATTACATCCCGCATTTCGAAACCGGTGATAACCCACACACAGTGGGTACACAGATCAACCGTCCAAGATTCTATCCTTCATATTTCGCCAGATTAGTTTGATGTGTTTAATCACCGAATGTGTTCAGCGTGTGTCATGTTTGGCTTAAGAAGTCAAACATGGATGGACAACAAAAGGGCCGTGGAGAGAAATTCTGGAAACTATATGTGTGCCGGCGTCCATTCGATTAATGCAGATCCGGTAAGTCGGTCAGTACTATCCAACTCAAGAATTTTGTTTTACACAAACATATAGAATTTCGCAGTCGAATATTTACCCAAGTTTATACATAATGCACTACTCATAAAGTTACTGAAAATTCTTCGACAGCCCACGACCGGTTTCGCCCTTCTTGGGGTTCATCAGGTAGGCGCAGTCCCCGAGTTTCCATCAACCTCATGTTCTGCTTGAAACCAAATTGCACGGAATTAGTGAAATACACTCATTTGCAAACAAAAAATGGGTTCTGCGAACCTTGGAAACATCACAAACGAGAGATTTAGCTGGTTTCCAGGTGAGTCACTCGCAAAATCAACTTTGTTTGCAAATGAGTGTATTTACCCAAGTTCTTTTTAGGATCATCTTTATCGGTTGGGCAATTTCACACCCCTTGCGTCTGTAATATCAGCTGATTGGAAGTAAGCTTTAGTCAGTCTATTTCAAGTGAAAGAACGGGAGGAGAAAATCAGGCTGTTCGTAGGGTGCCCCTCAAATTAAAGTACAGGAATACTGCAGGTTTTTTACTGCCATCGAAATTCCAAGCTAATTTCTTGCTTTTTAGGAAAATCATACGCACATCAAAATCACTAAATACCGTAGTGAGCATGCTTTATGAAAGTGGGCTTTGTGAGGACTTGAATGTGGAGGTGTGATTCATGAAAATTATTTGGTTAATCTCCGAAGCAGTCTGATTTTCGCGAACTTTGTTGTGAATCCGTTTCAGAACTATCAATTTTCAACTCCTCCGAATGCCACTGGATGTCGCCTGAACTACTCTTGTATGTGAAAACACTGTCTTATTGAATCCCTTTTCCGCAAACGTACCTTGAGACAAGTCTCCTTGCATCAGGGGTTCGATCCAAACCTGACCATTTCTATCAGAATACCAGTGTCAACTGCCCCCGCGAGGATCGACTCTCTTGATTTTTCTGTGTGGACGGTTTTCCCGCATTCAAGAGATCCCATGTTGGATATTAATCTCCTTCCGGATACTTATCAGAATATAAACCACGGAAGGGGACGAGCTGGCTTAGTGGCTGGAGTGCAACTTTACTGACCGGAAGGTCCGTGGTTCGAACCCGACCTCTGCCTCTCGATTTTCCCTGTCAAGGGTTGGGCAACCTGGATGTATCCCAGCCCTCGTGGTTCCTTCGGGTGGCATGTCAGCTATTACAGCTGAACGATTTTTTATATACCACGAGATTGACATACCGATTCGTACGTATCAAAGAGGTACTGCTATGAATTTAAATATATCAGATGCGTTCATGTAAAAGAAGTCGATTCTTCACAATCTTATTCTCTTCCTGAACATACTGCCGGATACTTTAACTATAGCTTAAGATTCACTGCGCTGTCGAAACCTCATGCGAAAACTGTAACAATGTGGGTTTTTGTTTTCAAAAACAACAACGGCAACTATAACTCTTGTGCTTGCGAAAGGCAACTCATTGAAAAAGCTACATGTGTCTGTCAAACCTTTCGGGGAGGGATGATGTCTAGCGAAAACAAAATACACCATGCGACTTGTGTTTCTATCGTAGTTTTTGACATAAATTTAGATATTGGTGGACCGACAGCGGCTGAATTTGATCTAGTGCTTACGCCTGCTAGATTGGAATCCAACTGAAAACCAACCAAATAAGTATCCTCTCTCACTTCTCTCAGTCAACATATGACGGCTGGAGGCTGTCACTTGATGCTTGTATTACGCCATTTATACTGAGGAAGGTAACACGACCGCATTACCGATATATGTTGTATTGCACACAAACTGGACTGAATTCTCCGCTTATGGATTGATGAGTCGACGTTAGTTGCACACAGTTTTCCATCTTTGCTAGATGTCATTCAGATAATTGTCGTTAGGAAACCAGCTCAAAGACACACTCATGTCTATCAAGAACCTAAACGAAGCGATAATAAGACGTTCAAATTTGCTATACTTTAGAATTTAAATGTTAGACTTTCGTAACGTGCAGATGAGTCAATGAGTTCAATTCAGTTCAGCTCATCATCTACAAACCACGTATGTGAGCGGACGTATTGTGACTGGTATAAGAGAAACAAAAGAATATGCCTGCGTAAAATAAGTTATTTACTTTGCGTCTTGAAGCTATGGCGTTAGTCCATTTAGTTAGGCTTTTAGCCTGCACAAATGATTTTCGCGTCTTGACCCTAGTTCTTATTGTTGACTTATTTTCATTCGGCTTCCCGTCCACTTATTTACTGGATTCTGTAGGCCAGGAGTATTGTTTGATGGAACACCAACGACATTAATTCTATATAGCTGGTTTCGGTTTTATCATTTTTTGAGTCGGTGCATAAAGAAGAATGAGTTTTGCATCAAACGGAACTTCTTCTCCGCCTCTTAGAACAAGTGAGATTCTGTTTTCGACGTGAGTCTGTATGTTGGCGAAAAACTGAGCAGCATCAAAGGGGATGCGTCACACTCGTACTGACGATGAAAGTTCTACGCTGCGCGACCACATAAATGCCCCGAATCTATTTCCAGGTGTTTTCCGGAATTGCTCGTTTTCAATCAATAAATTTAAGGATGGTAGAGGATGAAATAGTTTCTAGTTCTACAGTTACGTTCCAAAATAAATATCCTATTTAAGGCCAGTGAAAGAGCCACTAGCGAAAGCCGGCCGCCTCCACTCTCGTTTAACTGACTGTAACGTCCAGACATTGGATTGTGATTGGTACCAAATTCTGGTTTCCATGTGCGTACATTGAAGAGCTTTTGATTTTATTTCATTGAGTTTGAGCGTTGTGCAAAAATATTCTACCGCAAAACGTGCCTACTATACACCCAGATAATAATTTTTCAAACTTCTTTCCAGCTGATCTGATTGTGCTTTTTGCTACCTGTTTAAGTTTGCTCTCAGTAACAATTTGTGCATTTTTATCGCATTCGATATGGGCAAGGTGAAGTCATTTGTGTCACATCAGCGGACGAAAACTTTGGGCACAATGCCTGCGTTTCCATACGCCTTGAATGCTTTCAGAACATCGTCATAATGTAACCGGAGTAAACATTGTATTCTCATTTGCGAGTCGACTAGTGTCACTGGAATTTTATACAAAATTTTTCATAAAATCATTTTACAATCTTGTTGTATTCATGTATGAATCTTAACGACTTTGGCTATGCACATTTCAAACATCAGTGCAAATACCTTTTAACGCAAACACATTGCCATGAATTACTAATACACTTAGGAGAAGATGCGACGCCTGGTTAATTAATTTGTCTTAGGTTAAGCAGAATAATGCATATACTAAACATTCCAAGTCTTCATAAAATGATGTGTAGAAATTAATTTTTCTTCATGATGATCCTGAAAATTCGACGCATCAAAAGGGTTTTGAGGGTGTGGCGCAAACGGTCCCTGTAAAATTTTCGCCAATCAGCGCTGGTTTTAACTAAGCAGTAACACGATTTAAGTTTCGGTAGAGCAGGGATCACACTCACTGCCTGATCTATTGAAAACATTAGCTGAGAGCTCATAAGAGTGATCACGGTTTTTCACGTGCTTTAGACGCCAAGTGAGATAGGTTTTCATCACAGTATTTTCTGGGCCAAGATAGGGTAAGAAAAAACAGACAAACTAATACCCGCAAATCATTTGGCCTATATTTGCATATTTACAATGGTCAGCTTGGGTGATGGTCTTGTCAAAGTTCTTTGGACTGTTTTAGCAGCGGATTAAAACTGCTTCCGGTCAGCTTTTAGGGTAATCTAATTACCATAAATGTCACTGAACCCGTTTGGTCCATACTAAAAAGCAAAGTTGACATTTTTGCAATGTTAAGCTTGACTTTCCTCGTAAAGAACTCCGCGAGAAACTACTGTTTAGCTTCAAAGCTCCCAAGCTTTGTTGGAGGTGTGATAGGTTGCAAACCGCGGCTGCTACTTAAGTTCAGCTGTCAAGCCTATCATTCACCCTTAATTCTAATGAGGTTGATTACTGTGACCCATCAATAATCACTCAGTGCTTTTACCCCAAACAAATTGACCGTGCCAGGAGCAACAACAAATAAATGTGCTTCTGTATACAGACTAACGTGACAGTATTTCGCAAACTACTTAAAACAGCTCTTGAGCAAACTGATGGTCATTTTGTTTAAATTTAAGTTTAAACCATTATCTGTAGTTTTGCTAATTACTTAGGATTCAACAAGGCGCATAAAATCACGGTTCTCCGCAGTATACCTGAACAGGTTTCATGATTTAATACGCAGGCTATTCGGCATCTGGGCCGTAAATATTAAAACTGTTTAAATTTAAACTGGCGCTTTATATGTTTAAATGATAGGGAAGAGAAAGCCAAAAGCCGTTCAGTTTTGAGGCTTGACTGATGGGCGAGAATGCGATCGAGCACTTTGTCGTTTGGCTACGAGGCTACATAGCTGGCGTTCGTAGTTCCGGTGAATAATCTTGAGCAAATAATGTATTTTACTTAGGGGGAGAGGGAGAGAGTAAATATATTGCTCTTGGTCCAAATCACAAATCAAGGTGGCTGGAGTCAAATTGGCAGTCTAATTTTAACCCACTTGATCGACGCGAGTCATGTCGTCAATCTAGACTCAGCAGTTCGGATCGTGAGTCTAGCAGTAAGAAAACTGTTGCCGAGAGGAGCGACTGCGTTTCCAGTTTTGCGGAGAACATCGCTGTCTGTCCATCTGAACACGACATTTGAGCATACAAGCGAATTGATGTGTCCTTCCAAATGTAGTGGCATAGAATCCAACTGTCATCCAACTATACTGCACAATGGGCCATGTCTCACGCAATTAAGACGGCCTTCGTATTGGATGACTATGCCCCGACTACTACTTGGTAAATATATATACTCTCTATCCTCCGTGTTCCTTTGTCCAGTATGAATGAGGAATTTTCCATCAACCTGACGGAGCATTTGAGATTAATCCCAGTCAATTGGAATGGGGATAAGTTAATGACTTAGCCGACCTGAGATGTAACAGTGGCATGGCGAACAACTTTTATGTGGGCACATTTTCCAAACACGTAGTTGAACTTTTGAAAAGCAACAAACTTTTACTCTTATCCACTCATTACTGTGCGTTTTCATTGCGTTAATAAACCCCGTTATAAATGGGAAATTAGGTTGTATAGTTCCGAACCTGTGGGTATCATGCTTTTCTGGGCGACAGTCAGTCTGGTATTCATTACCTTGTTTTCATTCAACCCAACCTATTTAATGCATGGGATTCTTCCGTAAAAGTAAACATAGGGAAGCACCACAAGGATACAAGGGGGCATATGGCGATGGCCTTTGTTTCAAAAGATACAAACTAGAACGCACCTGACAGAGAAACTTCTGTATGCATCCCACTAGAATAGTTGCTCTTTGGAGATAGCAACTTATAAGAACAGTCTTTATCAACGATGTGCATAGGGTACGAAAGACAACAGTCTCAAGAACTGGGAGCTAACTGCATGAGGTAAAGTGTGAAAGCTACTGATCTAACTCAATATTATATTGAAAATCATTTAGTGGTTTTAGCTGAAAGTCAACTTGAAATGTCCACAAATAACCTTCGTTGTACTGATTCAGAAGATGCTCCAGTTAACTTAACTCATGCCGTTCTTTATTTTTTGACACATTCTTGTCGGTCAATAATAAAATATTTCACGTGTTCGAGTTAACGAACGAACCAAAAGGCGGGAACTTGTTCGAACTCATCAGCAACAGTACTCCGGTGATAGAGGGCCTAGTTGTCGTGACGGAACATTCTGGCAAAAGTTTCTTCAAATTTGCATATTATAGAGACATGCCCCTTAGCATTCTTGAGTAGTTGCATGTTCTGGACTGATAAGGGTTTAGTCTCTGGTGATACCCTTGAGACTGGAAAAACGCGGGTTTCGCAATATCAGATTTGGTGGAAACCTGAATTTTGCATTACACAGTGGCAATAATGTTGCATTATCGGAACCGTACAGCCAGATGCGCCTTTCTCACCAACTGGCAAAGATAAACTAACAAAAGCGACTGGAGCATTCACATTCCATTTGTTTAAACATGAAAAATCACAATTTTTGCTGGGGTTGAAACATTTTGTTTTTGGTTGCTTTAATAACTCTTCCCGTGTTAATCACAGTGCAGTGCTGATCCAACGATGGTGCGCTTTTAAGGTTTACAAAACCACCCCTCTACCTAATGTGGCTTTTACTGGAAAGGGTAATCATTGGAAATCGTTTTCATCATCGTATACACTCAAGAAACCAATATGTGGTTATACACGGGAGCACTAGCTAAGTTTTTTGTGTTTTGACTAAGCTTTTTCCCCATGAATGAACGACCCACGTACTTGGATAAACGTGATATACCACTCATAAGGTTGCCGAAAATTCTTTGACAGTCCACAACCGGTTTTGCTCTTCTTGGGACTCATCAGGTAGGCGCAAACTTCTAGTTTCCGTCAACCTTATGTTCTAGCTGAACCCAAATTGCACAAAATTAGCGAAATACACTCATTTACCTAGAAATATCACAAACGAGGGACTCAGCTTGGTTCCAGGTGGTTCTCTCTCAAAAACCAAATTTGTTTGAGTGTATTTCGCTAAACCCTAGTGCTTATGACATGTGTACACTTACGCAGAAACGGCAGGCCTGTAGGATAACCGTTCTCTATTACTTAGATTGTCACGGACACATAGCATTCCCTAACTAAGCTAATTTCCAATAATACCTCAAGAAGTAAGCAAGAGGAGTAGATGGTCATGGAGACAATGTGAATGTTTGCACTGCCTGAAAGCTCGACATGCACCGTCTTAGTTCGGAACGTCTACCGGGTTCCTATCTCCAGACCACTGATGAAAACTTTTAAATGTCCTGTCAAATAATGTCAATCAAGCTGGCTCTGTTCAAGACCCAAAGTCTACTGCCGTCACTGGATAGCTTGACTCCTTTGCTGATGACCACTTGGGATCATACAAGTTCGAAAGCGATATGGTTAAATTTCCATTCCGTGGTTCAGTACGAAAATGTTCCGTGCGACAACTTCCAGGGATATGCCTTATTAGAGTGGAATCAAGTCTCCTTCTCACAAATACTCCCTTGATATGCTCATCCTTTGAATAAAACGCCAATTTAGGAATTTGAAACACATCAACCAAGAAAAACTGGAACGTTTTCTTCCTGTTATAGGACTGTTTTATGTCTTATGTCTATCCAGCCAGTCACCTTACGTGATCAATTTTTTTAAATATATCCATCAGTCTCTAATTTATTCGTCGACCAAATTGGTGTTTTCTGTGGGCAGAAAATTAGGGCTTTCTTCGACTGCATGTGCGAGCGTAGCATTAACGGAAGACGTCTTGCAATGGAACGGGATGTCGGTGAACGTGTTGCGACTGGCATGTAACAGCTGGTGAAAATTACTTGAACCCATACAGTGGTGCTGCGCTTATGCGAATAAGGGGCTGGGCAAAGTATCACATATTGTGAATGCTTTTAACTTACCGCCGGACATCTAAAACCTCTTTAGCGATTCACTTAGCACCTGATCCAATAAGTTGGCGAGAATAAGTTGGCTTTGTTTGTGCTCGTGACTTAAGTTCATCCGTTGCACTAGAAATATTTCGCCGGTGCACTCTGAAGGCTGCAGTCTCGTTAGGGGACCTATATTCTCCATTTACCTGCAAGTATATCAATATTGACCATCCTGGGCTAATTCCTTCCGAAAACGAACATCGAGAGATAAATGCTAGTGATTTTTATTCTGCAGAGAAGACTGGATTCTATTTTACGTTTTTATGGATGTTTTATTCTAGAGGTGGCTGTGATAAAATGATTTGGAACCGGGTAACATTTGTAATCAGATGAATGTTAACTATTAGTTACCATGGGGAAATATGTCGACAAAATCGCTGAAGAACTCGGTGGAAATGAATTCTGTTGAGAGAGAATGGATACTGACCTACGAATATGGCTGAGATTTAGAAATCAAACACTAAATTTAGCAGAGTCAATACTGTTGTCTCGCTGGCACTCGGAATCAAGGTTTGGACACAGCGTTTGATGCGATTCTAACTACAAAATATTTACTCTCTCAACCGAATCCTGTTATGCCCCTAAAGGTTAACCATCTTCGTATTCATGGTTGTCATGTGTATTGCTAATGACGAAAATCATGTTTTCTAAGTACACTCGGCCAAGCAAAACCACCGGTGACCTTCCGGATGAATCTATGAATCGCGAGAACAGTAAATTGCGTACATGGCAAAAACGCTAAAAATTATCACTTCTGTAGTTTAAACCTCGTATATGCCTGCAAAACAATTCGGTCTAGTTTTATTCACAAAAGGTTACAATACAATGACATTGTACATTGCGTCTCACTGTGACAGAATGCGAAACATCAAGCTACGCTTAAAAAGACTGCTCTGTAATTAATGCAAACGCGTCTCTTGCACATCTCCAGTATAAGGTGGATGTATTGAAGTTAATTTCAATTTGATCTGGCATTGTTCGGTACGCCTAAAAGCTGAATTATTTGGGTGACATAGATTGATTAGCCTCTTGGAGCTGTCATCATATTGGGTGCTAACTATTAAGCTGTCCTACGGTCAGACCTACACATGAGTTATGCTTTATGGGGTTCCACCAAACGCAACACCGATTAACCTGCTTAGTCCACGCACAAAGACGCGGGAGGTCATTTGGCATGATTTTTGCCATTACCTTCTCTGTAACAGAGAATGTCAGTATTATATCTCGAATTCTGGACTGCGGCGGTAAATCGCAATAGACTGTCTAACGGTTGCTAGTTAACCACCCCGTTCATGTGCTACTAGCTTCTCTGTTCTAATTGATTTCCTCAAATACTGTATGAATGTTTGATTCCATTTACACTCATTCACACTGTTTAGCTTTCCCTCCCATCGTACCTTCTAATGTAGGTCCTCCAGTTCTTTCACTTTCAAAGAATTTCTAAATTTTGTGGCATGCTGCAATAGACGCTCGAATGTTTCGGATTCAATGCGGGGCCTTCTTGCAAGTGGTCTGAGCTCTCTTTTGATCACTTGTATTGAAGACTTCTCACCAGCACCCTGACATGGCTTTTTGCCATATACACATCATCAAAGCTGATGTTAGCAGTATTCCAATCTACCTCTCATCCTTTTTCCATCACCTATTTCTGGTTGTACCTGTGTATCTGCCACCCCATATTTCAAATAGCCACTGCCTTGGGTGAGCCAGTCGAGTCACGATCGCATAAAGCACTGCCCTTGTTACTATTCACAGTTGCATTTTACCAAATGCAGATCCATACATGAATTATCTCCCTTTGCCGCTCCATCTGCACGCACCCTCTGTCCATCGACCCTAAACATATCCTGCAGTTTCATATTATTTTTTGCTCAGTTTGTCATCGCATATTAATTTCATTACTAGCGTCATGTGAAAGCGTTGCAATACTGGCCCTCAGAACATCTGGTTTTGTGTTCTGCCCTCAAGACTCTATCACTTCTACTACACACACTTTGGATCCTGCCACAGAAAAGTGTTTTAATGGCTGGAGGCCTTTTTCACCTACGTTTCATCCTGGACAAAGTCCAACAAAAATCGGAATATAAGTAGCTCAATTGCATTCATTGGTGGTTTATTAGGTGGCTGTTGTCCCTTTTCGCCGAGCTTGGCAAGTAGCTTGCAAACGTTTCTTCACCCGTCGAAGGGACGTCGTAAGCGCACACACTAAAGAAATGTTTGGAAATTGATTACCAAGCTCGTTGAACAGATCAAAAGATACCAGATTGACCACTAGTCAACTGACATTTTTGCCATTTGTCTTCCTACGTCCTCCAAATGAAAACCTTCAACCCGTTTCCAACTATCTGTACCTTGACTATTTCCATTGTCAGTAACACATTAAGAGTTATTCTATCCCATTTTCTAAGTCACTTTGTCCAGCAATGGACACTATCAGTCAGCTGAAGTACCTTAATGACCACGCTGAACTATTCTTTGATTCGTCCTACCTCAGCTAGTCTCAAGAGCTTCCTTATTCGTTACTTTCATAGCTACCGCCAATATCCTATTATTCAAGACGCTTAACTGTCCCATCCTAACTGATTAGGTGCTCTGCACCGTACTATTCGCTTTTCATACATTTCAGATGTTCCTGTGTGTTTTTGTGCCCTTCCACTGCATTATCATTAGGCCTATAAGTTTTTCAACTGCATGAGTGATGAAAAAAATCCACCTGAATAATGAAATTGAATGAGTAATTACACGGAGGCTCTTTGAGAGCATAGGGTTGGTTTAATTAATGTTGGTAGTATTGCACTATACGGTTCCTTGAAAACGTTAGTATCATCTAACACATTTAACAATTTTTATATGACAAAAAACTATTATATGGACCTCCGGAATCAAATATGCAGGAATCTTTAGTATGGCTTTGGGTCGAACATATATGTTACTCCTGAACTGCTAGTCCGCGAGGGAGACCTTATCCAACGGTCACAGATAGACTTCGACTGCGTGCAATTCAGATTTTTTAAAAATGTGGTTGGGAAGATCATTGTTATGGTCTCTGTGACACAGATTCACCGCCAAACAAAAGTCAGGACACAAAACGGGTGACTTTGGTTTTACGTATTCTAATAGCTTGAACAACTCTGACCAAAGATATGGCATTTGCCTTCGATTCAAAATGGGCGGGGTTAGAAAAACAATAATCATTGTTCTCATTAAGCATGTCCGTTAGATTTATTAACCTAATCAAGCTACATAAGTTGACCGATCACAAGTCGTTTCTCTTGGGCGGGCTATATTCCCTAGCGTGAAGCACTTGCATACTACTTATTGTCCCTTGAAGACGTGGTTTAAATTTTATGAACCACCCATCAGAACATATCAGCTTGTTAAACCTGGAGAAAAATTTCTCGAGATCCCGTGATTCTTAAACACTATTGTGAAAACCCATCTTAATGATACTGAAGTTTTTTCCCATTAAACTACTGGTTTTGGTTGGTGTGCTGAAGTTTTTTCTGACGATATTTTCTCGACAAAATACAAACTCCCAAGGGAGGTTATTCTTAGTCTGTTCGCTTAGCTGTTATTGTAAGAGTAAAACGAGTATACTTTGATGAATCTATTCCCCTGGAGATGCGAAAACCAGCCATACCAACTGGCTTGTTGACTGATCAGGTCTTACTGTGTGTGAAAAAAGCTAGACGGTAAAATGATTCTGCAAAACGGGTGGGCTTTCTGGATCATGGGCAATAATGCACCCCACTTGAGTATTGTATGGTCGATCAATCTGCATTCAAACTTAGAACAGCATTCAGTTATTCGTGGTAGATTTTATACAAGCTACTCTACATATTGCAGTATGTTTCACACCCAGATCTCCCACCAGACGTCCTACCTGATTGGGCTTGGACAATTAGTACACACCATACTGTAAAGTGCATCGATGCCAATTGGCATAATGTCAGCGAGCAGTAGGTTTGCTTCTTAAACAGTGCCCGCACCGAGAATTAATCACTTAAAGTGGGGTAAGCTACATTATCTTTAGAGTTATCATCTTGTTTAAAAAACCCGTCAGCATTGGTCATTTTCTGTACTTTTAGCTTGTTGTTGTTTTCTTAGAATTTTTTTCCGAGACCTGCTAACTAAGCTAAAGAGCTATCGAAATCCGACCTGACAGAACCGTTTTGATCAGTTTAAGTAAAAAGAGTCTAAAAAGACCAAAGCATTGCCTTAAAACGCAGCTATTTCATGATTAATCCTCCGAAGAGCCCAAGTGCCACCACACTAAAGCCAAATGTGATGGGTGTTTCAGCCGTGTAGATATTGTTTGTTCCTTGATATTCAAAACTTAGAATCCTTCGGGCTGGAAGAAACAAAAAATATTTTGATCATTTCGACAGATGCTGTATGTTGCTTAGATGAGGATAATACTCGTTATCATGGCTTACGGTTTGGTTGAAAACATAACGTATGGGATCGTCCAGATATGCACGAGGAGTTGTAGGTACAAAAGTTATGTTTTGGAAACTCGTGGCTGGGCAGCGTTAACATTTTCCTTGTAATCAGTGCTATTTTAAAACCGTGGAATCTCCCGTTGGTGGACCAGCTTTAAACTACATACAGTATTTGTGGGGAGTTTTTGGGTGGTCTGTCTTAGTTACGTCTCATCATTCCAACAGACTTTCCGTTTGATCACTGAGCTCCTTCAAAAGTAGTCATATTTGTTTCGATCCCTGCAAATGGGGAGCACGATATTTCCTCGCCAGATTCAGCACTCAGAAGAAACACCATAGGACCTTCAGAGGATTCTGTGATTGTTCTGTTAGATGGTTAGGAAAATTGTGATTCCTTCAAAAGATGTGATGTCGTGACTATAAAAATTGGACCGTTTCCGGTGCCTTGTTTTGCGTGTGGGAAAACCTGGTTAAATATACACACACCTACCCGTTGCATTACACAAAGTTGTTCCGTGTCTTCATTCAAACACTTATTCAAAGTTTGCAGACGGCCATCAGTTACAACGGAATTTGCCGCTTATTACCCTTGCAGTACACTGTTCTAGGTCAAAATGAGTTAGAATTTGACCAGCAATCATTTAGGCACCAGTTGAATCTATAGTTATTCTCGATTGATTTTAGGAATGCAAGTTGATCGGAAATTTCCAGTTAGTGAGGGGTTGTGCTGCTTCACTTACTAGGAAGAAAACAAAAATGAATGTTTTACTCAGCATTTTGGTTCCAATTGCTGACAGTCTTTAGGCAATCAGAAAAGAAGTGTCCAGTGCAGACGTCCCATCAGGATTGTTTGAAGACTGTGGGATGAAGCTCAGACTCAGTGATGAGGATGATGAGGATGAATCTTAAATAGCTCAGTTTTACCTAATGAAAGATAACTTTAGAAACTAGTTAGTCGGCATCTTTCACGTTTTTCATCGATCGCTCGCAAAGCGTTTTAGTATGTTTTGGAACTTGCTATCATAATGTAGATAAGTAATAAGAACTTAAGCTTTAACAAACGCAAAAACGAATCTTTACTATTATTTAATGGTTGCTTTGACTAAAGCATCGGCAAAAATTTCAAGATTGGGTAGAAATGTAAGTCGTAATAACTGAAGTTCATTAAAGAAGTTGGTCTTCTGATTTCAAACTGAATTTGCTACGTGGGCTGAAGTGTCGGAAAAACAGACCATCTATTGTTCATCAGAGACCAGAGAGTAAACAGGTTAGACTATTATCAAAGTTGATAGGGAGACTGGAATACGGTTCCTGGTTTACGTGATTTAAGTGTACATGTCTCTCGAGGACAACTTATTTGTATGAGGAGATCAGCAGGATCAGGAACCAAGCATTTGCTTCATGGATATAGTCAGTTATTTGCCCCAAGAAGTGTGCATTTAAGAACAAGACTTTATAGGCTGAAAGACAATACCGCACTTACATGAGTGGCAGCTCCAGTTCTCCACCGCTGTGTATCACTCGACCCACCGTGCACTGACCGAATCCCAATAGTTGAGAGTCCTAGATGGATAAAAGATTTGACGCTTTATAATTATGATAAGATGATTTTGAGACAAGATAGAGAACATAAATTTCAGAACCATTCGCCTTATTTGGAGCTTGGTTTCAAGAATGCTTTGGTTCTGGAGAAATTAGTTGATCAATAATTGTCTCTAACATGATGCAAGAATAGCTGTTTTTTTAATAAGTTTCGGCAATAGATCACAATATGAGTATTCTGTCAAGCAAATAACGGGCTTCAACTCTGTACATTGCTTTAACTACAGTGATTTGGGTTACTGATTCAAGTATTCCAGTTGAAGAACAACTGTTTTCTCAAAAATGATATCAAGGTCAATAACTAGTTGAAAGTTTTGATCATATTTAAAGAAGGATTTTAACCAGGGATTTACTAGTGAAGTTCAACTATGTGTAGAGAAACTCATCCATAACACCTACTTTTACGGTTTCCATTCTTCTATATTAGCTGTTTTAGATAGGTCCCGTCAAATTTCGCTGGAAATCCATTCAGGCAGAGTTTACGCCTGTCCGGTAGCGATGAAAAAAATGCGTTTTTCTTCATGCTTCGTAAAACAGCCCTCGTTGCAGTTTCTGTGTGTTTGATTGATGGATAAAGCCAAATTTCTTATAGAACTGTTCTTGACGGAAAAATATAACTTTAAAGCTCGTCTGTTTAGCCTAGTCACTGGAGTGATTTTTATGAAGTTTGTTACAAGAAACAGACTTTAAATGACATACGCACCAACCGCTGCGAGTTATTCAGCAACTATACCTCAAGCTGATGTATATATATAAATATAATGTTTGCGTAAATGTGTAATTCACAAAACACAACCCAACGAAACTTTCGTTATGTAAAGACAATTGTGAGCTAGCCCATTGTGTTTCGCAAGGTCTTCTTGGGGAAAAAGCTTTCAAAGATAATGAACTCACCTCTCTGTCTTCCCGTTCACACTGGAATCTGTACATAAACGAACAAAATATATTGTCATGTTATCCGGTCAACGTCTCATAGTAGGCAGCATATTTGAAATATTCCCTAGGAAATAATGGCGACTACGACTAACCTGATAGATTAACGATGCTGATGCTTATCTTATCATATGTAGGAATAGTCACGGAATGAAAACCGATGTTGAAACAACAAGTCTGGTTAGTTAAGGACACTCTAAATAAACTCTGACTGTAATCAAACTGATCAACATCATCCGATATGATTTCTGAGGACTCCTAGGTAGGTGATATTTGGAATGCTTGCTACATGTACTTAACCTGATATTGGTAATCAGCATGTGGCCTAAATTCTACACACATATATACCAAACCCTTTTTACCTTCTAAATATTTTCACCGGTACCTTGTTGTGGATAAAAATTACTGTGTTAGACAAGCACCTACGCAACATAAAACTTGTACACTTCGCTAACGCATGTTTTGCTTGCACAGGTGTGCGAGACGTTCCCAGAGCCAAGCCTTATGTTTAAAAATGTGGAGGGTAGGTGTAAGCCAAAAGCCGTACGAAGCGATTTGCTGACTTTTATACGTGGTTTCTAAGTTATGAAGACAGCTGACTGAGCAGTTAGAGTTGGTGCACTCGAAGCCTAGAAAGAATTACGTATAGGCCACCAAATCTGATTTCATCCTGTTCTTAAATTTCGCTCCATCATTCCTTTGTTCACTGAGCACCAAACAAAGGATTTTTGACACTCGCATTTATCAGGATAAATTTACCTCTTCACATTCCCGTGAGTCCTATGAACGAATCACATTGTCTTGTGTCTTTATCTTGTTTATCTTGTAGCAAAAAGGGCAGAAGGAAACGGAAGTAGGAGGATCTCTTTTATTTGCGCATAATACATTTAGCCAAATTCACTGAAGTAGGATATCAGTGCATGTAAAGATGCGCTGTTCTCGACTGGGACTCCGCTGACCAAATGATTTGAAAGGTGCCTTCAAACGGAGGCATCGCATCTTACTGAAAATCAATGCCGAAATTATTATTCAACAGACCAACCATTATTAAAGGCAACCGTTCGGCTATGGCAGCTTTTCGGTGCGTTGTTCTCACGCAACCTGAAAAAAGATCAGGGCTAGTTTGCCCTACCTATAAGCCAGAATTGAGTTTTAATCACGGACCTTCAGGTGATTAGCCTCGCCTACTGACGATTAAGCTATCTTGACTAATTGCTAAATTATGTAGTCGCAGCACTGGGTTAACATGCGAATATTTCTCGAATGCCAGAAGCAACAACTACTAGGTACTTGCAGAATAAAGATAGATGAAACCCTACTTTGCATTTGCATATATGCCTCTAATTCCTAAACAAAGGAGGATTTCCCAAGCGTTCGATAGAAGGGTTTATGAGTAGACGAGTTGGTGGAAAGGTCACAGTAAAACCTAACACTTGACCGTGGACCAAAAAAACATTTTGTGGTCTAAAACTGATCGTCACTTTTATCCGTTTAAATAGAACAAGTTGTGTGACAATTCTCATGCATTTGCAGCAAAACACATTAATAGAACAGACAGAACGCATCTCATAACATTAGCCATGCCAGCAAGGTGACTGGTCGATCGACTGATGGCCTGCCGGCTGAGAACCTGAATCGTCGATTGCCAAACCGATTCATTTTACTGGAAATAGGGTTGATACCAATACAGGGTTCATAATTTTACTGCGCAGTTTCAACCTGAAATATTTAGGTTTCAAAGAGGCCATGTTAGTCACTTAATACCGACCCAGCTTGTGCCTACAAAATACCCTGGTAAAAGCTTACAGCTTGCCTTGGACTTAAGAACCTGACCTGATGGGTCCACTATGCTATTGGCTCCGTTCCGTTGTTTTATTTATGTTTATTGCTATTTATGATGTCAAAGTGATGGTTTTTAGTATTGGAAGCGAAGAGATAAAAGCAAAATGCTGACATTCTGCGGTCTTTTCTTTTTCTATGTTGTTTGTAAACCTAACGACTTCGCAGTTTAGCCGTTCGTCGTATGTGGCCAGACCGAATCCGCAGGGGTTGCCAGTACCCACAGACCATGGAGTATACCCAGTCAGAGTCCCGCGAGTTAGCGATTCCTGCTGCTTACATCGCTCTCTTGTTCAACCAAGAGCCACTTGATCGATTAAGTTAGTTATTGCATGGTTAGAAAACACAACCTTGCCTGTTTTAGTTCAGTGGATGTGCAAGCACCATAACAGCAGATCAGCGGGAAGATGAATCGCCTTCTTGAGGGCCAGGAAATTGACCGAAAAATACCAAATAAATGATTTATTCCAATGAAAAACTTTGTGGATCTCCACAAGGAACCGCAAACCACCAATACATCTGGTTTTTCGACAGCGAGATTTTGGCGACAACACACAGTCAGTCGTTGCTAAATGCTCTCACAACCTAAGACATTCCTGCCACAGTGGTTAGTACTTACAGAATATGGCGCAATTCACGTTTCCATCAACAGCCATTATTAAGGCACTGCAATCCAATTCCTGATTAAGATTACACATTTTTCTCAAGATTATGGATGAGAATAGCACTTTTATTAACAGATTTACTCAAATCTGATGGAGTTTTTTAAAACAATGATTGCACCTTAATCAAAACACGAGCAAAACAAACGGAAGTCTTCAGAAAGCACGCAGTGAAATCACACTTTCTGGCTAACGCTGGGAGACTTTTTCCTTGTTTATATATATTTACAATGCTATTTCGTAAGCTAGTTATGTGCAGCTGCAAGAGTAGGAAAATGTGCCTAAGTCCCTGAAATATTTGTTGAGCATAACAACCTGGCATGCAAATCTTCTGAAGATTTTCGCTTCAGAAGAGACTGTGTGATGGCGTTTTTTACATAACAGCTCAAACTACTTGACACGCGATGCACTGGGTGGCTTTTAGCTTTGCAACGAAGTTTTTCCAATACATTAATAATCCACGCTGTGATATGGTTATTTGCCACGCATTTGTATTTATCGGGCTAGTGTCGAAAGCACTTAATGTGTAGGTACATTGGCCGAGAATAGGTTGCATCCGATCACGGTAGAACTAACAAGATGGACATTTCTCTAGGGGGTCAATCGGCTGGACAGCAGCAGTCCTAGTTGGTCGCTTCCCAGTAGTAATTTGCTTGAACCAGCCGGGGCAAACAGTAGTGGGAGGATTCCAATGGGGTCTTTTATGAGAATATTGTATCAGAACAAGTTTGCAGAGGTTAAAGCACAGCTTTGTTAATGGGCACAATTACTTGCCTCAAATTCACCGGAAAGACTCTGTGGAAGATCAGAGAAATGTCCCATTTTATAGGACGCAGCCATTCAAACGTAACAGTGGTTGTTTACTAAGGACCAAATGGAAGCGGAGCCAACACAAACTGCACGGGAAAATACTTCATAATTTGGTCCAGGAGACCTATCCGAATGTTCGATGGAACGCAATTTCATTGTTGATCACGGAGACTGTTTACTTGGCTTGACGATTATTTTTTATCAAGCAGTGTGACTAACCATGACATAACGAACTGTTTGCTGTGTTTGCGGGTAGCAACGGTAGCGGAATACAGGTAGCTTATGTGCGCTGCTTGGTTGTTGGTCTGTTCGCCGAGTTTGGCAAGTGGATTGCAAACGTTTCTTCACCAATTGAGGTGACATCGTCAGTGCGGGGTTGAGTGCCCTGACGATGTCACCTCAATTGGTGAAGAAACGTTTGCAATCCACCTGCCAAGCTCGGCGAACAGACCAACAACCAAGCAGCGCACCCGAGCTACATATATTCCGCAACACTAAATAAGTGTTGGATTCTACGGAGAACTCTTTTGCTTTGCGTGGAACCCCAACTGCAAAAATGAGTTCACCGGTGACCTCGTCGTCGGTACTTGCTAGACATACTCTATCAGGGTAAAGAGAAATTCCGGGATTGCACACAACTACAGTAATTTTTACTGCGCCTACATCTGACTCAAGGACGTGACAGTGTCTTCCACCAATCAAAAGTGCTGGTTTAACATTTTGTGCCACCTTTTTGTTGACGTTTCTTATAACAAATATTTAGAGCTATGGATTTGGTTGTTTTACCACGTCTACGGGGCAATCTTACTGACAGCTGGTTGTATATGTTTCCAAGATGGGGTGTTTTATTTCTATCCGACCATCGTCTAGGCTAGCAACATCACGCCTCGTTCACAAAATATAATGTACACCCTTGGAGTGTTTGCAGAACTCGCCTGGTTTGGTTACCCGACGACCGACAGTTAACACTTCACTGGAGCTATGGGGTGCACCATTGGCTTGCAACACAGCGAGTCTAAAACTCTTGTAGAGATTTGTTCATCTTGTGTTTATTTGCTAAAAATACCGTGCCATGTGATATCTGTGACATCTGAACCAAACAAAATTAATACTAAACCCCAACTATTAGATTTTGGTGTATGGATTTCTCACTGTAAGTGCAATGCTTGTAAAGCACGGACACTTATTCCACCAGCCGAGTCATCCTCGCAGGTTACGATAGTTTACAGCGAAATATTCAAATCTGTAAATTTCGTCGTAGTCCAAGATGCATAGACGCTATGAGTTTTGGTACAGATGTACGGTCAGTTCACATGTCTTAAAATTTGCAAATGAAAGCTTGTTATGATGTGAAATCTTGCATATTCCTGGAAAAATTCGGCTCATATAAGGGTAAAATTGGTCATTCACTTTCGTCCAGAAATGAAATATTCGCTGGCCAGAGTTTGTTTATTTGCAGTTACACCTCGATTTACCATCGGGGTAGCTTATGGTGCAGAACATGAACGATAACCCTGAGGAAGGGCACTAAATGCAGTTTCTCGCATTACTCTTTAGAGTAGTGCTCGAAATTCTACTTGATGGTGTTGTTTCTATTGTAGTAGTTGTCAACCTCTGTCGAAGATGCCTGGATTGGCCTTCAAAAACGTGGCTCCTGAAAGTATAGACTTTCATCCGTTTACTTAGCCGGTGTGTGCATTTTCAAAAGATCAAATTATAGTGGTGGATTTTCGGTGTCTCCCTTAAGAGGGAGCAACTGTCTATTGACAGTGGATGAGCTTATTTAGAGGGAGTCTTTATCCGCACTGATACAACAAACAAACTGCGCTACTGCAGACAGCATTAAATGGTCGTTCGTTTTGTCGTTTGACAAAGGCCAAATGTGTCTATCATCCTAGAGGCACGTTTACCGGAACTGGTTGTTGAAATTTGCCGACTGTGCTAAGATGGTAATATTACTGGTTGGTATGGAAATTACATTCTAAATACATGCGCAATTTCCGATATCAAATTAATCGGTTAATCTGTGATGCTGTGGTAAATATAATCAGATCCGCCTCCTGCAGAAACAATAGAGGTTTTGCTCATGAAAACCTTGTGCCTCTTCAGAATGTATACAAAAAGTGGAGGACGGTACAACATACAGCCAGATGAAAAATAAAAAAGATAATCCAATTCTTAGAGACCTCTTTCCAACAAAAGACTTCATTGGGGTTTTTGTGTGGGTTTTGGTTCTTAGTTTGCGGTATCATGTAGCAATTGAACTAACTGCAAACGGTGTTGATGATACGGACTTCAACCTCTGTAAAATTGTTGGGTTCCGTGCAGCAATAGAAGGTTCCACCTAACTATCTTGGACGTACTACAGAAATGAGTATTCACGGGGGCCTGATGCCCAACAAGAATGTGAAGGCGGAAGCACCTCAGTAGGTAGGACAGCAATACTGAACATAATCCTGGTCAGTTTACACACAATGCCGCACAAGCCGATCGCATCTGACTATCAGCTAATTGCAACAAATCAGAAGAACTGGTGACACTCACATAACGTCTTACTTCGCCCGTAATAAACGGGTTGTAAAAATGTTTGGAAAAGATACCACAAGGCATCTAATAGACCCTATGCTACTATGTTTTTTTGTGATTGCCATCCAGTCCCGAACAAATGTACAAGGGGTGGACCGTGGCCGTGGCAAAAATGACATGACTTTATATGTCACTGCATGCAAAGGCAAAATCATGGAAATTTCAATTTTGTTAAACTTTTATCCCCTCTTCATCAAAACCATCTTACTCTGGAAGGCACTGCATCACTTGCTACGGAGAACGTGACGTTTTTTACAAAACATGTGGTCCTAATGACATGCCACACAAAACCAGCTGTCTGATCCCAAGGGGAAGGTAGCGTGCCAAATCCAGTTAGTACAAAACCGAATACTACTTCTTTCCAAAACCATAAGTGTGTAAAGTACCACCAGATATTTTACCGTTCCAAAGACTATCGATACTCTGTTATTCGGTGTTATAGAAAGGAGATTGCGAAACGACTGTTATTTCAACTTGTTAGCTAGACAAAGTATTGTTAGACCTGTAAATTTTTACAGTTAATTCACCTCACTGAAAACTGTATTTTAACAGTCTTCTTCGAGCAAATAACAAAAAACTTGTTTAAACTCTGTTAAATACGCAAACACGGGACCACACATATCCTGTCAATGAAGTTTCAACTCTGGTTCTGGAAGACAAAACCTCGAATATGAAGGAAAGCGAGTCATTTGTTTCCTTGTTGGGTGCATCAAAATGAGCAATCCTCCTCATAGAGGAGGAGGACGTTTGAGGCGAGAGAATAGTGCGGCGTTATTAGCAGTAACACTGATGATAATAATGATAACTGATCGGCTGTGATAGCCTTTCACTAGGTAGCCAGGTAGCCCAAACTTAAACGGAAGCAAACAGACAGGGTGAGGTTTGGTAGTCTGTGGTAGGGCGCCCTGATCTCTGGGCTATCTGGAGTTAGGCGAAATACTGTGAGCTAGTGAAATAGTTGTTAGTTGGTAGTCTCGCAAGTCAAGTGGCTTGAGCCTAAATCCCAATCCAGCCGAAGATAAGTACTTCGGATGAGCTCTTGTGAAGTCAGAAATCATTTTTGGTGTGGGTGGTGACGCCAGGTGTTCAAAAATGGATTATATAGATGAGAAGTTGCGGGACGTTTTAGTAATCCAGAAGCAGGAGATCAAGTGGAATTTGCCTAACTGTACCTGATGAGGTATTAATTCTTTTCATAATATCTCATTCATTGTGATTACAGGTTACAAAGTTATGTTACACTTATTAACCGCCGTTTGGGACATCCTTTCAGAAGCTCTCAGAACTTCAACGTTGTTTGTGTTGCCCTCTATCTCGTAAATGTGCGCACAAAATGAACACCTTCCGATATTCTGG
The DNA here is from genome assembly GCA_004794785.1 of Opisthorchis felineus. NCBI lineage: Eukaryota > Metazoa > Platyhelminthes > Trematoda > Opisthorchiida > Opisthorchiidae > Opisthorchis > Opisthorchis felineus. Next base: position 164,947 of record SJOL01009455.1, on the reverse strand, counting down.
CTATCTTGTTATTTGTAGTCAGCGCAACTGACGGAAGATGCTTGTGATTTTCGTGAAGGAATATCTGACAGAAATGACAGCGTTTGACGAACACACCCTGGCTTTCGCGCAACATACTGGTTATTCTCATAAAATTCTGGGAACTGCGTAAATCTCGCCTACCATGAACTTAGAGACCACTTGACAAATATATGGAGCAGACCTCTAACTTCAAAGTTGTTGCCATTTTTAGGCTGATTACAGCTCAATAAGCATTTGTTTTTTGTTTCGCTTAACGAATCCAGAGTTCCAGACTGGTAGTTTGAACGACTCTGAAGTGGTATGAAGAATGCGGATTATACTGAGTTATTCCTCTTCTAGAATGATCTGCACAGATATTTTTCCGAGTTGAGTCAGAACGCCTGTGTGAACGACGTCCCGAAATACCGTCATTCGTGGCAGTCATTGAACATTGGTTCGGTAATGCAAATTCTGATATTAGTTGCCACCTAACAACTGCAGCACAGTAGGTTTTAACGTTGTACATCGTGAAAATGAAAGGCCTAGTTGGCCATAAGTCGTTCACTACTTCTGTCTAAATATCCTCGATCGTTTATTTGCACATGACATGAGTAAAATAAAACGAATGTTAATATCTAGAAGAACATTCATTATGGACCAACGAAAGCGCTTCTTAAAACGTAAAATGAAGTCGACGACATAATATTATTAAAGATTTCCTATCCGATTAGGGAAAATGTAGGGAACAAAATTTAGCTGACATGTATTCACAGGAAACTGAAGCAAGCCAAGTGGATGATCACCCCAGGTGTCTGTGAGTTTTCATCTTTAAGTTCTCCGCACATGTGAAATCACTGCACTTTTCAATTTGGTTCGGCGAAACAACGCAATTAATTGTCCACAAATTGGGGTGAATTCTGTTCTGAGTTAAAACTCAGTAAAATTGAGAAATGATCCAAACTAAGCTCCTTCTGTCACTCAAGATTGTGGCGCTCGCAACCGCCAACCTGCAAAGGATACGTGTCACTTTTGATTATCAAACCAAGATATCCACCTATATTATTGGTTTATAACCTGGTGAGTTCTAACAGATTGCGTTCACTGAAACACCAAATGAGCATTGCTACTTAGTTTGTGGTCGTACTCATCAAAATAATAAGATAGTGTTGGCGGGAGACCCAACTATCCGTCCAAAACTTTCAGTCTGAAATAAAGGGAACGTTATCTGTTTGTCAGCAGTTATGTCAATCAAACTGTGTAAGAAAGCTAACAACAGGCGTATCACGTAGGTAAGTTAGGTGAAAAGTCTAATATAACAACAGAGATGCACATCCGTTCCACCCCATGTAAGAATCACCATTATTGCATATTCTGTCAATCTCAACAATGATTTAATCCCAAAGATTTTCTCAAGAGATTCGAACTTTTGGTCTCCGAACAACAATGCATTTGACCTAGTAGGGCCAGAGAGGACCATAAAACGTTAACTAAAAGTACATCTGCTGCATTAACGTGCGGTGCAGGTTAGAAACAATGACGATTGGGCATTCGTGACTAAATGTTAGAATGCTCAAATTCTGTCAGTGATATGGCACGCGCGAGCATGGTGAAGTATGCATTTTGAATGTTTATCAACAAGGGCATGGCAGCTGGGTAGTGTTTCTGATTTTTTCGTCTTTTCAGATGTAGTCTCTAAAGAAAACATCTAAACCTGAATCATCAAACGCCGCATGATTATTTGGAAACTTCAGATCCCGTTTTGGATGTTTACACATAAAGTGCTTGCTTTTAACCATCAAACCACAGTAAAGGTAGCAAATGTTTTGAAACTAAAAAAAACATGCACGGATGCTTAAATTAACAACATTTTACATGCAATATATCAGAAAAAACATTTCGATCTAGCGTGATAACTTTAATGAGGCGAACATTTGACTATCCTTTTGCAGCTTTTGCGTCGCTACCTAGTCTGACAAAAGTAGCAAAAATCTCTATCACATAAATTGATAACCTACCAGTCATTGTTGTGTTTTTGACACACTATGTGAACTGTCTGTGGCAGAGTAACTCCCACAAAGTTTACGAGCACTTCTGAACGACAAATGTTTTTTTCGGTTTTCGTAAAGTCTCGCAACACTTTTGCACCGAATGCTAACATACCTAAACTCTATGCGTTAATTACTCAAGATCAAGCTTTCAGGCCCTGTAGTTTTAGTGGAAAGTTATGTTCGCGTGATAAGTTCACACCAAGATATCAGCAAGTTTCCGCTTCTATGTGAAGTGGAAGCCAGTCTTTTCTCTCGTCCGGAGAGTATGGCCGCAGACGTTTCTACGTCGCCAGTGTGCGAGCAAAAACTGATGTAACACCTACATCAACACACTGACCTCAGTTGGTATCAAACCTTTCGAAATTAAACTGTTTACCTCAACGAAGAGCTCACTGGCACCACCCAATTTAGCAACATTCTCAACGAGTACAAATATGGTTTCCCTTATTATGTATGGTGCTAAACTTTATTAGCACCAGCAGGACCTTTCTGCTGCAACAAGAAAAGTTTTTAAGTAAGGCTTTCAAAGTTGGTAATTACTAACCCACATAGCTCAGTTTCATGGACATTTATATCAAATTATATTTCAACTGAGCGATAACTGAATGATGCGTAACTGCAAAGATTCCTATTTACTGTCACTGTTGCCGAAAACTTGGAATTTTCAATTTCCACATGTCGCCATTGTTGCTGAATGCAAACCTATCATTTCCAGGTTCATTAAAGCATGACTGCGTAAATACCCTGATGTTACATTAATCATCATACATCTAGTGTGGTATAAGCACTCATCGGATATGGTTATTGCCTGACCACACCCACGTAGAAGGTTACCGACACAGCGGTGTAATCCCGAAAGATGCTGAACGGTGCATGACCAGTGAAATGTCACCTGATGTATGTGGAATACGCAAACACAGACTAATCTACCTAATAACCGGTAAGTAGCTGACATGGTCCATTAAGTCCAGGTTTACCTATGAATTATATCTGTCTAGCTTATAAGGTCACTCAAGTGTGGATAACGTTGTAAAAAATATCAGAAGTCATATGCTTAGTCGATTTGAAAGTCGATTTGCACGTCCCAGGTGTTTTTTACCAGCCACCAATAATAATATTTTTGCCAGAAACCAAAACAAATACTACTCACTACTTGGTTTGAGATCATATTAGTTTACAAGGAAAGGATGTTAGCCGCCACAAAAGCACGCGAAGTGATTAATGGGCTCTCAGTTCAACGGAGTCAGACTTACCCGTAGGTAACGTAACAAGGTTGACATAATGCAGGTCCACTGATTTTGGCTTGTTTTGCTCAGCGGTGGAAATTTTGTTTTGAATAGGCGCAACTGCCTTTTAACTTTCGTGCACTTTCACTACGATGGTCAGAAAAGATCTACTGTTGATGATTTCTTTTTTCATTCACAACGAGAATAAGTCGGACGACAAACCACCGTCTTTCTGTTATGCAGAGTCATTATTCTTCAGAGTCTTATTTCATCAGATTTCGCTTCACTTTGTCATGCCGAATAGTTTCACGCTGCAGGATTGGTAAGTTACGCTGACGGTTTTGTTCCATCTCTCCTTTTTCTTCAAGTTCTAACCCATTCCATCTTGACTTTATATCCTATCATTTGCATTCTCCTCTAATTTAATCAGGATACATTATCTTCTCCTATCCCGTGACGTTTTCTTGATTAACAGCTACGTGTTATTGAAATGTGGTGTCTGATGAGATGATTATCACGTTTTCGTGAGTGTTCACATAATTGCGGTATCCAAAATCAGACCGTTTTTGTCACCTTCCACCAGTCTATTTGAACAATGTTACATATTATTTGTTGAACTGGTGAGGACGTGAATAAGGCAGTGCGTTTGCATAAGGCTTAATACACTGAATGTAAGAGTCGCGTCAATTGTCCGTGAGAATAATTCTAACGTCCAAAACAACCACAACCAGGCAGAACTCCAAGCCATTTCCCTTCTTGTGAATATTCTCATTCAACTGGCGTGAAATACTTTACACCTGAAATTGAGGAACTATTCTGTAATTCCTGCAAGCCAATCATCTCGCACTTAATGCTGATCTGTCTAGTAAAACGAAGGGATGCGCTTTGCCTTTAAAAAGACTGTTTCAAACCCAGAGCAGTTATGCATTTTGAGATAAAATCACACATTTCCTAACAACCCACTGTGGGCAGCCTAACCGTTTATATGTGTCGTCTGACGAATAAAAAGAAATAACTTACATTTCTGACGTAATAATCTGTCTTTCTTCGAAGAAATATTCCAAATTTAAGCGCGTTAAGAATATGGGATTTCTGGTCTGGCGTTGGATTTCTGTCTCCGTTACCTGTTGAATAATGGGTGCAAAGTCACCGAGTATGAAGCCGGACAACAGAGAATACGCAGCCAACGTACAAGAACACTTACCCTATAATATACAAGGACGGAATTCGTACATCTTCAACGACAGCTACTTCGGAGTTTTTTTTGGAAATCTGAACTAGACATTTCTGCTCATGCAAAGCGGTTGCGGCAAACGGTTACGCAGGCTATGGTACAGTAAGCCGCAGGACGTTCTTATGCTTGCAACGCTTGCTTCGGAGTAAGACTATACCGTTCACTTGGGCACGATAGAACTCAGTAACTTAACGTATACACGCCAACAACAAATCGTTAATAAAATACCGAGTTAAGGCTCTCATGATAGGACCAATTTGAAAAGTTTAGACCAACAAGGAATTGCTTATCACTATCTCACGTACATTCAAACGGATTCGATGAAATTTTACAAGTATTACCGATTGCATGATGCGAAGGAGAGCTACAGTATATCTTCATTTCTCTCTTGAATCCTAATGGATCCTGCAGCCAGCGTGATCGATACTAATCATCAGACTAATCTGGCGTAGATGATGAGAGCGGTTTATCCAATATTTGAAGTCATTCAAAGGCCGTTAGACAAAATGCACTTGAATTCGCATTGGAAACTGATCCATTCAGGAAACCAATCAATGGCCACCACAGCCTTCACATAGACGGTTTGTATCCGCTGTAGTCCACCAAATATATGGACTGGTACCTCACATTTGAGTCGTAGTTAAGTCTATACATCCATTCTGTTAACTGAGTTATCTGAACCGTAATATTACAGTCTAATCCCGTCCATGAGTTTCGTACTCATATTGCGTAAACTCCCGAGGGAATCATATTAAGATCATAATTTTGCAGCCAAAGTTCTGAATCCGTTATTCAGGGGGTAATGACACTAATTGTACAGACCGGTAGACCAAAGCTATCATCCAATCAATCACTGAGAGCATGACATCAGTGTTCAACACTAATGCTTCGCTGCCTTACTACCATGATTTATTTGGAAGCCATATTGTGAGCAAAAGAATAAAGGTGGACGGGGAAGAGGCTTAGCGCTAGCCTACCACACTCACTCTGATGTGCTTCCACATCCAGCTACTCATTCAGGTGATCGGGATAGAAAATGTCAACAGAAACGCTACTGAAATAGAATAGCAGCCTTATCTTGCATTTTCTCCAAATAAGCGCAGTAAGGATCACGCCTTCTCCATCCTAGGTGATTCTTATTGAAAATATCCAGAATTTTCTACATATTTTTCATGCTTCTCAGCCAGATTAATGGTCCGCCGCTCCAAAATGTGCACGGAAAATAGCACTGTCTTCGGCAAACGATCGTCCGGCATACGCAATACATGTCCTAACGAACGCAGCTTTTGTTGCTGGGCAAATTCTTTGATGGAATTTCCCTTTGTACAACCAGAAACTCGCTTTCTAATGATCTCACTACGGATTTGTCGACGCCAATCCACACGAGTTATAGTTCTGAGACAACGGTTGTCGAATACCTGAAGACGTTTTGGTTCCGCTGTTCAAAGAGGCCAAGTCCCACAGTCATACAACAAAACAGCCCGCGCTGTAGCCTGACACACCCATCCCTTGAGACTCAGGGATACACCACTTTGCCACTATAGGTGTCTCAAATTGTCGAACGCGACCAGAGCCTTGCAGATTCGTGCATTGGCCTCATCTGTCTCACTACAATTAGAACTAAGACAACTTCCAAGATCACTAAAACGTTCCGCAGCTTCGGGTGTCTTTCCATGGATTGTACGTGGCGTGCTCAGTGAATGTATGTCCAAGAAGAAGACGTTACACATTCTGAGTGCAAAGGACATGCCAATGGACGGCATGACTTTGGTCAGTGCATCCAAAATACCTAAACATAGACCAATTAAAAGCAATACGGAACAGCAGTGCACCATGGGGAAAAACTTATTCAAAGCAAACTTTAGGAAATTGCCAAAGTTCCGCATAAAGCAACTATAATTCTAATGGTTTGATACCATACGTTTTAAACCAAATAAACATCATGACGGCATGTAACAGGAATACTGTATTTTGATCCACCATCTTTCTAGAGATAACGTTGAAGTATAAGTCTTGTTGGCTTTCTCTGTCCTGTTAGCCGCATCATCCCGACTTTCAGTTCAACCCTAACTTCGCCTTCGACGCCATGCTAAACAGGAAATTGTACACGGTTTTAGAAATTCCGCTGATAGATTTAAAAGATAATTGCCATAAAAAATCATCCAAAGAATCGTCGACTATTTTGTAGCTTCTGTCATCATGTAAAAACCCAATGAATTACCAGTTTAGACCTCAGTTAGAAATGAGTTGCTGGATATGTTTCAATATTGTAATTCAGTTTACTTTGTTCACTGGTACACTTAAAACCTACAGTGTATATGGTCAACCTTGGAAGAAGTCAGCTGAATGCAAGAGTAATCATATTTTGCGCTAAAACCTCAGACCCTTTGTCATGTAACGAGAAAGGCTTTTGTAAGGTATACCTGGCTATCTCTTTAGGGTATGTATCCAGTGGTTATCTCTGCAGGGCTACAATGCAATACCTGATTTCTGTTGGACAAGCATCATTTAACAAATTTTACGCAGCCTTTTTATGCGCATACAGGCGCGCGCACAGGTACAAGAAAAATTACCGATTGTATGGAATGCAGATATGTCTAAGATATTTTATCCACACTTGAATAGGTTGAGTCCTTTCGTAATCGGTACCGAAACAGAAAACAGCTAGTGTCATCGGCTACTCGTGCTATCTAACTTTCCAACAAAAAACATTCTATTGTGTACTTTTGGTGCCTCGTTTTTGAAAACTTCTGGTTAGTGTCGCACATCCAGATGTTTGTGCTGTTGATGTGCACAATAAAGCACATGGAAATGGGGAATAATTATTCTCCATTCATAGAAGGTTTATTACCCCTCAAGCAGCTAGTCACACCTCACTTCCTCACGTGAATTAGATTTCCATATCGAAATTCCAACTCAGCAGCCTAGTTGCGGCCTCTATATTATGGGAATTTACACGGCTACGGCTGAGGATCCTGTGTTTCGGTTTCCCTGGTAAAGTTCACGTCACTTTTGACGACCTGAATAACAACGCTAAGTCAGGCTATCACTTGCATTTCTTACCTGTGAATTTCGGTGGATTCCTAGGGTTTGCACTCCTACATTGTTTAAGGTAGAAGATTGCGATCGAAAACGTTTTCTCCACTCTTCTGGTGGTGAGTTTTTTCAGATTGCATGCTAATGTAATGTGTTGGCAGGCAAATGAATTAAAAGGATGATTTGTTGGTTAGACCTTGCACGGTGTTAGAAGTCATGTCATGTTAAACTTTTTTGACAAAGCCTTGCTAGTCCTGTGACTTTACTACCTGTGAACGCGGCCCAAGGCACTCACTTTGTAGCAACGCTCCAGGATCTTTTGGAGTAGAGTTTCGCATCCAATCCTCCCCCTGCCTAGTACAAGGCAGAGGTTGGAGGAACTAAGACCATGATCGAACTGTGACTTGAAGTCATGACAACTGCGTGCAAGCCTAGGACCGTTAACGATCTCCAATGACAGAAAATCCTGTGTCAGGTGCCCCCTACTTTGGTTCCGACTAGGTTTCTAGGGCCGGTTTAATCCTTCGATAAAATAAACTGGTAATTTCTATCGGTTCCATGTTGACTGTCGTGCTTTGCTGAGGCGGATAAATTATGATCTTTCTTGCAACGGAAGCTACGAGTTACGTTGTCAAATTCTAGAATTTTGGAAAAACTTACCGTCATGGACAAGCTAACCATCCCCTATGGTCTTCACCTCTTTTGGAGAAATTTAGTAACCTAGGAACAAGGCGTCGCCGTGCTAACTGAATACATACCATTACAAAACATCAGCGTTTCTGCCTCACATCAAACATTCTAATTATATATTTCCCTGCTGCAGAAGTTTACTTGGTTCAAATGTTGCTTTAAAAGTGCGACAAGTGTCCCGCCTCTTTCCTCAGGCTATGATGAATAAGCGTCAGGAAACAGAACAAGCTGGTGGACCGATAAAATCATGGCATATTCTAGTAAGGAGAATGTGACGGTTTTTAAACCTGTGGGTGAAAACTTCCGCAAATCTAATGCATACATATCAACTGAGAGGCACTCGCACGTGTCACTTATCCAGCTTCCATTCAGAATGAAACAAATCCGGAAACGTCAAAGATGACCAGTGCGATTACCGCTCATCCGATCAAAACGAATCTGCGGATCAATAGGTCTGAAGCGTTCACCTTGCTGTATAACGTACCGACTGTCACTGCGAGCACTCCGGCAGATAGTTGCTCGTGCTGTCAAATTAATATATATGTACTCACGTCAACTTGACCATGCCGGCGAGTAAACCACACCCTGTAATTTTGGGTAGGTTGGATAAGCCGGACCGCTCATGCTTACAGCCATTCTCACTGTCACTGCATAATGCCTTAGTGAGCAGACGATGCGCAACCAAACAATGAGCGAGCGGATAATGTGTGAGCTAACAATTCACCAGCGAGTGAACGATGACACATTGTTGACTGCTGAGCACAGGCGGTTGATACTTTAGGCTGTTGAGAACTCTGTGGGTTGGTCATATTAACTAAGTTGGAGAAGAACCCGATAAACAGACACCTGTGAAACGTAGTTTACATAGTTACTGGCCTAGCTAATGCAGCGCCGCAAAGTGATAACCACTTTAATATTTTACGTTTGCTGTCTTCTAAAAAAATCCACTTTCTAACCTAAATGACACTGAGGGAATTCCACTATCAAATTAAATATGCATGACGCCAGATTACGAACATAAGCTTCAACTTGTTTACATCCAGGCAGCAGCCGTACTGAAATCGTTCAGGTATTTGGCAAGACAAGAAAAACAATTTGTACGGGTTTGTAAATGCTCCAAACTTTTGTTACATCGTGAAGTGAAGGGTAGCTATGTGGCCTTCAGCTAATAATGATCAACAGTTAGGTTGAAAAGACAAAAGTGTGTTCATTTCATTGAGACCCGATGGGTAAAGCTGCCCTGGAAAAATCATAAAAGTGGAAAGAAGGTTTTCAAGCGCGCCTTCAACTTTTTATTAGCCATATGTATTTTACAAAGCGTCTGGAGTACCTTGATGGAAATAGAGTATTCTTTTTTGCGAGCAATTTCCTTCGGAGGAGGCAAAATTCCGGAAGTTTAAGATGCCTTCTGTTCTATTCCGCCCCATGAAATCTGAGACACAGAACTGATTTACCCTTGACTTGTTGCTCAGGGTGAATTCCCAGGACGAAACCGCCCAGAAATGATGATACACGCTCATTATTGGACTTTTTTTAAATGTTGGATGTCAAACGCGTCTCGTTACACTCCACTCGTCCTCCTATTTAGCTCCCCTTGACCGCAAAGGACTTCTCTTAGCCAATAATTCCAACCTGAACGTGCACACAGCACATTTCGCCCAGACATGCCACGGTAACAATGTACGTTGCATACAACCAAGCTATATCACTGAAATATACATGGCATGCTGACGCTATATCTTCCAATCTCTGCACTTGACGATAGCTTGTTGTTTTTCAGAATACATCCTCGAGGCAAATTTTAATACTCTGAGGTTTTTTGGACTTGCTCGAAGGCATGATCCAGTTGACTGGGTTGATGAAACTTAGGTAGGCCTAAAGCATTAGACCAGTGATCACCTAAGTATAGCCAAGGCTACTGAATCTCTGGCACCACAACTCCTGGCAAAGCAAGGTATGCAGTCGCACACCCACGAAAGCTCTTTGAAACACGCCGATACACCATAAGTTATACTACTCTCGTGGGCAAGTTGTAGGGCATGGCTCTTATTAGGCACCATCTCCACTAGGCAAACGACTCCATAGAGCATAAATTTCTTCCGTTGATATTTGTTTTTCCTTATTGGGAGGAGGTAATGCTAACACTTGTTCATAGTAGTTCATCAATGGTCACTTTAGCTCAGCAGTACTTGAAGTGCGCAAAATTGCAACCTACCGTTAATCATAACTTTACACGTTCACTGTTAAGTGCCAGATGACATAGGCAGTCCTGAATTGCACTTAGCTTTTTAGGTTAGCCGTTTAGGAAGACGCAGACTGTGATGTGTACTGGAACTGGGCGCATCTGTGACGCGAAGCAGAAATGCACCACGAAGATCTGGATACAAACAGGCAATAATGTGACTAGCACGCTCAAATTAAAAGAACTAAACTATGTTGTGTTCCGAAAGCAGCTTATTTTCCTAATAAACCTTTAGGTCCCTTTCCAAACAATCGTTTGACTTGACTCCCGCTTGGACATGTTTTCAATATAAGAGGGAATATTAATCCCACAATGCTTTGCCAACAACGGTAACCTGATAGGGGCAGAATACTAGAATCACAGGAGTCAATCTTAAATCCATCGGCGTTTCTTATTTCCATTCCTGTACAATCGATCAAAAGCAACATCTAAATTTGGTCTGCTCAGAACTAGACAGGGAAGAACCCTGATGCAGAGAACAAAAAGAATAGCAATTTGCCAGTTTGGCTTTTCCCAAGTGTGCATCCAAAACAATCAAGTAAGTAGTCAAACACTAATGAACTTTGCAGATATATGTATCAAACCCCCCATGTGCGCTGGTTTTAAAAGAGAAATCTGTGCGAAATTTTCAGGATGTACAGAAAATATGTCCTTAATCCGCTAGGAAGCGATGCATCCCTATTTAAACCAAAACCCAACAGACAGAAAATTTTTTGGTAATTTATAGTTGCTCACACTGGTAATAAAGCAGTTTAAAGGAAAAATTCACGTAGGAAACCTTTGAATGGGATCCATTTCAGATTTATTTTTTCAAAGTGGACTCCTCCATTCTAGCGAAACATTCAGCAACCGGACGATGGACGGACTCAGGCTGTGAGACACATGTGTGGGCTAATATCGCTTGCTAGACAGAGCTAACTGGACAATGCTGTATCCACATAAAACAGCTCATAGGACGATAGGTGATAATCACTGCTAACATCAACATGTGAAATGTACCATCAATTTACCGGTGTAAAAGCCATGGAACTGTTTGTCTGTCAAAAAAAAGACCAAGGCTGTGCTTGTTAGCACAGCAGGTCACATAAATTGACCTGCATCACTAGTTATGCCACGAACTCATCGACATCATCATGGACAGTAGTGGAAACTGGTGCTTAACTGCCCCACAACCATAGAGGTAGAAGACTCCAATTAATGGTGAAAGAGTGCTGCATATTTCCCTATGCCTCTGGGCTGAACCGGGAAGAACAGGAGACCTAAATTCCCAAAACCAGTCAAATTAAAAATCTTGGAGTATCATATTAGATTAAGGCGCCATCAACTTCATTGACCCAAAAACAAACCCAGTACACGACAAACGAGCGTTAGCTTGGCAGTTCGCTTTATAAGTGCCAGCAGGCTGATCGCTGAAACTGGTTACGTGCGATGTCCTTTAAGATTTAGAATCACGTGCAAAGGGAACCGCCCGAACCCACCCGGGAAAGCACGAAGACCCACTACGCTGAATCTGGCGTTGTGGTGCTGTGCTGCTTCATGTATTGTCCTCCGCGCTCCTTTCACAAACAACGATTTGGTAAGGAAATCTCGGCTTTCATTGGTGGAACGTCTCAGCCGTACGCAGCACACCTCCCAACCGACCTAAACGCATAGTCCTTATCTGTTGCTCGGGTGAATCTCACCCATTACCTAGTAGTCAATTACGGACCATTTCTTTGCGTACATGTTGCAACCAGCTAGCGCTTGCTGCACTACGACGATCTTAGTTATTGAATATTTGAAGATCTTTGACGTCTTCTGATCGGAAAGGTCAAATGTCACAGCCATAAAAAAAGACTACTCCCAGAGTGCAGTGACTTCATCTGACACGGCTAATACAAATGCCATTGTAAGTAATCTTGTGAAGAACTCAAGTTCAAAATTTCAAAAACGTACAAGGGAGTGAGAAATCCTAGGTAAAATTTTGCAGCTCATACTGAAATAAGATACCACCTCTGTTTAGGGTATCTCGTGCAGACAGGTGTTCGTAAAATAACGGGACAAAGTCATTCACGTAATTGAATTCTTTCTTCTAGTGATTACAAAATCCGGATCCACAGCCCCTTGAGGAGTGCATTTCATGAAGATTTAACTGGCAAAACTGAACAAAACGTGTTGAGGCCGCTAAATCTAGGGAGGTTTTGATAATTCTTTGTTAACTTCAAATCAACCAGAAGTATGGGAATAGATAGGAAGAAACGTATTCACAAACGTCGATGGAATTCCTTACTGGCCGATTATCTGTTTGGTGTTTGATCTTCCACCAAGTCGAGGGCTTATTTGAAGGTCAGGACACCACCACACTTTTTTGAATGTGTGTGTAAGGCCTCTATGCACTTAACCTAACGTAAAGACGTGGCCACTGCAACCCTTACATTAAAGGAACTCCCACCTGGTTTCTGGGCTTGTGTCTCTTTGAGGTCGGACACCACGGTACTGTTCAGGTTAGCAGTAGTGTTACAACTTGGGCAAAACTAATGCCCTTGTGGTTGCAGCAATCGCTTCAGACACCTAATTTGAATAAAAGTTCAGTGATTGCTTGGCCTCAGTTTGCCGAGTTTCCCGCCGCATCTGTACAAAGTTGTACCAACTCTGGCATAACTCGCCACAGAAGGTAAACAATAGCCCGATTTTCGCAGATGACAGGGTGTAGATATCGAAGATGCTAAAAGCTAGGTGGCGTTTATGCGGTAAAACTCTTGTTCTAATAGACCAGACAGCAAATAATCCAGATGGGATGAAAACATACGCAGTCTTGCACAAACTAGTGTCGTTAATCGTCATCTCTGCTTGTAAAATTCTTTCGAACCTTGATTCATCCACAGAACAAAGTTTTCTTGTTTTTCGTAGCTTAGTTAGTTTTGGACTGAAAATTCTCCTAGACAGTAACTCAGGCTAAATGCAGTTTAGGTAAGTAGGTTTAAGCAAGTAGAAATGTGGCAGTTCCGTAGTATCCTAATCTCTTTCAGAACACTCATTTGCATGCCAATTTGGTTTTAACGAGTGGCTCACCTGGAACCCAGCTGAATCGCTCGTTTATGATATCTTTAAGCAACTGAATGTGCTGCTCCAGGCCGCTTCACCTTTCAGTCGGCACGATATTCGGGATATCGTGATACATTATATGGACGTAATACACTATTACTAAGACTGCTGAAAGCACTTCGACAGCCCAGGACCGGTCCAAGTAGAACAGAAGGTTGACCGAAACTTGGGGACTGCGGCTACCTGATGAGCCCTAAATAGGGAGAAACCGATTGTGGTCTGTCGAAGAGTTTTCAGCAACCTTACGAGTAATGTATTACGTCCACTGTTTCAAAACATTTTTGAAATTGGCCGACTAGACAAGTCTTATTGAGATGAAATCAATACGTGTGGTTGGATCTTGAGCGAGTTCACAGCTAACGAACTACGCGAAGCTTGCACCAAGCACTTACATTTTCTCATACATACAAATATCAGTGTGGAACGGGAGAGTCTAAGTCCTGTAATCTGAACGTTTGATTATTTCAACAACTTTGTGCACAAACATCTTCCAGTTTTCAGAGCAAAAGAGAACATTTCGTATCAGATGACAGCAATATTCTGGAGCCATCCAAAATGGAGCGTGCTGCTCTGTTTCCAAAGTCGACAGCCTATCCCTTGTTTGACAAGGTAATCTCCAGTTATGCCTCCGACTGAGAGTCTTACGAACATTTGTTGCATGGGAAACTTTCAGTGCGTGCATTTCTAATTCCAGACAGAAAATTCTGTCCTACTTGGTAGATACATTTGCCAAAATATTTTTCATTTCTGTTGACCGCCAGTACATGGAATATTTTTGGAGATTCAACTCGCGTTGCCTGTCTGAAAGCCTCCTAAAAAAGTGAGTTTTGTATTTTTCTTGCCCTGGCAACTTGGGTCTGCAGCAGCATCACCATAGACATATGCGTCAATTCTCACGCATGACGTGAGAATGACAGAGATGGTTGTCTAGCTTATAACTTCAAGTAGCAGGTATTTCTATGACAACCCTGCATTTCTTCTCGGTAACATGTATTCCAAACCCGCTATACATATTATCTGGTTAGAAGTGGCGCTCAAAGTTTTGAGGCTTTCTCCCATCACCTCCAACCCCATGCCAGGCTCCCAGCTTCCGTGAGAATACATATGAACAGGCAAAATTCTACGCTGCCTTTTGAACTCATTTATGCGCACTACTAAAACTGGGCTTCATTGTTCCGAGTACTCGTAGATCACCCGTCTCGGAGTACTAATGCACTGTAAGTAGTAACTGAAACTATGTATATGACAGGTGTTTGGAGCTGATTCATTTAATTTGCTCCTCTGCCCAACTTAAGATTTTCTTCAGAGGAACTCCTGCATGTTTTGTTTGTTTTTTGTTTTTCTTGGGCTTCAATATAAGCGAACATGTTATTCTTCATCCTCTATGGACAATGCACTTTGATATGGCTTTTTGGTGCAGAGTGTGGTTACAGAGGAATTATGAATAGAAAGATGTTGCCAAAACTTACGTGTTTCTCATGCAGTGTTCCACCATGAGCCACAGAAAACTTGGCATACGATCCGGGCAGTTTCGTCGGGAGGTTACTGAGGTGGAAAAGAACAATCATGGAATAATTTTCGTACGAAAATAACGTATTTAACCGGTAAACTAGCCAACAATTTAGCTAAATCATAACCTGTTCGCGCAACTTGGATCTAACTATCTTTGCTAAATCAATTACATCAAAGAAAACGGTAAAAAGAGCAGCAAAAAAGATATCCTTTAAGGTCAGTTTGGAAGCAGCTTCATGCACACGGTTCCACTGCTTATCCCTGCCGGCGTAACACCCAGACAAATGTTCTTCGGGATTTAACCTTACTCGTTAGTACACGGACGAGTCTTTTACTGACGATTATAAAAGGGAATTACCTAAACGACAGCTAATTTGAACTTCATCAAAACTTGACCTTAGGCAGACGAACGGAGTGCAAACCAGCATGTAAACGGTTCTCAGAAAATGATGGTTTAAATGCTTCCCGCTTGACCCTTGAACAAGAGTTTTAATAACAACTGGCCACTTTGTACATGTGGGGTGTGACAAAACCACCAAGTCCAGTGAAGGTATGGCACTGATTTGTCCACAATTCAGTTTTGTACTATCTACATGGCATAGAATAATGTGAGTTATCGCCAGGCTTGAAAGTGGTGAGTTCGCAAAAAGACAATCTTTAACCCGTGAACTTATTTCAAAGAAATTTCTCTCCGATTTGTGCAGTATTAGTCGATTAGAGTAAATCCCGTCCAAATATACCCATTTGCGGAGATCGACTTTTTAGGATTACCGGGAGTTTAGTGAAACATTTATGGGAAGATATTAGGAGGAGTTCTTGCATTTCGAGTGGCAGGAAACAAACAAAATATATTACCGTTTCGTCAGCTGTGACAATACTCAAAATTTGATGTGAACATGAATCTTTTATTCGACACAGTTATGGCCGATAAGCGCTTAGTTACATCGGGAACTGGGCTGTTGAATTTTTCACTACGGCCGTTTCGACTGACCGCTTCGACAGTATTCGAAGAAATTTCGTCGACTTCTGGTCTATAACACCCAAGTTAACCAGTGAGAGAATTAGAGACCAACGCATATCGAATGGCGTGAGATTTACCCGGACAATGCGTTCCCTAAGCCTATAAATCCTATTTCTGGCATGCTTGACTGTAATTCGCTCAATTCTAATACTTAGAGAAACTCAGAGAAACTGTATGCCACCTAATGAAAACAACCAACTATTTACAATTTTTCAGACTAAAATACTGACAACAAACGTTTTTTCATTTATTTGTGAGGCGCTCATGCTAGTGGTTGCAACTCGCCAACGCAACCCGAAATTGATCGCAGACAATTAGCCACCGAGTGTTTCAATTTGGTTTCTTTATATGCACGAACAATGTCACAAATAAAACTTGCCCACGGTATGTCACGTTATTTGTGGGTGAACCGCCAAAAGGAAACCAACGGGCAGATCTGACCTATATGATGCTGTGATATGTGCTTGTTCTAACGAGCTTACATTTTGAGGGTTGCGGACGAAACCGGACTAAATACCTGACATGTCTGCAGCGAGATACCACGTCAGTTGGAATGGTTCCCTGATCTCTGTTAAGCTACAAATCCCCGGACTAACGGAACACCGCAGTAACACAAATATTCTGTTGCCAAGCATCCATGAAAACCATGCGGGCACTGATGGCAAATTTAACGCTAAGTTGTTGTGGCAGTTGTGTCTTTTTGGTTACATATTTGTCACACTTTTAGTTTCCATTTGCTGTGCCGTCAATAACTGAGGCTATTTAATTGGGACACCGGAAATCAGTCATATTTATAACCGATTACGAGACCCCAGTGTGTCACGTATATAGAGTGCTTAGATTAAACAGAAGAAAGAAAAAATGCCTAAAAGAGAAAATCTAGGTTCAGTCGGCAGGTTATCTCTTTGTTGCCGTAGAAGATGATTCAGGAGTACTCCTGAAGATGGCATTTACTGACCGCCGCAGGATTAGGACCAACCTTCGATAAATTGTTTATGATAACGTAACTGCCCTCTGTGGGAAATCGTTGAAATATGATGTTTGACTTACAGCAACCGATTACGCTGTTCACAAGGGGTGATCGATCTAGAGGAAAGATTTATACAAGACAAGTCATCCACGGTGCTGCAACCGCAGTCTAACTCTGGCCACCTGAGGTGCGGTAAGTCCAAGTAACCAGCGTCTTTCCAGGAAAAAAATTGCCTGAGTGTTCGACATAATCATCCTTAACTCTTGTGAAATATACCTTGATTTATTCATCTACGCACGCCACCTGTTCAAAGCTGAAACCTATGAAAAAGTCGCTATCTGAAATGCAGTTTACACTTTCTGCAGTGCAAAATACGTCTGTGGTTCTCTTCTGGGTGGTGGTCCCAAAAGAGTTCAAGGTTTTATGATCCCCTTCAGGTCAGGTATCTTCCTTTTTAAAAAATTGGGCCCCGAAGGACCGTTCCCAGTGGTTTCATTGATACCATTCATACTAAGTTCATAGAAGGATGGATGGATTTCTTGTGAATATCTGTAACTAGGGAAAGTAACCATCCTTCTTCGTGCACCAGTTTTACTCAGTGGTAAAATCGATGTGCATACATTGTCAAAAGGAAAGCCACGTTTCTACTAGCGTGCGTTAGAGGAAAATTAAGGTTGTCTACTCAAAATAGTTAATGTTTAATCGCTGTCAGTTCTTACTGTGATATATTATGACTGAATCAAAAGCAATCCAGGGAATGTTTTG
Organism: Opisthorchis felineus; assembly: GCA_004794785.1. Taxonomy (NCBI): domain Eukaryota; kingdom Metazoa; phylum Platyhelminthes; class Trematoda; order Opisthorchiida; family Opisthorchiidae; genus Opisthorchis; species Opisthorchis felineus. The sequence goes on along the minus strand of SJOL01009455.1, from coordinate 147,119 downwards.
CTAAATGTTTTGCCCGCACGTTGTGTCAAATTAAACACTGAGTGGAAGCACTATAATCCACAATCAAACAGCGATAGATTTATTTTACTGAATTAAGTCACATACATTGTGGCACCATGTCTGCGGGATGCTGACATAGACGTTATCGAATGATTCACAAAGAGATGACCAACAATGGGAACCATTCGGACAGAGGCTGGATGGTCTGAGATAATACCAACTCTGGTAGAACCAGTTGCCAAAATCCCGTAGGTGGAAGCGATAAGATACTGACGGGCAGATTAGTTCAAAAGCCGCCCTTGGGTCCTGAGTCCTCGTTTCGAAGACCGGCAAAAAAAGTAGATAATGGGCCCACCTTACATGTGGGAGTAGTCTGTTTTCCGGTTTATTTCGGAGTGCAAGCGGTAAACGCTGTTAGGTAAAGGCTGTTCGGCTGTTAGGGTTGGAAGAATGTTTTCGAAATGTCTACGGTCATGGCGGCTTATTTAAGAGTAGCCATTGTAGCTAGCGATAAAGGGTGGCGAACGGATCTATCAGTGCTCAAGAGTGAGCCTATGGAGATGTCGCTGGAAACTGGGTGAGCAAGGGGAAATAAAAAAGCTTGCTTTCGGCTACCTACTCCGATTTGCACAACCAGTAAGGCCAGTGGTAGGACCACGCGATGGTTTGGGTTTGGTGGACGAATAGACAAGAATGTGGACCACGGTTTCAGTGACCCGGGTTCAGCGCCCACATAGGCGCCTTCTTATTGCTTTCCAGCCTTTTTCTGAGGTTCTGTAGACATGAATTAATAACAATGATGTGGTGCATTTGGCACAAGCATCTAAGTGTCCGCATCACATTATCTTTCCCACAGTCAGTACTCCTCACATCATACGGAAATCATTTTATCATGCACCCCTATCGCATGGAGATTACTGTATGCTTTCCCGATAGATACATTCCACCCAGTGGTTAGGAATTTGTAACAAGTCTATCTTAAAATCTAGGAAATCTGGCAAGCGACACTTCCGTAAACAATGCAACGTTGGTTGGGTTGATAAGTTATCACTAGATACAAATTCTGTCAGACTATGAGACCGTTGGTGTAACTGTTGTGTATCAACGTTTGTGGTTTTCATCCAGGGTATTGTTTGTTTTCGTCGCCGTGCTTGTTCAACACATTAATAAATCTTGTCCACTCTGTTTTCGG
>SJOL01009455.1:88790-107482 GCA_004794785.1 Opisthorchis felineus | reverse complement strand
TGACGGACACTTTGTGCCTGATGTGCGAGCCTTGACTGTGCTGGCGCTTACCGCGCCTTGAAGAGCATTCAGCATTGTTTGTCCTTTCTTCGGCTGTTGATCTTTACACGCGTGTTTCCATACCAAAAGACTTGCATACGTTGGAATTAATCTTATCTGACTGGAACTGTTGGTGGCATGACTTCGAAAGAGACGTTTCTCTCTTTTACCTCATTTTCGCCTGTAACTCTTTCACATTCATCGCTTGCATTTACTTTTTATGTCTGTGAACATGCTCTTCAAAAATAAACGATAGTATTATGTGAGTACTTCGGAGCAATGGCACAAGTACGTATTAGCCAATCCTTCGGCTAAAACAAAATTTATACATTTGTAACAGGTACGGTTAATTGTTTACTTGATTTAAATGCACCAGAATAAAATGATTGTTGTTCAGCTTGAAGCGACAGTTCAACTTGTATGTGACTCAAAACTATTTTAATAAATTTTGTTGCATTCACGCTTGGCCTGTTTAATTTTTGGAATGTTTGTAGTGAATACTAAAAACTGAACAGTTAAGCAGCGACAGTCGTATATTAGTCCACCGCGCCACTGTTTTCATCAACTGAGTATCAGATAACTTTCTACGATGTTGTTCGAAACATATTATTCCCGTGGAAAAGTGGAAGAGTTTCTGTTTTCCCACCTTCTTCAGGTGTGGAGTCCGAACAACTGAGCCGTCGTAGTAACAGAATTTAAGCCATGTTTGTTTCCCATTTCATTTCATTGTGGCTCACAAGTCACCGGTAAACACTCCAAATAAGGAACATAATCATGCATTTGTGATAAACGAACGTATGCTTTCTATTTCTGGGTTGATAACCGATACAATGGAGGTCCCGTCGTTACTTCAGATTTTAGGTTTTACAAAGCGTAGTCTGTTGCGCTTACAGGCACAAACTTCACAGAGAAATATTGCATAAACCTCTGTAAAAGTTACGTCCACGCTCGTATGTTGATCATCTCCAAATATTATGCGTTGGGTCGGATAATGCGTTGATGGACTTTTCCTCAACAACGGGCGGAAACCGACAATACGTTTGAAAAACAACTAAACAAATCCAAGACCATATACATGTGATTGGGGATGTATTTTTTCGTATCTTTTTGCGTAGCATCAATACTGAGTATAATTAGAACTACAGGTGAAGAAGAAATTTTCAGAGCCAGGTAACTTATTCAAAATGTGTCATCATCTGTTCGCTCTTGTTAATTAGTCGGACGGAAAGTATTATTACTTTTTTTGTTCTCATCTGTAAACGATAACAGTTTGTGCGCGGCTATCTAGTTGGCTTTGTTCAGCTTGAAACACCGGATACTGCAGTAGCAGTGTATGCTACTGATGAAGCATGTAAGTAGTCCACCGTACAGTGTCCATCCCCGCCCCCGTATCCGATGGAAGCTGATCGTCGAATGCCACAAGATGCCACAGAGGGTGCACCAAGACATATGACCTACTTCGGCAGAGGGTCTAGTAGCCAGGGATGAGAAGTGAGATAATGGATTATGTAGTGCCCTATAAGCGGTGCCAAATTATGAAAAGGGATACGAGAGGGGCAACTCATCCCATGGAACCTAGCCCTGTGTCAGATATCGGAGAGTTATGGCTGGTTGAGGTCATTTGCCTCTTTCCGGCCCATGACCAGCCAGCCGAAATCATTATTTCGTAATAATGACAGAACATCTGTCGTGGTTGGTCGAGGCGACAGCCGTACCAGATCAACGGGCGACAACGATCAGTAGACTGGTAATGCATCATGTCGTGGCCGACCACGGCGTGCCAAAAGTGATCCTAACGGATCAGGAGCCGTGCTTCAAGGGTGAGGAGTTCAGAAGTTGCTTGCAAAAGCTGGGCAGCAAGTGGCTAAGGATGGCACCCTGTCACCCGCAAACAAACGGCTTAACCGAACGTAATTAACAAACTATTAGGGAGTAGCTTGCTGCCGAATGAAGTGACTGGTAAGGATGGTAAGTGTTGTTAGCAAATCGTTTATCAATCTAGCCAACCACAGGCAAGTTCCCATTCACGTTGATATATGGTCGACATCCACGCCTTCCAAATGATCAGGAAATTGGGTTGTAGCCGACAACTAGCCTATCTCCGGAAAAGCTCGGAGGTGAAAGGAGAAAAGCTCGAGAAAGTTGACCGCCGTTCAGGACAGATCTAGAGAGGAACCGGCGGCTAGGAAGGCGTGACTAATCCCCATAGGTGCGAAGGTCAAATGGAATGATTATCAGGATCCTGGAAGTAGTTGATCGGGGCCTGGGAAGTTGGGCCATTGGTGGTAAGACCCGTTTGTCGTTACTGACTGTCGAGGAAACGTTTATCCATTTCAGGACGGTCGAGGATGGAAGAGCAAACGGTGCCCAGCTTCGGAAGTGGCCTAATACACCTGAATAGACCAGTTGCTTGGACCGACCTAACTGAGGCAAATAGAAAATTTGAAGAGGAGAGGCGTGTGACGGTGTATACTACTGGAGCCTGCAAGTAGTCTATTGTCCAGTGTTCAGGCTCCGCCCTCGTATCTGAAAGAAGATGAAGGCTACTATGGAAATCGTGCAACTGCTTTGCAGTGTTTGTTTATGACTGCTTAATATTCGAAAAACGTCCAGGAAACTTCAAGAGGACACCTAGTAATGTTCAGTTCTCAAAGCTCTGTGCATATGTGATATTTACTGTCCCGTCTAATACCTTGTAACCGCTTGGTTCGTGTTTTCTAAGGAATAAGTTCGCAGCGAAGGGATTCTCTCTTTTCACCACTTGATTTAGGTATGGAGTGAAACAGTTTGAAGTTGTTTCAGAGGTAAGAGAAACAGTTGAAATTCTCATGGATTTCCTAATATTAATGACGGAGCAACTCATCTCCTAAAAACTGATGAACGGACATTACTACCAGCTCAGGACAAACTGCTATTTTCTGGTTGTATGAAGGAAGACTTTGGATGGGTAGGTAGAAGCATAGGTAGTCGGAACACTTTTCGCCAGTCTAGAGCGCAACAGTCCCGACAACAGGAATCACACGCCTGCCGTAATTAATGTTTTTGATTCCTGTTTACAGGATTACACCGTTGTATTTCCATAAGCTTATTCTCAAAAAGCCACGTTTACTTAAAATGGGATATAACAGCGAGCAGCAGCAGTATCAGGAGTTACCTTGTCGATGATTCTAACCAGCATGAAAGTTACAGTTTGCTCGATTTAAAACGTTGTTCGGTAAATTCTTACCTGATCTAAAAGTGTCCACGGCAAAATGCGTCCTGCTTAGCCCAGTTGCACCATTTGAACTGCGTTATATGAATGTAATAGAAGTTAAAACCTCCAGTACTACGTTGCGGTTTGTGCACATCTTGCAATACTCTTCGAATACTCCCCTTTAGGATAACCTAGCGCCCTAGACAGATGGTGCGGAAAACACGTGCTAGGCATTTGCACCCCAAGTACGGTTTCATGCTACCATGATGCTCATCATCTTCTTCCCACCACAAAGATTGTTGTGTCCTACTTCCTGAGAACTGGCGTCAATAATATCAGCTTAACTGATAATGCATAGTATAAGGTATGTCAACCCACCTGTTTACGTTGCATCTCGTGCTACACGAGGTGCAGCAACAGGTCACAGCGTATTTACAATCTTTCACGTTCAAACTCACATCGCACTTGTGTAACATCAAAGTAACGACTTACGTCATTCATTTTCAGTTTTTCACGTTGTTTTTCGGCTTTAATAGTAACTTTTCTTAAAGAGTAACTTTTCAAGTGGTAGTCTGCACGGAGTTGAAGCTGTTTTCATGTTACTTTGTAGATAGAATGGCCAGTCTTGTGCTGGCTCCTGTACCCAAAACTTCCGAAGATAGCTGGGAACCGAACCGTAAATAAGGTTCATCTGTCGCATAGTTTTCAGGCATTGAAATAAGTACATTAGTATTTTGTCAGACTAAGGATGGCTGGCTAACTTATACGCGCATTAGTGCTGATGTACGCCACAGATCCTCAGCGTTTTCTACTTGATTATTCTGCGAACATCATGTCAATCCGGTAGAGGTAACCTTGATCATGTGAAGCGACATCATCGGTGCTAAGATCAAATAACGTTGTTGTCAATCGCTCCTCACCGTAATAAAACCCACTACGGCTCTGAAGAATAACATATCCAATGCGGAGCTCTGTGTACTATCAGGGGATATATCCGATAGGGAAACAATCCTTACAGTGCGGTGTTCAGTTTGGGTCAAAAATCATTAACCAAGAATGAGACATCATCTCATTCATATGTGCAGATATAGCTAACGAAATGTCGTCCATAGGAACTTCTGTTGCTTGCCCCTGAGGACAGTTGTTTAAAGCAGGGAGCGTACATTTCGGCAGACAAACCTTTGGCTTACCATGAACGTCACTCAAGTGGCTTACTAGTGGATCTGGTGCACTTTGACCGTTGACCCATCGGATAGAGATGTGGCATACCTGAATAGAGAACAAGGTATGTGGTGTTGGACAGCGCCCTTGGCAGCTTGGTCAGCAGAGCAGTCGTTCAGTGGGTCACGGTTTGTTTACCGTCTCCGGTGAACGTTTTTTCGTATTTGTTGTAAGGTTTTGATTTGTATTCACCAGGAAGAAGTATTTGGTCAGACCAATTAATAATAATTAACCTCAAGTATCTTGTTACTATAAATCCAGTCCTAACTAGCGCGAGGGTGAACCGGTGAGAGATAGGAACTGTGGTGGTTCAGAATAGAACGCCTTGAGGGGAATTCTCAACGCGCTACGCCTTACAAGTTATGCGAAAACCTTGCAATGTTAGGCCCACACATGTTAGCATCAGACCGAAATTGTATGTCCAAGACGTTGGCGCCCGTTTACAACCTCGGGAAAATAGCAGTTCCCACCATCGAATGCATAGAAACAAAAAGGTAAAATTCCTGTAATGGAAGCTAATGATTTCAGATATCACAGCATTTGGAAGATTTTTAAATATGTTTATTGAAGTGACCGTGGGGGTGAAAAAGATAGTTGTGTTATGGTAAAGCAAGATTAGCACGTTTGCAACAGCTAAGGTGCGCGCGATATGGCATGTTCCAGAGAACAACTGTCACGGACCGTTTTTGAAGCTATGAGCAAACACTTTACGCGTAGGGAGAGAGATTTCCGAAACACAGTGCTTAGCACCAACTGAGACAGCCTGTCCGACTCGTTGGATTTGTTTAAGTAGATTTTCGTCAGTTCACGGTAAAATTCTTCGGGGGATAATGTGGAGGGCTGGGTGTTTGGCTGTGCAACTTTGTGTATTTATCCAAACTGATGATACCATACAATATTGTGGCAACAGCGATGTCAAATTAGTTAATTCTTCGGGCTGAAACCGCTGATCTGGAGGCGAAGTAATATTACCGATTAGTCCGCTGCGCAACTACTGAAAACTGTGTATAGACGTGACACAATACTCCCAGTGTTGCTAAAAATCTTCTTCAGCCCATGACCGGTTTTGCTTTTCTCACGGATCGTCAGGTTGGCACAATCCCCAAGTCCCTGTCAATCTTATGTTTTACATGAAAGCGAATTGCATGAAATTCGGCAAATACACTCATTTAAATACCAATCTGGTGTCCACGCGAGAATCACCCGAATGTCAGCTGAATCTCCTGTTTACGATGTTCTTCTTCTATGTTGCTGCTCTATTTATAACCGGTTAGGGTCAAATCGCAGTTGGATACCATACCTAATCAAGACGAACTTCACCCACCTATATTATCAGTCCTCCGTATGTGTTCGTTTTGCTGTTGGGATCATCGAACGATCATTGAGTCCGCAAGCCGTATATATGGACCCCAGCGTGTAAACCGATAGCTAAGCACAATTCGGCATAACAGCACCCAAAGAAAAAAATGGGAGGCGTAGGCACAGGCTTCGTCAGGTACATTCAGCGGCGGTGCTAGTCATGACACACAACTGTTCGAACTCAGCTCGTACCATACCTCGGGCGCTTTTTACGGCGGATATGTGCTCTATTGCTTTAGAATGTACGTTTCAGTTATAGTGCTACATAATGACCTCCGACTGAGGTATGCAGTTAGGCGGTGTGACGAAGAAGCACGCAGTGAGTTTGGTAATATGCAGACTATGAGAGAAAAATTCCGGTGTGTTCCGTCATCCTTGATCCGCGAAGTTTTCGTCGACGTTCGAGGAGGCCGGTTAGTGTGTTTGTTTGGCGCACTAAAGGCTTGGCAGAATGTCGACACAGCAGTTGACACAAGCAATGCCTACATTACATTAAGTTCGCAAGATCGAGTTCGAATTCTGGCAAACCAGGGGTTTGCTGATTTTTCTCCTTATGATCTCCATAGTCATTTGGGGCTGCCAGAAACTCTAGCCGACTTGTTCAAATCCAAGTTTCTAGGCACTACAGGCACCAGTGAATAGATGCGGTAGAATGCCGAGGTCAGGTTTTGTCTGCAGTCTGTTAGGAAAGATCGCAATATATAGAAAGTCCCAATTCAGCTTATTCTACTTGGAATCCAACAAAAAGCAGGTCACCCAAAGGAGTATTTATGTTGGTATTCTGCCACTCAGACGGAACTGACATGCGTCAAATTTTCAACCAAATAATCATTAAGGCGAAACTGTGTATGTGGATTAGGGGCGTAAGAAGGTGACATATCTGTAACCCTTCCGCTCAGGACAGTGTACAAGAACAAGATGCCTCGCAACGGAAGGCTGACAGTTTCATCTGTTTGGTGACACAGATTTCAGAAAACACATCTGACCCGCTTCTCACTGCCATTCAATGAGTCCTTGTCAACACCAGAAAGAAGGACCATTATTTTGCTCTAAAATCATATCTGATGTTGATATAAAGCAGACGACAGACAGGGATGTTTCAATCTCCGAATCATTTGAGTGATTTAAACCTGAACAACACGGATTAACATTGATATTTTCTGCTTGAATGCGTGCTGAAAAGGATTTTCTCCTACCCTTGAAAACAATGACCATTGAGGCATAAGCACAAGAAAACCAATGAACAGTAACCTTCACTTGTACTTCAGGGGCGAACATGGTCAGGTACAACTCAGTCCACGCGATGTTTAAAAAATCCCTGTCAATTTAAATCGGATGAATTTTTTGAAAAGTAATCCACTGGTTTCTGGAGCATATGTGATATGTTTTTCGTAGAATGGATGAACTGAGGGGTAGGAGTTTCCGAAGTTTGCAAAACAAAGACAGCTTTTATTCGTGTGTATAAATTGAACGCGGCTGCTATCGTGCAGAAAATCAAAAAGTCACCGGTTGCAGTAAGTGTCTGGATATTCCGATTGGCTTTGTAGTCCATCAAGTTATCGTGAAGTGTTATCACGTTTCCGTCAAAGACTGAGACGTTTCTCGCAGTCTTTAATCTGAGTCGAACAAAGCCAGGCGAATATGTATTTGACGTTTTGGAATCATTGTGTCATGTACTGTGATACAAAATCTCATAATCTGCCAAATGTTTCATGGGTCCCTCTGAATACTGGTCTTTGGGCCAAACAATAATTTATCGATGAAGCATGATCTCTAACCAATATGCTTCTAAGAATACCAACACAGGCAAATATCATGAGTTTGTCGTAAGTTAAGACCGCTTTTTCAAGTTTTACCAGAAAAATACCTAGCAACAACAATCAAAGTAAGGAGGAGGTGTGAGAAGAAACGATTGGGATAATAATTATGTCTGCGGCTGCATTGTATGTAGCAAGGTCAAATCGAAACTTAAACAGTGCAAGTAAGCTGTTTGAAAGACCAACTTTTGAACTAGATGACACGGGCAATCCTTCGATATTCGTACTATCGAAGGATTACAGCGACCTTTGGTGGATCGATAAAGTATATTGCTATTGTCACTTCTGGCACTTACGAGCACAAGAATCTCAGTTCTTCCCCTGTATTTTGCCATCATTTTCCTGTGTACCAAGTTGCAATCCGACTGCGATGGGCTGGGGTTCATTATGCCTTCATCTAATTTGTTGTGTATGCTGCTGTAATGCCGGAACTCTCCGCTCACTCATGTGCTGCCGAAATGCTTCTGAAGAAAGAACCAAGACCGAGCCGGCTGTCAGCTTCGCGTATGACCAAACGGTAAGTTTGGACACAGTGTGCATCAATAAGCGAAACACGATGACCAGTGCTGCATAATAGACAAGGTTATCTGCTGACGGTTGGTGTGGGACACTCAGCGGATGTCCACAGAGGTCAGCACACAAACGAAGTGTTAACACGAAGAGTACGATTGGCTGACTAATACGGACTTCAAATTAGCGTCTCCTAAAATGGTGTGCTCAGAGTTAGCCTGAAGTTAGTGAAGGTTGCAACAACGAACACTTTAGCTAGTGGTAGCCTTGCGAAAAAAAACTATGATGCTGCGGCTAAGTGCGCGTAAGACCTGTGCTGAGCCAATAAAACGAAAGGTGAGTCTCTCGCGAAACCAAATTGATGTGCAAATGAGTGTATTTCTTAAAAGCTGATTACTTCATGCTGCCGCGTTTCATTGGCTACTCAAAGGTCCAACGGTGGATGGGAATATTCACTCAAGACTAGTGGCTTAAAGAATCAGAACGTAACAACTCAGTTCATGGTGAATTCTTGTACATCAGCAAGTGGGACTTGTGAAGTTAAAAGGGGTGAGTTTAGCGTGAACATTTGTGAGATTTCGGGTATTCCTAATAGTCAAAACATGACGGTTTCTATGCCTGGAATAAACAAACACTATGAATTGTCAAAAACAATGTCAACTGATGGCGTGACAATTTGAAAGAAATTGTAAATAAATTTGTGATTGAGCGATATAAATTCGTGCACTCTAGACAGCGCCAACACAATAAAATTACAAACTTTTTAACCACCTAGTTAAGGGCCATCTTATTTACCGTACCATACCGACTTTATGCTCACGGTCATTCCCACGGCTTGTAACCATTAATGTGTAGAAACTCGAAAAGTTTAGTCCGTATGATCTGCAATTCTTCCTACTCACCGAGGGACATGAAGCAAGCCCAGTTGCGTGTTTCATCCCCATCCAATACAGGATAATGGATAACGTGCTTTTTGTTAATTCCAGTAGGAAAAACACTAAGTTCTGATGACAATTCTAAGAAATACTCCAGTAAATCCCTTTTTGCCTTCATCTCCAGCATGCAACTCAGCTGTGCCGCAAAAACTGCAGATCAAGCGGCAGATGCAATGACCCGTGGATAACCTGCGCTTAGCGACTTGATGTGCCACAAGCGCACTGAATTCCTTCGCCTTTGGTTGTTAGCTCTCGTCTAAGTACCGATGACGCTGTGACCGATTTAAAGAAGATAAAAAACCGACCGATTCGCAGACTTGTGCACACTTTTGATACACGAACGAGGAGAGTTTGGTGGGACGTAAAGCGCTTTTCAGTCGCTTATTTACTGTGTCCAGAGTGTATACTTACTTTGCTCTATGGCGTAAGACTCGTTTAATGGACTGTTCGCTCCATGCAGTATGAAAACCTCTAATGCTAAGGTGCTGTTTATTTCGGGCATGTTTTTACATATGTACAGCGGCCCAGTCCTATCAGATTTTCAGCTGATCAGAACACTAAGGAATGCCAAATGGTTGTTATCCCACAGTCAAAAGAGATTTAAGGAAGTATCCAGTCAAAACTCAAAAGCGAGTTTTCAGCATGCAGTCGACCTGTCTAAGAGCAGCAAACCTATCATCCAACAAATTCCTCATACTACATGACCTTTTGAATTACAATAAAGACAGCCTGTTCAAATCTGACCATAAATTGTCTACCAGAGTCGGTTCTGGTGGTCTTCCCATGGTGACGCCGTCGACCTAGTTGTGACCGGTACACTGGAAATATGAAATTCTCAGCACAGAGTAAAATGAGATCTTTTAAAATCAAAATGGTTGAACTCCTGGGAAGCGATTTCGAAATCAATATAATCAGTCTACTATTTCAATAAGTAATCCATAAGGGAATAGGAATCGCATATACCAAAATAATATGATCAAACTGGCAAGATCCGTCTTCTACAAGTGTGATAAGGCGTTGTAGGTGCTCTTCGGTAGTGTATTGTTGGCGTGGCCATCAGGGGTTGAAGAATACTTAGCACCCATTTAGAAAGGGCAATTCATTGTTACGGTGAAGCGGATAGGTTTATGCTCTTTCGACAAGCCATAAGGCTCTATAATGTGACACCTCGTGAGTTGAAATCCATCAGTCCTGTAGTGCAAAATGTACGACCGACGGGAAGTTTCTGTCTACTAGAAATACATTATATAGCCTGTCGGCGCGATTTGTTGCTTGTCTGATTTTTCAGCTCTGTTCACTTATTGCTAACCTGTCACAGTTTCAGCTGAGACCATGATTTCTCAGATTGTGTAACTCAGTCGATCTGTCTGGAAACATTCATCACTTTGGTGAAGACAGTTTCCTTGCTTGAGCTGAGGCGGTTTAGAACCATTTGTGAAATTGGCGTGCTTGCGCAACCCGAAACTGAAGCAATCCCTTTTTGTCTTCTATGCTTCTGGACCACTCCAAAGCATTTGTTGCATCGTAACGACATTTATCACCCTCTTTTATCATCCCACTTTCATCCAGTTTTTTGTTAGACGTTGTCCGAATAAAATGTCTGGTTTTCCGAAGGTGTCGGATTTCCTACTGGTTGTGTAATTTCAGACATTCAGAAAGACGTCCCTGATCCCAATGTTTACCGAATCATCCGCCGCCCCTTGTGGTGTATTTGTCAAGGATACACACGCGAACATTTAGTTCATTTACTTAACCAGATTTTTTGCCGATTGGTGCGACATATGTCCCGGAAAACGTTATCCGATAGAAATATTTCCATTAGTGAGCAAATCTTTCTCAGTTTAAGCAACGTGTAACACTTAAGCAGATGGTCCGAATCCGCATATCTTGTATTTGATCCACTTATGTCCACCTCATGGGAACCGTTAACAATGAACACCATGATGTAGCAGAATTTCATGAAAACACTAGCAGATTTCGCAACATCTCTTCACTCTGAGAACAAAATTTGCGAAAAACATCAGGGAAAGATTTGCGGAGAAATAGGCGCATGAGTATATTTGGGATCCTTAATTACAAGATTCCCCCGACTGGATTTTTTTTTGTGCCAACTAATCAACAGCTTACGAAACAGACAGAATCCCAAACATATTGCTGCTGGGACATATTCGACCAGTCCCCTGAGTAATAAAGTGTGTTGGTGTTCCCGGGATGAAACATCAGCTTGAAAACCAAACATCCAGAACCACAATGTGTATGGTTGTCTAACCAGCCAGCCGAATGCCGAATGTCTCAGAAGGACATATGTTCCATTTCGTCAGACAGTTGTGCTTTTTGGCACATTCTAGAGTAGAGCTGCAAAACATAGCAGAAGGACTTGCATTTGCTTTCCGCCAAACAGCAGTCGCCCAGAATTGCCGCCAGGACGCGATGGTTGACTCTGAGATCCGCAATCCCGAAGGCTACGCTGGCAGCATCTCCGTTTCAAATGTTCCATGATGCCAGAAGGACCAAGTGAGCAATCAGACGAAGATCAGCCAGCCCCTGTACCGCGACCAGTCGTAATACGGGGTGGTCTGGGGGTAGAAGCATGGTGCCTTCCGCAATAGAATATGAAAGTATTAAAAGGTTTTCTGAGGACGACCAGAGTATCCATATTTATGGTAGCAGTCGTGCAGGCTTCCCGCTAGGAAGGATGGGTTAGAAAAGGCCAGCCTTAAAACCCGTAATAAAGGAATGCGGCATAGTTTGCCACGAACCACCTGGCGCAGCAGACGCTGCATCATTCCGACTCCGGTGATATAAGGTCTGGTTAGTGGCGTAATTGTCTCGATCAGTCTGTTTTTCGTCGGCCGCCACATGATGAGCTTTTTGCGAAGGCATCGAGAGGCAGCGTTTTACGTTTGTAGGAATATTTTGGATGAATGGGGGTCTAGAAGTGACAAGACAGGCTCCGGTGTAATAATGCTAGACTGGTACTCTCTAGCAAGGGCAAAAATGAAGACACTAGTGAGGGGCTTGTCAGAGTTTGATTCAAAGTGTGACGATGCAATCAACGATTGGTTTAGGCCGGGTGGCATAGGCTTCAGAGTCGGACAAATATTGGAGCAGTATGATGGATTTTTCGGTTGGGGTCATTAAATAAGGACTTGTCCGGGGTTGCATGCCAGCTAAGCAAAGGTTACTGAATGCCGATCGACAAAGGAAGTATAGTTCGCAACAAGTACTCCCACTTTTGCTCGAATTTGGTTTTGACAGGAGGCTCAATTGAATCTAGCTAAATCTCTTGTTTCTGATAATAGTTCTGGTCTGGTGAACAGTTTCCGCACTTTCCGCATCACAAAACTTGTCCACCAGGTGTAAAAGTTCCTCCGACTCTTGGTGAGACCAGCGGGCACCAAATGTCTTCACTCAGCCAAGCTTTTATGCGTTATTCTGATTGAACCGCGCAGGTCTACGATGTTGGCTCAAGCCACTCTTCGTCGAAAATCGACGGAAACAATCGGTACAGGTCAACTAGATAACCATACTCTTGCCAGCACTTTCGTGGATCTGAGTTCCACAATGGCCTATAAATCCAGCTTTGATCTGCAACACTTATCACAGTCCTTGCAGGTGAGCCTCACGAGTCACTCCTGTGTACTGGGTGGAACTGGTGCATGGATCATGTTATTCATTATCAAAATGAACGAGTATGTTGAAACCAACTAGGGTAATCGGCCTCATCTATAGTTGCTAACTCCCCCAGACTAATGTCCGGACCAACAAGACGGTACTACGAGGTGTTCCAGCGCCCTGACAAGTACTATTACTAAAATTACTACTTTCCGTGTTTGAACTTTGCCACTTGACTTGTTGTAAATAATGAAGCTTCCAGGAACTCACTGTCTCGCAGTATGCACAACAAAATCATCCGAGAGAGACACTTATTTGCAAGTGTAGTTGCTGTCAAATGGGTCTTAGCCCAACTGATTAGCTCCATAAAGTATGAAGCTGGTAGTAGAGTTTTCACCAGTCTTATAGGTAATAATATATAATAAATCCCAACCCATGTTCTAGGATGGAATCGCAACATATTTTCCTCGCTGTGCTTAGAGGTAAATGGGTGTTGTATCACCTTTGTTTATAGGATATGGTAGTTTTGAAATAATTCAACAGTCTCCGAAATGAGATCACAATTGGAAGCTGGTCAGTGTAACAGGTGTTGGTTCCGAATAATAAGCAGACAGTGGAACCTTATAGTCTTGACGGATATATGGTGAGAGAGAAATATAACCGTTGACCAGAAACCTAAATTAAACTAAGCTATCGATATCCAGATAAACTACTGATGTCTTTAAGCGGAGTTGAAATTTAAGAACCCGAGAACATAGGTACCAAAAGTAGGTAGCTACCTCATCTTAAAGAAGGGGAAACGGAGGTGACGAACCGGAGAAATTCTAGAGAGGAGTGAGTATAACGTGAATAGTGATGGAAAAATAGATACGGAGACTCAGATGAAATGTAACTGATCCGCATTATTGAGAGGGTCGTGAGAGTGGATGCCAGAGACCGTGGCAAGAGAAAAGGAAATAAAATAGATCAGCAGACACAGAGCTAGAGCTTCATTAGAATGCGTGATTCGGCCGGAAAAAGATGGCAATCTACCAGGAAGGATCAGAGTTAACAGTACGTTTGGATGACAGCTGTGATTATGAATGTTATCTAGAATAAGGCAGCAAAGGAAGGAAAAACATGGTTGGGGACAGCCATCCAGGAGGCATTGATATAAAGAGGGCATGACAGACGCTTGAGCTCCCATACTTCAGCTGGTCCCAAACTCAAGCGTCAGACGTGATGTCGTCGCGAGACAAGAATAGCTCCAGTCGTCAGGAGTCATTGTGTCAAACTGTTCGTCGACAAGGATACTCAGTTCCGAGTCCATCAGGGTGTTCTATAGCCTGAAAGAGGGCAACCGTTGGCAACACACTGCAATAAATTGGATCGCCGCGTGTTGTGACCAGAAGGCACGTTTTTGACAATAATACCTAGAAAGAGAACTGAGCAGATTACATATACGTATGATCTGAAACGCCAGCCTTCCTCATTTTTGGGGGTGTATACAGGGATTTGGTACAGTGTCACGTCCGTCTTAGCACCAACATGCTTCACACGTGCAGATTTTGACATGCTGCTGTAACTGTGGGTAGGAGTGGAACCAAACGCTAGGCTTTCAAATCAGTCAACTGAAATAGTGGACAAGTTTGTTTATCTAGGTAACCACATCAATCAGGATGGTCTAGTTCAAGAGGATCCTGTGATATCCGTAGCGGGGAGGAGACTTGTGCTCGACTGACAAGGGTCTAGTTTAGGCTGATGCAGTGCGCTGCAGGTTGTCATAGAGAGAGAAACCTGATAACTGCAAACTTAGGACGTAGAAAACTGTCAGTTTTCGACCATCCGTGTCTTCGGAATAGTGACCGAATCTGGAAGACTTGATTAGTGATGTTGAAGTAAGCCGATTGTTTTTTTTTTTGGGGGGGGGGGGGGAGAGCAATAATTTTCACACGATAGGTCGGCTGACGACCCTCCGTAGGTCGCGCTGATTTTGTCAGGTGCTCCACATTCTAGTCGATCGACTTCCTCGAACAGCCCCCTCCAACCATGCGGAGATTGCAAACGGGGTTAATGACTTGACTGCGAAGCTCAAAAACCGTAAACAAAAAAATCGGTAGCGACTGCCTTTACGTCTCTCTTAATTAGGATCTCTCGAGGTCTGGCACGTTGATCTGCATAGACTTTGGAATACATGGGTCGTTCGCGCGCTCGTTGGAGTAAACGCGTTCAAGTTTTTTTTTCCAGTCCTAGCTTCCCCACACCGGTCTTTCTTTATAAGAAGTCCCCTACCACCCCTGGATTCACGCGTCAGCTACATCGGGTACTGTCCCCAAGGTGCAGCCATCCAGTCCTAATTCGAACGAAAATATGGCAGCTAGAGCCACTGCACATGGTTCACAGTTGACCATGATAGTGGTGATGAGACACTCTACTCCTAATGACTCCATAATGCAACAAAATTAGATGAGAAGGTTTCTGCTAACCCGGCATCATTCCGACCAGCAAGAGAACCATCGACAGTGAATTAGACTTTCGGATAAGCAGAGCTAACTTTGCATTTCGAATGCTCCACAAAAGTACCGGGGCAACCACACTTGCGGCTGTATGAAGATTTCACAGTCTACTATGCTATCGTGCTATCTACAGTTTTATACGACAGCGAGACATGGCCGGTAGTCTGGCTTGGGGTCCGAATTTTGTTGATGGTGACCTCATATTGAACTATGACAGTAGCGATTGATAAAATACAATGCTGACTGACGCAGTTTTCTCTGGATGTTTGACTCTCTTGTGTGTTGTCAGCGTCGATTCGTGCTCACGCTATTCCCCTTTTCGGCCACACCACGCCAACGCCGCGAACACAACCCCATCACCGACTATAACTCTACCGTCTCCAAATCATCCTAGTGGTCACCTGAACTCCAGAAGAGGCCACTTCAATAAGTTTGCTTTGTGTTTGTTCTTGATCTGTCTTATTTTAACCGCATCCTACCATTTAAAGTTGTTAAGGGGCATGTTATCCTGTATTTTTCTTCTACTGTCAAAGAGAGTATTTTGAATAGGAGAGGCTAGCATCCCCGTAAAGATTGTTTCCAGCAATCAGTTGGGTGACGATGAGTTACGCACAAAACCCCAAAAGCCGAATCGTTCAAACTGAGGTTTATCAATAAATGTGGCACTACGAATACAATAATAAAATAATAAAATTGTACAAACCTCAAATCGTGGGACTGCGCTGGCTTCTGTACACTAGTTTAGGAACTGCTAATTCCTAACGGATCCCAAAGTCCACACCGACTCAAGGCAACGTGGCTACACGATATCGAAACCACGTGTTGATTTAAACAACATGCGATGACAAGGTCAGAGAACGGTTGGCGTTCAGGTCAAAAACAATAAAAGTGTTATAGCGCATAACCAAAACAACAGAAACAGGAAATCAAGTTTTAAAAAATAAGGATAGAAGAAAAGAATAAAAACTCAGTCTGCTTTGCCTGTCAAAAGTAGGCAAACCGCTGTGTGATCGTGCATAGTTGAAGGGGCACAGGTAGTTGGTGCTAAGACGGACATGTCACTGTACCAAATCCCTGTATACACCCCCAAAAATGAGGAAGGCTGGCGTTTCCGATCATACGTATATGTAATCTGCTCAGTTCTCTTTCTAGGTATTATTGTCAAAAACGTGCCTTCTGGTCACAACACGCGGCGATCCAATTTATTGCAGTGTGTTGCCAACGGTTGCCCTCTTTCAGGCTATAGAACACCCTGATGGACTCGGAACTGAGTATCCTTGTCGACGAACAGTTTGACACAATGACTCCTGACGACTGGAGCTATTCTTGTCTCGCGACGACATCACGTCTGACGCTTGAGTTTGGGACCAGCTGAAGTATGGGAGCTCAAGCGTCCAGCACGTTTTGCGAGTACCTCTCTCCACTTTAAATGCTACGAACAAGTTTCGTCAGGACTCCTGCATCCCCTTTCAAATGAATTGGATACAAACTGTCCTGGACTGGCGCTAGCTAATCTGTTCTAAGTGATCGGTCGATTTTATCACTGTGTATTTTTGCGAGCACACTTCTGTACCGTCCTTTTCACTCTTTGTTTTGCTGACAATGGTCTTTCTTTAGACAACCGATCAAAACGAGCCACATACGACACATTTGTTGCTTGTGTCATGACCGTCGTCAATTTCCTCAGCCTTCATTGTCCACCAGAGCCGTGGCGCTTTCCTCGGACCCTTCACTACCGTTCGTATTTGGGATCTTTGTTCGTGCTTGTGTGTACATTCTGTCTTCAGCCAGGATCAGTGTTTTCGACGACATCCTCACACCGGATAGAATTTGAACTTCATTTGCAGTTTACCTATAATTCACTTGCTGATTAGTGACTTGGGCAGAAGGAGAACACCAATTTGTTTCCCTCTTTGTAACGTCATGGCCGACCCCATCTAAATCTCCACTATCTGCTGCTTGTCTTATCCGTCACCCTTTACAATTGATTTTCCGTCGTAAATCCGAGCTTGTTCCAAAAGATACGCGTTACATTAGCTTGGAAATAAGCATTATCAGTATTGCCCTTATGGTGTACACCACAACAAGGACGGCTGCCGCTGGACTCAAACAGACGCTTCAATAAGGCTGGAGCTGAAGCATAATCTGTCCGCCCACCTTGTTTTCACTCCACCGATGCATGCCTAGACTAATCAATGCAGCCTTGAGTCCATTGTTTTATTGTTCAATACCGGGAAAGGCGTGTCTCCACGGTTCACATCAAATATGTAATTATTTGTCAGTCTGTATTTAGTTTACCTTTTATTGTTGCATATTTAAGATGATATTCGCCCTTTGAAAAAAGTTCTACATTGTTTAGACGCTATGGCGACTGTGCCGCGTTCCGAAAATGGACATCTTATGGTTAACTTCCTGCCGCGTATGGTAGTTTTGAATATACTTGTACAGATACACCTTTATCTACGCTTATTATTTGATCGTCTCCTACTCTCAAATATGGATATAAGAATGAAACAATGCAGCGAACGAGCCCATTTTTCGCGATATTTCGTCAGATAGGGCTACAATTATCCCGGCAACATCTATATTTTCGGAGCGAGAGAAATAGAGAACAAAGATACAGAGCAGGCTCTTTACTGTCCAACAGCCTAGTCGAGCATGGCTTTTTTGTCCCTCGATCATTCAGAGTTTTTCTTTGGGCTAGGTTAGTTTCTTTTTACTGCTGGGTGGTGAAGTTGAATATTGGCTTTGAATGCCCGGGTTGAGTATTTGAATAACACCTCTGACATGTTCTCTTCTTCCGGTTATTGAAAAGCTTACTTCTATAGTGGCTCTGAAAGTGCAAAAATTGGTATGTCTCTGATCCAGAAACAACATCATAATCATTTTTATGAGGTCAGACTTACATGGTTGTATGGTATCCGGGACGGATCCGACGTTCAACAGTGATCGGTCCACCAGGCGCCTACTCGCAGTGGGTGGTTCGCATGAACGCAGTAAGCACATTAGGAGGCCTGATGTTGCTCGCATTCTGGATTCTAGTGTGCAGTGATGCCTGCTGCCAGTCGGAAACAAGAGCACAGGACACATATACATTAATAGGAGCGACTACCCACGACTATTTCCATGATCCTGGTTATCCACCCCCAGGTGACACAAGCCCTTTGGCTGTCGAATTAAGACATCGAGTGGTGGCATCTCCGTTTGGCTGATGATCCCTGCTAGTACTCATATCTGCATGGCCGGCTCGGCAACATCTGTTAAGAAATCGTGGGATGATTAGCTCATTGATACATGTGGGTTATGCCCGTGCTTAAGCCCTAGGGCTTGTGGCTTTGCGCTTTTACGATTAAATTAAAGCTTTGGTACCACTGTGGCTACCATTGACTTGGGCGCACAAGAAGGCTAGCTAAACAGCGCTGTAACTGAAACGGATAGTCCCCTTGAGTCGGACACATAAGATACAGCACCTGGAGAATGTCTGGTGCGGTTGAGTGCTGCTGACACA
>SJOL01009455.1:32507-71902 GCA_004794785.1 Opisthorchis felineus | reverse complement strand
GTTTCAAACCTGAGAATGCGTTGAATTTAGACTTAAATAATTTAATAATAATATAATTATCATAATACAATAATAATAAGTGTACGAAATGAGTTCATCCCTCCTCGTTTCCCACTGCCTTGTTGAAGATGAACGATGACGTGCATGGTCCATGAGGATCAAAATTACGGGCCAGACTTCAAGCAGATTCAGGAAACACAAATTTTGATTTAAATCACACAGGAACTTCTCTGTGGACCAAAACATTTGGCGAGGGGTTATACACTTAGGTGTGGTACACTTAGAGGCTCAGCAGATCCAGTCGAAGGCGACCGGCAGCCAGCGTACGAACAACAAAACTGGTAGGCGTATGAAGCTGCTCAACCCGTAGACGCAGCCACATGAACGAAATAGGGCGTGCTATATAGCGAAGCGCCTAAATTTTTAAAAAATACCGCGAACTGTCGTATTTACTGCGCAGGTAGTTCTAAGTGAAAAAATTTCTTAATTTCCAGCTCACAGTCTTATCTACCATCTTTACGGGATATTGCCCAGTTTTCAAGATAAACTAACCAAGGGGTATCATTAAAAAAACTGAAAAGAGATCAGGGAACCACATGCCTCACACAGATTGTACTGACTCAAAAAAAGAAGGACACGTACATGAAATTATCTCTTAGTATTTTGAAAAGTCAATAAAACACCCTTTTTTGGAACCCACCGTTTGTGGCAAGCAAAGAGCTCGAGATTCAGCAAGCCCGAGCACCGACTGCTTAACAAATGAAGTTCTTTGCTTTTGCACCGTTTTGTAAGATGAGTGAGCTGGGTAACGCCATAACAGAAAAATAATATCCTATCGTTCATCAGTGATATTCACTCGTAGTCATCATCTTAGCATCGCAGACATTCGACCGAAACAATGGACTCGTTTGTTGCGAACCCGTTTGTGGTGGTTGAAAGTCAGGTGTTCCCCTTGGTCCATGACATTCTCGCTAAAGAAAAGGCTACCAGGTTATTTTTTATTCAAGGACAGAACTTTGGTTATTTCGAAATCTCCACTACCATTGAGCTTTTCAGATGGCGCTTGTCTCTAAGCTGCCAAGTATCCTTGCCTTGATTAATGTACTTACTATTCCAATAGAAGGATTACCACAGGCGCCATGTGTAATACCGTAAACTACAAGTTGTTTAGTGTTAGTGGCTTATGTGTATGAGAAGGGCGGCTGCCCAGAAAAAAACTCGATATAATTCATCTGCCAGTTATTGTTTTGTCTTGTGTCTTCGGACAAGAAGCAAGTAATATGGTGCTTGCAATTCACGTTCGCCCGCTTTCTGACGGAGCAATCAAAATGGTACTGATATGCTTACATGCAGTGCTTTGCTAGGGGGTCTCCGAATAGGCAAACCGACTGCTACCTAGAAGACAGTTTAGCTGAACCCTCAAAATACCTATTAACCGCTCGTGCCGGTGAGTATCGAGTAATGGTTGACTGCGGATGAGACAGAAAGCATGCGGAATTTGAAGGTGTGCGGGGTGTAACTATTCACAAGTGAATAGTCGTATGACTTTATGAGATTTCCAGCAAGCTTTTAGAATCTGTCTTGGAAGTTGGCTTGTTTTTTGTACTAGGTAACTTAGTTGCAAGCCGTTCATCAGCAATCGAGGTGACATCATCTGCGCAATGTTGGGGAGCTGAGTAGAGTTGTGCGTCAGGGTTATGGCCTAACCTCATATTAAACACTCCAGTATTAATAATAACACCCGAAGGAAAAGTGAACTGTTTTATTGACCAGGAGTGACAGGCTTATGTGGCAAAGCGCAGGTTATGCAGAACGCACGGTTGAGAACATACATAAGAAACCATGTCACTGAAAGGAAAGCTTAGCAGATGATTGTTTTGTAGTCGTTTTCCCAAAGCCGGAAATAAAATATGACGATATAAGTTCACTGCAGTCATTATTTTTAGACTGAACAACTCTCAACCGTCAGCACAACAAGTGTAGCCCACCGTATGTGTTCTTAGTTTGAAAGACACGCGTTACTTGATTTAGTGTTCTCGGATAACCGCCCGCATCTAAGCAGCGAAGAGTTCCAGCACTCCATTGAAAAATTGGGATCCTGGCGTCGCACTAGAAGTCAATATCATAGAGGACCAAACGACAAGGAACAATTAAAACAGTGCGTACAGTAGCGAATGCTTTGTTGGTGAACCTTACAGATCGTGCAGAAATGACTACGCGTCTACACAAAAGATGATTGACGCGAAAGCACTAGTACGACCGTAACAGCCTTCAATGTCTAAACTAGCGGAAGAACATAAGTTATGGTTTCGAAGTGTCCTCGAAAATCTCAGGATGAGCTGAAAGGTAATGAAGGGACATGACTACCGTTCATAAGAGGTAGATGTAGACGGAAAGGCCAGAAGAAGAAATAGGATCCCGCTCAAGGAACGAGAAGGCAAACCCCGAACTAACTACAGCATACACGAGGAGTGGAGCAATTTTTCGTAAGCGGAAGGGGTTATGATGCCACAGAACCTGAGGTGAGACCAGCACTCTGCAAGCTATCAGCCAATAGTGATACCGATTTGACAACCGTTGCCAGCCAGTCAGATGAGCTTTTCAGTGAAGGCAAACTCGGATTCTGCTGATCCCAAATTCAACGTTCTGTTGTATCCAGTGCCGCAAATAACAATCCACCGAGCCAATCAGAGAGTGCACCAATCAGGAGCTCCTAGACCTCTGGAAAAAAAGAAGTATGCAATCATTGACGTACAACGCTGCTTGTAATCTAACAAAGACCCATGAATTCCAAAACCGCGGGTCCAAGACAGCAATTTGAACACCTAACCGTGCGGCAGCGATGACTATCAATAGCCAACAGATCATAACTCACAGACGCTCTTTGCAAACTATATAAGCGCAGGCACGAAGAGCTGAACTACCCGCCCTGCAGCTCACTGAAGATGTCTCCACGAATGACGCGAAAAGTCTGCAAACCGGTTGCCAAGCTCGGCGAACAGATCAACAGCCACCTGATCGGTTACCGACGAATGTACCGGAACTATCAGTAGTTCAACATATTACCGAACATTTATTGTATAGCTGTCTCAAGTTTTCGGCAACCCAGGTGTTAACTGAAGACGGTGAGCTACTACGTCTGCTAAATGCGGTGTCATAAATCCATATACTCCAGAGAAACCTCTTACAAACCGGGTCATAACAGTGGTCCGAGAGACGGCAGAAGGTGTACACCTGGAAACGTCAGTCGATGAGGTCCTTCTGCACGAGGTTGCCTTCAGATGGCGGATGGCAAGATTCCACATTATCCCATAGTTTGACTAAAGTTCACTGTGTGAACGGATGGACGGGTAATCTAACTATTGTCTGGCTGTTTTACCTAGTGTGCACTTCAGAACCGCACGTAAACATCGGGTACAAACTTTGTCCATATACAATTCAGAAGGGAAATTCTGGAGGCCTGAAATCATTTTTTCAAAAGAGAGAGGTATAATAAGAGAGAAACTGACTCATTTTAATCCAGACAGATTGCTCCCTGCTTGCGCTTTCTTATTTTATTATTAACCCATGGGTTGTATCAGTCCATTCATTCGATGTTTGCTTAGGTGGAGTTTCTTCACTAGTGAAGGCGGTTCCGCTTTGGTTATTAGTTTTTAATAATATGCAGCCAGCCACTCACTAGCGTTTCTCTCCTCCCCCCAGATAATTGGTTTCTACAGTTCAGACAAGCTAGTCTGTGCCACCTGTAGTGAATGAATAATTTAGGTTGGTCCGTTCTGCATCGACAGACACATGGCCATTTCTTAAACATCCTTTTCTTCCAGCGCTGAGCTTGTGCACCGTACGTTTTTTCAGTCCAACCTTGCGGAATAGGCTGAAGCAATTTGAGTCCCCTGATAGTACCAACCTAATTTTCAAATGAGTGTTTACTAGCTGGGATTATCACCCAAACGTGCTTTAACCATCATGAGGCAACCGGCTCCCACATGCCTCGCTTGTATGATATACCCATGATTCATTGACTAAATGTGCCTAATCACCCAATGCTAGCCAAAACAGGCCCACCTTATCATAGGCTAACAAAGTAGTTAGTCAGTATTAGAGAACCCATTGGAGCTATGATTACTAAATATTGAAGAATTCCCACGAATCTCCGCCATAACTTAATGAATCCAATAGTTCTTACCAGACAGTGACAACTCTCACTGACGTTCAGACATTAACTCCATACTTTCCTGTCCTTAAAATTGTCGTTTCTTATATGAGTTCTTGTCATCCCTCCAAAAGTTTGCTTCCTTACCGGGCCAAACTTTTGGGAGTCGTAATTTTGTATGCATAGAAAACATCGGATTTCATTTCCAGGGCAGAAAAGGACGGAGTTACCATGGGAAACCCCCTAGAACTGACATTAGCTGATATCTTTATAGAGAGCCTCGGGCTGTTGAATGGGGTTGGAATTGAAAAACTGCCCCTCCATACACTCCTCGTCTTATCCGTTGCTAGTTACCAGTGAGGAACAATAACTTTAGATCTCATCGTTACGTTTACTTCATTCCACTGGTTCATCTTTTACTTGTAAAAATGAATGGGACAGCTGAATACAGCTATAGAATATTTTACTGTAAGGAACTGGGACGGTTCACTGTCCCTGTCTGTGTACAAAAAGCTCA
This sequence comes from Opisthorchis felineus, assembly GCA_004794785.1. Lineage (NCBI taxonomy): Eukaryota > Metazoa > Platyhelminthes > Trematoda > Opisthorchiida > Opisthorchiidae > Opisthorchis > Opisthorchis felineus. The sequence goes on along the minus strand of SJOL01009455.1, from coordinate 67,232 downwards.
GACGGACGGCACAGTATCTTAACTTTAAAAGTTTTTTTTGTTTGTTACAAGCGACCCCAGGTCCACACTTTGTATCGCAGGGCTTGAAAAATATGAATACGAAGCTCCGATCTTTGCCGGGGCTGTGTCAACAAACTGATTACTCGGAGTTTTTCCTTGAGCTAAAAGCAAAATTAGACGATAAGATAGAAATCTGTTTATCTGGAAGTATCATACGCTGGTGGGAACGTACCGAGTGTGGCGCTCCGACGCAATTTTAGTTTTTGCCATTTATCGCTAGTCACTTACGCGACAGCACTGTTGTCTGTCAACAAGCCCTGAGATGTGTCAGGACACCCTCAGCTGCAGTGTGTTTAAAACTAACGAAGAACTTGAAACAGGAACAAGTGATTATCTATCCATTTGAATTCTGGGATTGTGGAACTAATCTAAATGTACTGCCTCTATCATTGATTACAAGGTTATCTCTTTGGTCAAGTTACAGGCAGTCATGTCAATACACAAGGTTGAGATGTAATCTTTGTTCATCGTCAATACGTTGCCAATCGAAGCAGTTTGATTTTGCTGAGGCGCAAGCTGCTGCTGTCCTCAGAAAGGGCTTAGACTCATCCACCTTCTCCCCATTTGCGCAATCACTGACACGTTCTGTGAGATTTCGCTCCATTTTTCACCTTTTCGGCTGTAAATAGCGTGTGCAACGGAATCATACACAAGCACGTATTTCGTTCGGCATAGTGCAAAACGTAATGAGCAAAAATGCTAACAAGGATGCGCTTTTCCGAAAAAAATTGACGTAGTTTTCTCAGGTATAAAACATCGATTATTCCGCGCAAGAACCATATGCCGCATATAAAGCGCGAGTCATAATGCGTGTATAGTACCTGGGACAAGAAGTGTGAATTTAGTTTTCTGCTTAAAGGGTGCAATCACCTTCATTCCTTAACAAATAGACATGACTTCGTCCACGTTGGCAACGGTCTGAACTTAACTGCTGGACAGCCTAAAACCATAAAGGCCTTTTACTGGCCAACGCGATAAAATTGGTGGTAATGGAGGCAGATTGACCTCGCCATTCATCACAAGCACTGTTAATGCAATCAACTGTAAGTTGTTTACCAGAAACTACAAACATCTCCATCATGAGAAGTGGTTAGCATAAATTCAAGTCTGTCAAAGGTCCACAATCTCGAATTTTAAGATTTTTCTTCAAATTAGGCAGCTGCATTGTCATCATTCGTACCGCATTCTTGATCAGCTATAATTGTCTTCTAGTTTATGGATACCGTAAATCCATGTTGCCTCCTAGAGCTCAGTATTACATTAGTCTATTCGGATTGTCCACATTGAACATTTTGCAATTACATGATCCTCCCATCACGTCATGTACATGTGCCTCGCGTCACGCAAAAGCATGTTCCTCATTTTCTTGACGGATAGTTACTCATAAGGTCGCTGAAAACTCTTCGACAGCCCATTCTGACCGGTTTCATCCTGCCTGGGACTCGTCAGGTCTGTTCTACCAGGAAAGCTTACTGCGACGTATCAAATATCGTACCAACTGAAACATGAGGAGGCCTTTGTGCTTCACGTTCAGTTGAAAGAACGTGAAAGATTCTACGAAAGATTCCGTAGAAATTCAGTTAAGTCACTCTTTAAAACCAAAAAATGGCGCAAGTTCTTAACTTTTTGTGTTTTTAGTTCGACATGCTACATACAATACATGACACTCCGGCATACTTCGCCACCTGATGATTGTCGCATTACACCGTGTCATAAAAAGTGTGAATGACCGACAAACGTGACTACACCGGTATTGTGGCTTCGTCTTACTATTTCTGACAGTGAATCTTGTCGATGGTTTGTGTCACCGTCTAGACCCACTCTGACTGTAAATATTGACAAAAAAATGTTGCTCGGCTAAGACACCTCTAATCAGACAGTTAACTGAACGAAGTTGTGTCTGTGAGCTCAGTGAAGTGAAAGACAGAGTTATGACTTAAAACACGAACACATGATGTACGGACGCTCCGTAAACTAAGAGAAATTAGGAAATTTTTCGCTCATATCCAGGTCAGGGGAACGGCAAGCGGGCTTTTCGTCTCTTTTCACTTTTTACGCCCTTGTTTCTGAAATACTTTGCGCACAGCTTATCTGAAGGGGGATGGCAGCTAACTTAAACGCGCTAAAGTTGGGTTTGGACCCGATCGGTCACCGATGTGTTCGTATAAATCAAGGTATGTGATATAGACAGTCATCTGGCTGTTGGCGAATGGTTAAAACGTTTTGTCCGATTACCCATCGATCCTTGTGAAAGGCCTAACAACTTTCGTGCCATTGGTCCGAATTTCAACGTTTATTTGATGTGAAGGCGTAAGAGGGTCCTGAGAACTCAGGGGAGCGGTTCCTCCCTAAACTAGACATATCATTTGACTGTCATGCATCCTCACAATTACAGCGTTCAGAAATTATGTACTCAAATTCTACCATACAACCGAAGTTCGTATTCCCAATCTACCCCGTTCTTGAGCATCCCGTTTTAGTCCTAACTAGTTTCCAGTAGTTCTGTTTCAGTGTATATGTGCAAATAAGGAGAAAAATGACCATTGAGGTGTCGATACTGATAGTTAAGCGGAAAGAACTGATCACGAAACATCCTGAGATAGGAATTAACCATGTCACATTTAATTACACAAAGTTCATCCACCATATAGGTAGATTCCTTAATCACGGAAAACTGTCAGCTATAACTTCTCACCTTCTCCCAAGTCGTACCATCAAATAACCCAATGACGTGGACCATCCATATCGTGTTTGCTCTACCATCACGTTCTTTCATTCTTAATTCCGTCTCGACTCTGTTCTTCGCTTGAATTTAAACAAAGCAAAAGAACCTATTTTTGTTTGTTTTTGGAACGCAAAAGCCACCGGAATACTTGCCTGACTCTCTTACATAGAAGTGCAAGTTGAATGGCCTATTTTACATTCCAGATCCATGTTTTCTGAATCTACAGCTCTCGGTTGTATCATCTCCAAATTCCCGTAATGACAGAAAGGATAGTTTGAGAGATCGATATTGTTGGTGCGGAAATCGCGTCTAGATAGAGGCCAGTGGGACTGAGCCATGAGGATGATCTTGTCTTCTTATATGATGGCCATCGCTCCTCACTCTACGAAGAATTTCCGATGCGATTGCTGGTATCGGTATGCATTCAGCACCTACGAAGCGCAAATTATCGCTTCAGCGTTTTGAGTCTTCCTGAAACTTCGGCGAGAGGATCTTGAGTTTGTAGAGGGGTTTAGACAGTTGCATAGATCGTGATTGTACCGTGACACATTGTCAAGGCGTCAGTAACAACTGTGATCAAGCGTCTTTAATGGCGTCAGAAACTAATTTCATTGAGACTGAAGGGCTGTCCTTACATGGTAACTGTAAGGGCGGTCTTGCCCGGTGTTTGTGCAAAATGACGCTTTCGACCCAAGAACAATGGACGTTAGATGTTTGCTCATCAGTACCTTTCCGTTACAGCATGCACTAGCTGGCTGTTGCAATTTCACGAAGAAATGGGGCGCAAGCAAATGCGCTAGATCAGTAATCGTCCGGCATTAATTGCTTTCCGATGCATAGCTTCCGGGCCACCGGGATGTGGTTGCCCAGGTTGCCCAAGTCCAGACAAGAGTAATCGCGATGCAGATGCTGGGTTCAGACTACGGACTTTCTGGTCAGTACATTGGCCTCCTAACCAATGAGCTATCTCTGGCTCACGTAAGCAGATGCTTAGTGATGAATCAGAATCACTAGAGCAGCACGGTGGTTAGGATATGAATAGGTATGCCAACCTGCTGTCTGCCAGATGTAGTGCCGTTTTCAAATCCGAACTTTTATGGGTGGTTGGTCCGCGGGAACAAACCTTGAATTGCCAAAGCAAAATAAAGGAGGCTGTCGTCAAACAGAGTGTTGTTGGATCTTCGCTCCTTTCCGGTTAGGGTCCGCGTGATCCATCTTGCATGTGGTTAGAAACCCTGCATGACATGGCGTGTAACCGGTTCTAGGGAAGGCTTGCCATCATTACCTATTAGGACCGTTTAGCTAAAGTTTGCCTACTGTTTTTTCATTAGAATCAGGTCGACTGAGGTTCACAAAAGACAGTGTGTGAATCCAACTGTTCGTATAAATTGTCTTCATTTCATACTGCCGCTGTGATAACTTCCAGTGGAAAATTCCTCAGAAATATCAAATAGCGAGTGTAAGGCGGGTTGAAACAGGAATCTGAAAGAGTGGACAGGATTTGAAGAGGATCAGATCAGCACGGACGTTGATGCAATGTTTAACATTTGTGAGGAAATCTTCGGCCTCACTTATACTCGATAATTTATAGAACGAAGAGATGAAAGCAATGAGACGTTTCGCTCATGTTGCTTTTTTACTGTAAATTGTGTGGGGAGAACCATGCAGCAAAAATGTGTAGATCGGACTGAGCGGAGAATCCATTACTTCTGTGCCGGTTCTATTGTTATATACCTCACGTAAGTATCCTCATTTGCAACACATTAGCAGGCTGTTTGGTGTCTTCAAATGGATGAGAAATTTGTCGACAATACATTCCACCTAAGGCTACGCAGAAAGGCAGAAGGCTTTCGAGGTTTTCACACTGATCACTGGAGCTCAAAGTGGATCATAAGTTGCACGGTTGGGTGGGAAACAGACCAACAAACGGCGCACCTGGACATCAAAGTGAGGAGACGAACAACAGTTAACAACATAATGGGATCGAGAAACTGTTTCTTTGTCCGTCTGTGATGGGTTTTATTTTTGGAGTTTGGATTTACCCTTCACAAACGGACTTCCGAAATATTTTTTAGACTGGTGGACCCGATCCAATTCATCCCCGGAAGCAGGAAAACAAAGGTACAACATCTCTGTGAACGGAATTATCAACGGATTGAGCTCAACTCACAGCATGCTGTCGAACGCAGGTAGGTGGTGGGGGACAGAAGGGTGTAGTTCGCAAACTCTGCCGTTGGCGTTAGCTGGGTTGGATAACTGCTGAATCCCGAATCACCTGCTCTCTACGCAGGTATTCAACAGCCTTAAACACCCATCTGAATTGTTTGGCCGTTACACAAAGCGGCCTACATTGGTGGCGCCCGTACCTCTTGCATCTACACCACGTGCTCTTTCACGGTTTTAGGCGGCAATGTTGACGAAAAATCGGAGGTGGAGTTCCCATATAGATTCAGAGAGGGAGATGTGGTGACTCTTGAATAGGACACAAGCGCACATGATGCAACCTAAGAGGCACTTCTTGGGAGGGGATAGAACTCGTGACATGTCGCTTACTAAGTGAGCGCTCTACCGAGTGAGCTACTGCAGACGCTGCCCCACGTCACACATGTCCACTTGAGTACGCGTTGATTCGCCATACTTCATTCTAATGTACAAACAAGTGACATGAGTTGTTTTCTCCTATCGCCATCAAAGGGTCTTTTGTGTGACGTCGATAGTAGGCCAGATGTTGATATATTCTGGATACCCAAAAAGCATTGGTTTGGGATCGATTTGTCTTCACTGTTATCATTTGCTTACCTAAAGCCACTTTCTGGATCAAACTATCGTCGCAGTCGGCCAAGTATCAACTTGGAGCTCAGAAGTCCCTAAATTATTGTCTAAGTTCTTTTCCTTCAGAAAGTGACAAGACGACTCATTAAGGTAGATCCAGATATATAGTCTTCCATACTGCAAACAAGAACGATAAACAGTGGCCACGACCTAATGCTAATCTGGTGGGAGTTGATAACCCCCCCCCCCTAAATCTCCCAACCTCGAGAATCCCATTGTTCAAGTTATTCATGTAACCACATATAATTTTGCCACTGAAATACTGACACTTCGGATAGCTGCGCTTAGCTAGTTCCAACGGAGTAGTGACTGTTGAAATCATAATTATTGGTAAGGAACTTTAGAAAGACATTCAAACTGACGTTTTACGCAGTCCTGCACCAGAATGTGTGAAGTACTATTCTACGAATTTAAAAGCACCTGAACTGTATACAAAAAGTAGATCTAAAGGAAAGCAAACAACTAATCGATGTATACGTGGTGCTGTTACGATAGTATCTCAAATTTAAACAAAGCACCTAGTCGTTCAAACTTTTCCACAATTGTGGCAGAGGGTGATGTGGCTGAATTTAGTCTACCCGTCAGTCTGACTATTACATGGAAAAGACATCTGACAGAAATTGCCTCTATGTGTTCCTTACAGTAAGATCACTTACAAGGCCACTTGCAATAAGATCGATAAAAACCACTAGGTACTGAAAGGCTACTTGTGTAACTGTTGGATAAGAAATTAGTTTTAAATTCCACTGGATCTTTGTTGGCATGTTTCAACCCCAGAATGGTAGTCAGCAGGCGTCACGCACTATGGCTAGATTGTGGAGGGACTCGAAATGTTTGTTCAGTGCTGCACCAAGAGTAGTATGTGCACGCAGCTCTTTTGGACGAAGAGAACAAGTTTCCTAGCCTGATAGCTGAAGCTGAGGTACGCTGTTCCACCATTTTTCATGAACTCCTCAGACTTTTGAGCATAATTCACTAGATGTTTGGTTTTGACTAAATATGACGCAAGCCAGAACAGGTGGTGCTCTCTAATCCATTTTTCCAAGCGACCAGTTGTCCGACCAACATACTATCTAACACAGCAGTAGTATACGAACGTAGATTAGTCTCACACGGGGAAGCTGTTTGCAGGTTGAGGGTGATCATGGTTTTTCGATCAATCGGACTTCTTTGCGTAGCAGCTGAAAATGTCCACTGCACCCAACTTTTTAGAGTCCACCCCCATTTTGTATCATAGAACCTTGTAAGTGTAGTGACCGGAAGAAGAACTTCCCGAAAGCGTTTGTTCGTCCGTGTTTGTAAACACCTCTCCAAATTCTGACCCGCCTTGGTAAGCCGTAAGAAATGGGGTCGCTTAATCAGTGCTGTCTTACTTTCTCCATCCAATGCGCATCAAGTTAGGGATAAACTAGGGAGAAGTTGAAATATATGGAAAATTGCCTTCAGCTACTTTCAACTTAGCTTCTCGCGCTTGGCCTTTCAGCTTAATTTTTCCTATTCTTCCAAACTATTACTCAAACTACTGAGTTGAGGTTACATCCATAAGCTGTGCAACGATTCCAAGCGTTTTCACTGAATTCACCCTGCTTTTATCATTTTTCTCACAACAAAAGAGTCAAATATTGACATTCATTAAATGAACGTATTTTGTTTATCAGATGATCAGGAATTTGGACAGCTTTTAATTCAAGGCCGAAAACTGTGCTATGAAATTTCGAAGCAAACTAAAAAGCCCACCTACCCCCGAGGGATTCCAATGCTTTCTTAGATGTACGAATCAAACTCCTTATGCAAATCGAATGTTATTTGGCCGAACAGTTGGTCCAGGTTTACATAAAATCAACGACATTACTGACTAATTACAGCTACGAAATAATTCATTCATCACAGCATAGCGCTGTGCTGTTTTTGCGAAGTAGTCCCCGTTCATTTCGTTTTGTTTTATCAAACACTTACCCCGTATTTTGTTGTTGCATAAAACGAGAGAATAATAATTTTGATAGGCACGGAGAATGGGGGCTTCAACTTTCAGGGCGCCGGTTATTTCCAAACTGATTGGAACTCCGCTGGCTCGGCTCTACTGGGCATGAATTTACCCGTTGATCCATGAACAGAGTTTCAAAACTTTGATCACCTCACTGACGGTTGGTAAGCATTGCATTGACGGCATCCATCAAGAAGTTACGAGAGGACACACAAAGCAATTTTGAGCTGTCGTACTCTCCATTTACTGACATTTTTTTCTCTAAAAAACAGAATGTGATAAAAGCCGGGAAACACTGTACAGCTGCTTCATCCTTGTTGGAAATCATCAGCAACAAAAATGGTACTGTTCCTAACTTTTATCCGATCCGGTATATTTTGAGTTTCGAGCGCTAGTCTATACCTTGTGATGATATATTCAAAACTCGAATTAACTAGGTTTTCAAAAATAAAGTCAATGTGATGAAAGTCGCCAGTCTCACAAACTACAGCTTCATTCAGCATGTGGACATCTCAGCACCGCATAGAATCAGTGCCACATTGAGAAGAAAGTACACTCGTGCACATACGACACAGTTGTATCAAGAGGATCGGTAAATCAACAGTGTACTCACCTACTATCACATTATCGGTATCTAATGTACTGTACAATCACAAATGCACTCGGAGAGTATTGAGTCAATTTTCTGGGCTACCTTTGTCCCCGCTTTACAGACTAACGGTATTCATTCGACTGTCTGAAACCTAGTATTGTGGCCTTGGATTTTTGGTTGCACCAGTTGTTACTTGTTGTTGACCTTTTACTATAGTCATGTACACACTTTCGGTGAAGCCACCTAAAGAATTTGTCTTTGAGATGGTTTGCTATAGGGGTTGATTGCATAATAAAACTCAGTTCGAAAGACCAACAAAAATGGTCATTTCAGGGGAACGATTATTCTTGAGGGTTATCTCTCCAGAGGGTAACATCTGCGTAATAAAAAGTTTCTTCTGGATCTAGTTTTAATTTGACTGTAAAATTACGTTCAGTCCATTTTCTGCCAATAAAATATCCAGACGAAAATGTGAGCATGTTCGATGAGTCGCATGCAATCAACCGATACAAACTGTATGGGCCAGTCACCCCTCTCAGCACAAGGAGACGAAGCCACAGTGGAAAAGAATTTTAACCTGTCTTTGGGGCACCCTCTCCCCAGAGATCATTCTCCTTGGATAAATGCTATAATGTAGCTGTAGCATATTTGAAAACCATAACCTTGACCTCGCGAAGCGCGCTGATGGCACATTGGTAAGCAGATCTTTGTAAGAGCTCTTACTACAGCGCTAACCTTTCGACAAAACCGATTAGATTAGCAGTCTTCATATAAAAACAAAATTTGTTGCTCTCCATTTACTCACAATTGAAATCTATTTACAGCAAATACCTCATATGCAATAGTTCCTGACGAAAAATCAAACTGCTTAAAACTTGCGCAGCAGTGTTTACTTTCTCCTTCGAACACAGCTCATGTGGCTGGCCCGGAGACACTGCTTGGGAAACAACCAGCTAAGGAGTCAAACGGACACATTTAGAAGCGAGCCTTTCAGGATGGCAATAACTATTACATCAGAACACACAAATCTCACCCTTACGCGGAGACTTTGAAATACCCCGAAACAGATACATACCGCAACCTTGGGGAAGAAAATCTTCCCGTCTTAGTAGAACGACCAGCATCACGCTCCGTCCGACACAGTTTACGGGACATGGTACGGGTCCGATTTGTTGACACGTTACTGAATGTACAGGGACGTTAATATCAGACAAGTCGACTTCAGATAAATCTCGTAGGCTGTTGTAAAAGTTGCGTTAGTCAGACGATGATGTTGAATACACCTCTCCCCTCAGGAAACCCCGACAACCGGAAATGATTGCTTTCGTAGTGAGTGCATCTGCCAAGTTTTCAGTGATTGGGATTTTGTTCAATAACATTCTTTCGTGCTTCATTCATTTGGACATCTAATTGGTTTCGAAAGTTGCTCAGTATCTGGTGAGTAGAAATTACTTCAAAGAAACTACGGTGCTTTCGAAATACCAAAGTCTGTGCCCAGTGCGTTTTCCTGAGGAGCAAATGTGGCTGTAGTGCTCATCACTGATTCCTACACCAGTATCAGTCCGTGTTCTCGAAGCTCCTTTAGTACGGAAACCAAAGCGTCTGGAAAAATAATAGCCCGGCTGTCAAGGACCAACCTGACAAAGTACGCCAGCACTTGCGGTTGTATACATAGTATGCAGTGGGGACCATCTCGGAACTGTCGGCTACAGTCTGCTGGACATCCAACAACCACGTTTTGTCCATTAACAACAAGCTGCAGATGTTTAAATCTTCTCCGGTTAGCTGTCGGTTGACTAGCGGGGAATCATAAAAAACTTAGTCATCTTATTTTTTTGTAGAAGTAGAAGGTGACCGCAACGTGAGCCCTTCACCTTCATAGGTAAAACCGGTCTAGACAGCAGGCGCTGCTTCCGCTGCTTGTTATTAGTATTTTCTTTCAGCTTCCAGACTTCCTCAAATTGTTTGAGTCTCGCTTGAGTTTCTCGGGGTGGGAACGCCATAGGATCGGTGACAGCGAAAGATGGCGTTGCTGTTATTCTTACCCCCTGTACAATATAAGATGTAACTACCCTTTACGTAATCAGTCAACACCTTCTCAATGACCGTAAACGGCTTGAGGAAGCCAATTTTTCAACAAGGATCTCCTCAGAGGCTGCGTCAAGATTTATGACGAAAAAATAAAATTAAAGTTGGAATGCGTGTCTGAAAATAATGCATTAGGTTGAGTTTGAACACACTGCAATAGAAATCCGACAGCTTGTATACCATTTTTGTTTGATGACACATATGTTGCACAGAGATGCTGCACTTCCACTTGAAAATTCTAAGGACCTGGGGAAACTGCATATGCCCAATGTGCAAAGAGCGCCCCAAAGTCATCACATCTGAAACTAGGCCTAACAGGCTGAGCAGACCATGGCTTGCGCCTTTTTAAAACTTGCTTGTGTTGCAAACCTAGTGGTACTTGCTAGCATGGGGAACTCGGACGATAGGTATCCTATAACCTTCTTTCAGTTTCCGATCACAGTTTAACCTACTGCATTTGATTAAACAGACGAACCTCAGAATTCCAACGTGTAATGCCTTTAACAGCACAGCCGTATTCGTTGTACACAATTTCGTCTGCAGCAATAGTGCTGCATCCTCTGAAATACTTATTGTAACTTGCATGGACGCATTTCTAAGTACTTTCCAGTCTACTTTCTACAGGCTACTGTCTAAAAAAACAATGCAGCAAACGAACTAAAGTGGCAGGTTAGCCACGTCATTCATGCAGATCGCCTTAGTTATGGGTCGTCGCGTTACTGTAACAGCTTTCCTCACTCGTCTGTCACCAACTACCTAAATCGGTTGAGCCGCAAGCACCGAGACACCGATGATCAATAGGCATCAGCTGACTATTTTCGCGGGCCAATCGATTTTAATAATGCCTCTACCCCATGTTGTAAGCATGGACTAGCATTTACTGAACACACAAATATACTCGTTCATGCAGCCACCATACAAACAAATGGAGTGTTCTGTCTAACAAACTTTCATGTTGTCACCCTTTAGTGGGTCTCTGTAACATTGAGTTCCTGTGTTTTTGTTTCATCTTCACAAAGCATCAATAAGGCTGCTGACAGATAAAAATATTAACCACCAAAAGTGGGTTTCAGTGCAATTTTATAAACCTTAGATCTCACTGAATGTATTTTTTGTGAAATAGCATGGTCCCTATATAATGAATTTTCAAAAAGTGGCCTTCATAACGCCGTGTCGCTTATCCCAAAACATTCACCGGTAAATTTCGAAACAGGCAAAACTTCCATTCTGAGACAGAAACTGTCAGCTGTCTGGTGTATTCGTTTTGGTGGGCGACTAAGGAACGATTGCTGATCTCCAAAGTGACATTGACATTCGTCAAAGCGATAACTCTTTATAGAATATTCAGCTTTTTTCCAGCGAGTTCTACGAGTGAACCGGAAATTTGTTTCCAAATCCGACACATTTCAACTCCTCAAGGTGGCAGCCAAGGCAACTGTGGAATACCATTAGCTTGGATGAGAATGCTGTTGGGATGGTCTACAGACGCTGAGTTAAGTACAAAACATTCACTGTGAATCCGTTATCTTGACTATCGAGACGCACACCATAGAGACATGGTAGGAAAACTTCGTCAAACGTATGTTTGGGTCTGATTTCTTTCAGTAATCTATCCAGTAGGCTATTGCGTACATAATATTCCCAAATTTGCGGTCCAGAAGAATTAGTTCGTCTCGAAAAACATTGGCTGACCTACGTTTAAGTTGAAGATGGTTGCGGTATAGGTAAAATTCTTGCTCAGATCAGTCCCGTTTGAGCAGTCCTCCACCTGTCCTGGAGCAAATATTCTGGGGAGTCCGGACTAAAGGATGGAAGTGCTAGAGTGGAGTTTTACTGTTATTGGAGCTATCTGACTGGAAGGTCCTGACAGGTGGATCAATCGGTTGACAAAACCAGGGCAGTTACTAGGTCCTCTTTCGAGGTGTCGGGCGAGCCAATGACATCTCACAAGCGTGAACACTATCGCCTGTTCAGACCAGACAATTCACGTGTGTCCAAGGTGCGCTAGTGGAATAATGGTAATCCGCTTGCCTTGCATTGCAGACATCCGGAGTTCATACCCCGACAGGGCCAAGGATATGCACTGCTGGTGAGGTCTAATGAGAGCGGAACTTGAGCTCACCACCTCCACCCTTTGGTGTAGACCCACCAGAATAATTACGCCAGGACAGAAGGAGCAATGTTTAAACGAGAGTGATGTGGACGCGAATAAGTTTATGTGTATTTGTGCTTAGCCATTATCACTAGTTACATTTATAAAAAGCCTGAAGTTCTCAAACGACCAAATTGACCGGGAATTCATCATCGTAATCACAGAGCATCACACTTCTAAATTTTCCAGCCGTTTCCCTTCATCGCTCTGTGCTCACCAGCTTTGCGCTATTCGTTTTAAATGCTGCTGGTTAAACTTTGGAGTAGAACAAGGTTTCAGTGTTAGATAGCGATCAGATTCAGCCAGAAGTCTTGAAATTAAACCATCACTACACTCCTGGCTCCTGGGTTCGGGATGTTTTTTGGCTGGTGACCGGAGTGTTCGTGGTTTGAACCTAACCCTGGACTCTCGACAGATCTCGTCTAGGCTTTAGCAACCTGACAGAACCTCAGCACTCATGCTTCCTTCTGGTCGCATAGTAGCCGAACCCCTAAAAATATGTCGTTGCCGAACACTAGTTCCTGGCCCCTAGCTGCATTCCTACCTCATCAAAACCACTACCTGTCCCACAGCTAACTAATTTCCTACGTATCAGTTGCTTTGCAGAGTGTCCAGCCAGCCTCCAGGAGTGCGAAAACCATTTCGAGTACCTGGATCTACCATCCCCAGGGGTTCGCTTTCCCTGAAGTTTCAGACTCTATTCAGGATCAACGATTGGATCATACAGTCCGACCAAATTCACTTTGAGTTGCGGACGATGCAAGAAGAATGGTATATGGGTGGGGTTTGCGTGTGTGTGTATGTGCGTGTGTGGATGGCTTTGACCACGTGAACTGAAAGTGCAGAACAGGGGTCATGCAAAGTTGTCTTTTCTAGAAATAATTAGGGGTTGTGTTCCGTAATTGGCCCGAAAAAATCCAGCGGGATCTAGGGCATGGTGCATTTTGACCAAGCTCTGGCCCACCACACTGTCCATCGATGTCTTGTCAAACCTAATATGGCCGGATGACATGTATCCTTTACTTTTCTTACTGTCTCACTTGCCCTATACCAGTAAGATCGGTCTCATCAGGCCTGCTATTGTACCAACTTCCGGCGGCACCTGTACGTGTGCTGGCAATCATGTAAGCGCCGAAGCTTGCATGCCTACACGGGCCCACAAAGAAGGCGCCAAGTGACGTTTTGGGCAAGGCGGCGGATTGACTGAAAATCGCAAAGGAGCCAAAATTGCGGCTTCAGGGGTGTAACTTTTCTGCGGATTTCTGGAATCCGTACAAAAGGTCATCGAATGGATTTCCAAACGAGGTTAAATGGCGACTTAATGTTTGACTGCAATCTGCCTCGAAATACGCAGGGGTGATTTTTGAACATGTAGGACTATTTCTTTCGGCTATATTTCGTACCGCTTTTACGGTTGAGTAGAGTTCGCCGAAAGTACACTAAGTAAAGTTCGCCAAAGTAAAGTAAAGTAAAGTACACACTAAAGTTCGCCGTTTTCTCCTCTTATGGGTTTGTGACGCAACCTCAGTTCCTGATATTTAGCCATTCCTCTTTCTATTTCTTCAGATTATTAATATTTCCTCACTTCGTCCAAACGTTTCAGACAGGAAATCGCTTTCCTTAAGATGTGAACAAATGTACTTTATGTAGTTTTCGGTGTCCAAGATACAATTAGTTATGCAAGTTATTACACCCCACTCCTAATGTTTCTTGCAAATGGTGCACCAATTTAACGGTTGAATGAACTCTCCATCAACTTGTGCTCGCACCATATTCTTGCTTCGGGAACTGTTTCAGCTACAGGGATAGGGATTTGCTAGCATACCAAGCGGAAATGCTTTTACACAAGCGCTATAATTATGTCAATCATCCTTCACTTCCACAATGAATTGCTCCAGCTAATCTAATGTGAATCGATTTGACCTGAACTGGGGCATTCCGATACACAACACTTTTGGTTAATGGATCCTTACCGATCACAACAGTGTCCCAAAACAAACACGGATAAGTGTTATTAAGCCTGCAACATTACTTTTATCCACAACTCATACCTTATCGCTGAACAGGGTTATCAGTTCAGTGGGAGAAAGTTGCTACACTCAGTCAGGAAGAAACGCTGTTGTTGAACGACAGCATTTCCTGAGTGAATGGAAAAATTACTATTTAGACTAGTGAACAAATTATATTTTTTTATTTTCCTCAAAACTAAACATTTAAAAATGGGTGCCGCTGGTTTGAGAAGATGCTAGACCATTAGGCAAGCAGATGAGGCTATAATTAGATTGATAGTTACTTGGATTTTTGTCTGCCTGAAGAAGCTGTGTTTAATCGGCAATCTGTAATCTACTGTGCAAGCAAATTGGGGTAGGGAATTTGGCGGAGATTTGGTGCCAAATCACTAGAACTAAACTCCTGGTTGGTGTTCGAATTATCTTATAAGTATATTCATAAAGATCTTGTTGTAAGAGTTTCATTCCGTCAAACTGACCCAGTGGTCACCGGTTAATGCAAGGAATGCAATCACTGAACCCTTCTGCAGTTTATCTCGTACCGCACAGCTTTGTCTCGATAATGGCCTCCAGACAGACTAACATCAGTCCTGAACTTTCTAGGTATCAGCCTAAGAAATAATCTATGTCAAAGCATGCTTGATTTTTCATCTATATCTGAGTGCAGACTTACGAATTATCGCATTCACCAACTGGCATGCGGTTGCGGTGACACACGCATCGATAGAAATTATAGGAGGCGCGGCACGTGATCACTTTCCTGCTATTGCACATAAAGTAGAAGAAAAATAGCCCTAGCTACATCCTACTTTGTCCCATCCGAACCCATATGGCGCCCAACTTCGTTTGTAATCCTCCACTTTCGATCATTTCCTTGGGATCTATCCTACTCCACTCATCACTGGTCTGAAACGGTGCTTACTTTGCGTCGTCCAAGCTTCTTTGTTCACATGTCATTCCCTTTTGAAATTTTATGGATGTGCCATTTCCGATTAATTTTACACAACGTCAAAGGAGTAGTGGTTGAGTTTCGATCCAAATGTCTGTAAGCACGACTCTTACGTTGTGAGTCTGGATGCTCTTCATCGCTGTTCTAGGTTTTAGCCCGAGGCAAATAACCACATATATCGGACTTGCTTGAGACCATATGGAATAATCGTTTTAAGCTAATCTTACCTGACGCCTACTCTAAAACCGCCTTGTTCTTTTTGCTTGACCACGTTGTTCTAGACTTGCACAAATGATACGAAATGTACTTTACTATTCACTAGTAGTGGCTTGCACTTTTTGCGACGGATGAGAGTGCACGAAACGGATTCGTTCCGCAACTATGTTGTTCCAATTTTCTTGACGAAACTAACCAGGGAATCACAGTGCCAGAAATTTAAATATGACCAGTGCCAGATTAAGGTAGCCGAACTCGTAAGCAAATTCTAGCATGAAACTCAAGAGCCCTTAAATGGACACCAGAGTGTCTCTATATTTTTCTGGAGACAATTTGTGATTCAAGTCTAGTCGAAAAATTTTTCGAAGCATTTTAAAGAATGCCGGGAATATAAACATGTAAAAAACATGTTTATTATGCCACGGAAGCTTCCATCGCTTTGCTTTTCGTTCAGAACATCAGCAACATCTGAAACTGGCGCCGGGTCACAACAATAATTTAAAAGGGACACTTTGAGTTTCTAATCAGCTTTAGTTAGGAATTTTGGAGAGACACCCTGGGAGAACTGCCGGGACACCTGAATATTAAAAAATGTAGAAGGACGTCGAACCAAATGTGTGTTGACTTTGAAGCGATAACGGCTGTTTATCAGGGTTCAGGACGCGAACAAATTTCACTCATGTTGCTCGTAAGTCCTCTTTCCTAAAAGTACCAAGAAAGAATAGCGAGCATCACAAGAGCCTCACTCCTAAAAATCTATATTATGCTGATTAATTAGAATAGAATAGAACTTTTTCAGGGAAAATGACTGACGTTAGGATGAAATAGTAAAAAGGCATAAGTTAGTCATTAACGAAGTCATACCTATGAAGGAAACTACTCACAAGGTTGCTGAAAACTCTTCGACAGCCCACGACCGGTTTCGCCCTTCTTAGGGCTCATCAGGTAGGCGCAGTCCCCGAGTTTCCGTCAACCTTATGTTCTACTTGAACCCAAATTGGACTGATTTCGACAAATACACTCATTTGCAAGTTAATTTGGTTTTCACGGGAGACTCAAGTGAGTCTCTCGTTTATGATGTTCTTCGTGGTCGTGGGCTGTCGAAGAGTCTTCAGCAACCTTGTGAGTACTTTCCTTCATGAAAATATACTGCGATATCTTGAATATCGTACCAAATGAAACATGAGGCGGCCTGTGTGCAGCACATTCAGTTGAAGAACATCATAAACGAGAGACTCACTTGAGTCTCCCGTGAAAACCAAATTGATTTGCAAATGAGTGTATTTGTCGAAGTCATACCTAGTTATGTCGGATCACCTCGGTCACTTTACTGGCAATACAAACTCAAGTTACATGCCAATTCCAGACTTCCGTTCTCAAAATCTTCCTCTAACTTTCGGTCAATATCAGATAGTCTGGCTTATGGACTTCGAAGGAGCCGGTGTTACTTTTGCAAGGCAGAAATGATATGTCCCGGAAGTGCAGTTTACTGGACAGACTACTACCTGTTTCACCCTTATTGAAGATCAATAGGTGGATATAGTCCCCGAATTTCCGTCAAGCTCATTTCGATCACTGCACTGTGAGCATGTTGCGAAGAACATCCACTTGCAACTTAAATGGACGATGACGGGAGACACTATTCCAGATACCGAGTGATTTAACACCAGATTCGGGTGAGTTTCATCTGAGCATCCCGCCAACACCAATCAAGTTAAGCATGAGTTTGTACGCAACGTGCATAAAATCTGGTGCGGGTTAAGTTTGATAGGACTACCTGACTGGTCCCGAGAAGGGCAAAAACGGTAGTGGGCTGTTCAGAGTTTTCAATGATTTTATGAGAGGGAGACGTACTTCGATATATTGAATATGTCTCCAGCTAAGTCATTATTGCCATTCGTTGCAGTAGGTCACTCCTCAGTCCTCTGCTGTAGTTCGGTCCTACAGATTCTCCATAATGTTTTTCACACCACTGAAATGATGATAACCACCGCTCCTTTTTCTGTATAATTTGATTCCTATTGAAAGTTATGATTTTACAACTGTTCACTTTAATGCCTTTCTTGGCCACCCAATTCTTGTCCTTCTCCGTTAAATTGGAATTCTATTTATCTACAGTTGTGCTTGCTGATTGTTCTAGCCGCCCCTCTATCCTTGTAGGCATTCTCTTACCACCTCTGCTGGTGTGCGTATATCTTCAGGTATGCACTTTTTCGCGAGACGTCAGAATCAACTTCCTAATTTGGAATCTGGAGAATAGAAGTTGAAAATGTTAACCACCACAACAACTGGGTTAGTCCTGCTGCTAGTGGGTATTATTAAATGTTATTATCTATTCACTGTCGAAGGTTCTTATGTGTTTTTCTTTAAACATTCATAAACCTGCACTCCGATTTAGTCCTCTGTCAACCCTCCCCCTCATTCTGCAACCTAATGTCATCAGTTAAAACAACAGAAACTTATTTTTCACCTAACTCATCCGTTAAGTGTCACCTCAAGTGATCTCCATTTCCTCCTGGAATCATACCTTCTGGTTACACAACAAATTTCTATTCTGCAGCCTAAACCCCCTAGTTACTGCACTGTTACATTGTGTGAAAGTATGTACATCTACGTTCGTCTGCAGAAGTTCCCGCTGCCCTACGGTCTCTTGTTCCGCATATAACAAGCGGATAGCTAATAATTGATCTCTTTGAAGAACCAGTTATTGGTATTCGGTCTACGGTCCCCTTCAAACTGTTCTTACAGAACAATATCGAGGGGATATCAGCTGTGTATTATGCTGTAGCTACAGTCGTTTTGTATGTCCTTAAGTCGCAGGGATCTTACAAGAGACAGGTTGGATGGAAATCACCCCAGAGCCAAGGACAGCGGCCTGCTGTTTAGTTTACAGAAGAGGCCGACGTTTTGAAAAATTTTGTTCTGAAAATGAACATATTAGGTGGAACAATCCACATTCTTAGGCTTTAGATGTCTTTCTTTTAAACTCAGGGAAGTGTTCGACTGCGGATGCTCAAAATCAGTTTATTCCGTTCAGTTCAAAGAGCATGAGTTGACTTTTAACAGACCAACCCGCCAAAAATACCCGCAAGATGGAGTTGATCACCAAGAATAAATTATATCTCATGATTACGTCCCCAAGTACACTTCACGACTCCTAATAACACTGTCACACTTGCATCCATCAGATCAGGTTATGTGAGACTTACGATGGGGGGCAGAAATGTGACAGATGATCTACATTCTAGTCGATCGGAAACAGAAAGGTTCAAACGAGGCGTTTGTGGATCCCTTGTAGCCTGATTACCAAGCCAATTTTGACATTTTCAACCTCTTCATTAGTTGTATAACTGTGTAGTTTTGAACAAATTGCCCAAAGGTGTTAACAACTACAATGTGGCCCTGAAATGCGACAGAAATTGGAATCCAGGTCGTCGACAATTGGAGCAAAAGGTCATGGACACAAAGTACATGAGCGACTTAAGTTAAAGTGTAATGGAGGCAGCGTCCAAATCATTTCTATGAGTGCATTACTTCAGGACAGTTTTTGTCGTCCGGTAACCCGTTAGGACACCGCGCGAAGAGCTGTGGGGTTAGAAGTTCTCAATAAAAAAGCAAACGTTATTACGCTTCTCTGGAGTCTGACACTCCGCATTCGAACATTCCAGATGCAGTCACTGTTGTCGGGACACACGCCCAACCAGCGGTCAGAGTAACTGAGGCAACACAGTCTAGCTATTATGAGCGTGAACGGTCTCTGAATTGGCCACTCCTTCGTTGCTAGTGAAGAAATTTCTGGGTTGGTTCGTTGGACCGCAACCGGATAAACAACTGGTTCAGACGGTCGGTACCCCTTTTCTCTAAAACTGGATGCTGTGTAATTTCAAATACTCGATTAAGTCAACAATGTATTCATGAGCGAACAATAGGCGACCCATCAAGGATGTGCGCAGCTAGCTTCAGCGCATACCTGGCGAAAAATTTCAATGTTGAACGGACCAAAACGCCAGAATGAAAGCAAGGTGGGGTTAGTTCTGGAAAGGAGTCCACTACACGTTTTGTTCTGATAAGTTTCCTCAATTGGACCTAGCAAGGCTAGTCGCGCGCGACTTGTCATAGAAATTTTTATCGTTTACCCTATCACCACGCAGCTACGATCTACACTTGCTCCAATGGTGAACAATAATCAAAGTGAGTAGTCGTCATAGCCCATGCGATGAGATTTGTTACGAAATCTGACTGCTTGAGAGCATTCTAACGCCACTCCTAATTTTTAGTGTGCCTGGTGGATAATATGATATGCACCAAGCCTACAGGTACAGAATTATAAAATAATACAGGCAAAATATGATTAGTCCCCATTAGGACAGTTTAGGTGACTGCAGCACGATTGGTCGTGAGCCCCTTTGGCTAACAGTTCTTACAGCGCCACGCGACCGCTAACCACACTTGCGCACAACAGCTAGACCAACAACTCACTCTGATTCAAAACATTAAGGCGTTCGTCCTTTGCTCGACACATTGAAGCCCTTGAACTAAGGGCAAGCATTATGTTGGGTCAAAAAACCGGGGATTTCTCTAATAAGTAACCTGACTTTAAGTATTCTTAGTGGCCTCGATCTGACCACCGACTATATGTGCATAGTGCTCAAGAAGCACTTTAAGAGATGACTACTTTTGATAAGCGTGAAGTTACTGCAGAGTGCTTCTCAGCTCTTCAGTACAAATTGGACCGGGTCCACGAGACGAAACCTCTGGTTACTTTTTCAAAAGTATCTGATGCAGTTTCTATCAATCAAATTCATGTCAGCACAGGTACAATCACCCGGCGCCACTGAATATTTTTGCAATAATACTAGGGATGTTAACTGTTCAACGTGGTAGTCAACTTTGTGGTACACACAATACTTGAAAGGACCCACCACTCAAGAGTGAGTTAGGCAGCCATCCGCAGAACCAGCAATTGGTTTTTGTGAAAGCACCAGAAATTTATTTCCCGCCGGGTGGGTTGTGAAGATGCATGTTTCTTCCGAAGAGTTTCATTCAGACAATGGGTAGACTGACGGAAAATGCTCAAAACGTCCTCTCAAGACCACATAAGTGGACTATTTATAAATATCTAACCTACATTTCAACCTTTTGTTGTTCGTTACAGAACTTCCCAAAACTTTCAAACTCGTTTCTACTAAAAAAAGGTACATGGTGTTCTAGAAGAACAGCGAGCGATATCTGTGGCTATCTTTCTCAATGAAGCTAAAGTGTCAGAGGAGTTGGAAATTTGACTATTCCTGACGTTTTATTAATTAGTAGGCATTCCAAACAAGCCAAATCGCTGATATTTTCCGGAAACAGTTAACAACAACAGCGACCTAAAATTGAGGTCTACCTCTCTTTCCTCCGGTTCTTCTTTGTTGTTGCTGCCGTGAAAGATGTCACTATTGCGTTCGACTTAATCACTTATCACGCAATATTGCTGTTTACTGAGGAAGTTATATTCGACATAGCACTTTATGTCACAGGACAAGGAGGCTAACGGATGGACATTCCGTGAATCTCAGTTAAAGGAACATCTAACAGAATAGCCAGTTTGTTTTCGTGTTTTCTGTCCAAAAAGGGATCAATAATTTGTGAGCAATCTCACACATCCGACCTCTACATCGACTTGCCTACACTTCCATGTAATACGAATCGTCTAGAGGTTTGCTTGTTCGTTTGGCGGCAAGGAAGTTTGTTTCTCTAACCATTATGGCAGAAGCAAGGAAGACGTGCTGTTTTATGGTCCACTATTCCTCCTCAAAGGCACCCATTGTCAGTGCGGCCAATAATCCTGATCATATTGCAAGTGCTCAGTTATTCTTGGTAGTTTGTCATACGGATCGTTTAAATTGTCGTATTCGCTCTCTTCTTTCGACGATGCGCATTTCCTTCTTACGTCTTCGGGAATTCAGCAACTTTGTTACATATCGAACAGATTCGTTGCTATTTTTGCCTTTTAATTTCACAACTGCCTTTGGCATACACCCCAGTGAATTAATATCATTCCAAATAATAATAATTGAAGCAGAACTATCACTAGCGAATTGCAACAAGCGTGCTGATGTAGCGGCAGTTTAGTAGACCCTAGAACTTTTGGCTTAGTGAATTTTTAGCAATGCTAGTTGTACTGGAATTTTTCAGTTACCTGAGATATTATCCATTGGAAGCTTGTGAAATGCAACCAGTCGCATCATGAAATCTACTCCAAACGCAATATTCTAGAAAGCCAGACGAAAGTTATTGATTATTTCGTAAAGATCAACATTAGGAAGGTCGTTGCTCTAGAGGGGACATTTCTGAAAGAAGGGTAAGTGGACCAAGTTTCATGGACATTATTTCTCCACCTTATATAATATTTTCAAATCCCCGCTTCGTCGCACAAGACATGTCGAATGTAGGGTCCAGTTCAACGTTTAGTCTTTACAATGTATGTTCAAACGGATCAGCACGCGCCATCACCATGTGGGGGAACTAAGTGTGCCCGTATTTTGTTTTGATAAGCGGTCAGCTGCCCACGGTTCCAAAAGCGGCTTCGTCTCTCCTGGGTTGACGTCAGTGTATACTGAGCAAGGTTTCAATGCTGGCAATTACCCTCTTGTTTACGCAAGGTAGCATTTTATGCACCCGCTATGGATGTGACGACTGGACACGGTGAAACCAAAACAGACCTGCGAACCGACCAGAACATTCAGTATCAAAACACATGTACAGTATCTGCTCCGCTTAAGAACGAGCGCCTTACAAGGAGTTGGTGAATGAAACAAAGTGCCAGTGAACATGCCCTCCCAAACTTCAAATAAAGGATGGACATTCTATTCTGGATGCGCAGTCTATTCCAGAAAACGAAGATAGAACACTGCTTTCCAAGGTTTGAACGTTCACTACGCGCAGTTGTATCTGCGATCAAGCCTAACGATTAACTCAGACAACATAATCAAATCGGGTAACTAACAGATTCAAACTATTCCCAAATGACCTCTCATCTGCTATCATTCCAGTAAATTTACAAACTCATATTCTGCTTCGAGGCCAGGCTGGACCGACATTCAAAATTTACAAATTTTTTTCTTATAAGTATTGGGGTAAGGTTGGCCGAAGTTCACCAATAGCATGGCGCCAGTTACGTCCTGTCAAAACATTTGAGTGATCGGAAAGGTAAGAAGGAAGGTTTAATGAATTTCGGAGCCGTACACATCTGATCAGCACCAAACAGGGCTAAGGAAGTAACGGAATTCCACCCAAGGTTATCCAGTACTCACGTGACACTTATAAGGTAAACAGGCAGCAATCGGTCAGTGAAATAAACCTAACTACATAAATAGTGGAGTTAACGTAATGTAACGTTTTGTTGATGGTGATGAAAAAATGATGTTGGTATCAGCAGTCGCCTGCTAGATATTTCAAGGATTCGGCTAACACTGCACTTGCCAAGAAGGCTCCCATGCTTGAATGAAAGTGAGTGCTGTTCAGTCAAACTTGCACGAGTTTCATCCAGTCAGAACAGTGGTTCTAAGATGTGGAAAGATTCTTCTAAGGTTGGTTCAGATAGTCCGAGGATGGAGATGTAAGCCCAAGATGTGAGGAATCATTGCTGGTCCCGTTTGTTTGAACAAGTCCCGTCTAAACAATTATGTTAACACGAAAATTCGCAGGTCACAAAAACTCAAAAGTGAATGCATATGTGTGCTCCTTGGAGGCGAGGAAAGGCCAAGTTACCAAAAGATGCAAAAATGCAAACAAAAAATTCAGTCACAATATATAGGCGGAAAAAATTGTCATCATTTCAAAGCCTCAGATTTACCGAGGAATGAGTCAGAGGCCGATTAAGCTCTTCCTACGGCATTACTGGTTGCGACAGAGGACAGAAAGATGCGATTGTGTAAGCCTGGAGTGAGATTTGGAAGCTGTGCTTGAAAAGTGGCTGGCGAAAAATCTGATTTTGTTTCACTGTCAAACATCACTCTTCCACATATGATGATTGTCATGGCGATTGACACGAGAAACCAAAATTCGCATTCTGTCTGTATTCAGATCACGCTGTTCCTTTGTGGTTGTTGTTCTTTCGAAATAAATCCTAAGGCTCCGGATATTCCGAAAACAGAAGCATGTATCTTGAGATCATAAAAACCTCTATGATGTGATGATCGTGGAAATCGTACTAACAGAGTGTGTTCAGAACAATGTCCTGATCTCATGGTTTACCAATAACGACCCAGGACACCAGAAGAGACGCAACACGATCATTCATCTGGCACTAGGCTTATAAACACCTGCGGATGTTCGCTTATTGACAGCTTCTTATGCGGACAACTGAATCGTGGAATCAATTAGAAGACAAGCATTTTGCCCCTTTTGTGCATCTTCTTGTTCAAATTCTTGTAGCGTATCAATGGGACTGAAGGTTACAATCAACGCGTTTTTGTTTTTGGGAAAAGTGTTTTATTTTACTTCAAGCTACGCTCAATTTCTGCGCAGAAGAGGGTTCTGTGGGCTTCAACACGCCCAATTTCACAAAGAATCCGTAGTTTTGCTGAATCGTTTGCGCATGTTATGGAGTCGCGATAGGGTTCTGCAAACCCACGGAACCAAAAGTAGAAAGCTTTGGAAGTTGTTGTCAGCTAAATTAACAGAAATTACGAAGAAACATTTGTCCCTCTTCATCTTGTTACTGTACGGTTGTTACTCCAACCAGCAACTAACCATTGTGTATATGCTGACACTCAGTCAATATGTGCTATGAGATGCTCCCGGGGCAAGGCGCTCATAGTCCGAAAGATGGACTTGAATGCTCCGTTGAATGCCCAGTGAGCTTTGAACTATTAGGATGCTTCATCCAGATTTACTTACCTTGAGTTTCATATTAATCTACGTAACCTGCACTTACGATTTGGTGGTCATATATTATGAATTAGAATATGATTGGCATGGTTCATTATGCACTGATCACACGTGCGTACGTTTTGTCCAAAGCGTGCCCATCAGATGTTCCCAAAACAGAGTGAAATGCTCGGAGTTTATAGTCGAACAGAGTGGGGTTGTGCACACCAACCAGTTTACTGACGTAAGCTCGCAGGTGCAAAACATTCCGTACAGGAACCTTTGTAGGTTATACACGCGCGACCATGAGAGCTCTCCTTAATTGGCTGCTACCAAGCGAACGAATTCCAGGAACAGTTCAAATATTTACAAAACTGATACACCACAATGCTGATGGCGATTCATGTTTAGACAACGATACACTCTGCTGCCCCAGACTGATGAGGCGTTGTCTATGGTAAGCGTGAGCCTACAGCCTTTTTTCCCTGACTAACTGAATCGGTGAATTCATTTGCGACTATAACCAATGGATTATTTAGCTCGACAATGGCCACTTGCACGCCAAAACCAACTGACCCTTTTTGGGCGGATACAGAAGAGGTAGCAGCTGCTTCCAATCTCTCGCCCAGCTAGGAAGATATGTACTTCGTCGAGGAGAAACTCAGTGTCTACTGCAGGTATTTCCCTGTAGAAAAACTACTTAGTCTGCTAGCAACAAGTAAACCAGTCAAGATGAGATGACAAGATTTTCTACTGGAACGTTTTGGAACCTCATAACCTGATACTGGTGGCATGTCTATTTTGCAATCCAACATTACTTTTGCACTATCTATGCCTCCTGCTGAAAAGCATATCATTCGTCGGTAGCCTGTTTGCAATTAAACCTTCTTTAAGTGTGCTACTTGGTGGCAGCCAATCAGGAGCTTACAATCTGGAATGCTCATACTGCCTCTCATCAACTTCTTTGTTCGCCTTCAAGCTTCAGTGGGTCGCAGGAACCAATGATTATTTTTCTAATTACTGATGCTGTACTTAACCCTAGGCCCATCACTTATTCATCTACCAGTTCTAGGAACATCCATACGCGTCGCTGACTGCCCCTTTTGATTCCAATGAAATCTACACAACTACCTGTTACCTATTTTATTTCAGGACCACTTCAAGAGCTTTACAATGTAACTCATCCATTAGTCAGACTAGTTTTTGAATGCAAGCTTCTGCTGAGTGTCAACTCACAGTTTAGAAACAATGGAGAAGTGTATAAGATTTGATGCCGTCTCCATGGAAAACTGCGGCACTGTATGAGATAACGGCAAAGGTAGGGGAGGAGAAAAGGAAGCTAGACTTCTATAACCAAGTGACACGTCCACTGAAGCCAAAAGGGACGACCAAACCTGTGAAAATTACTGGACCAATTATGCAGACTATATACTTTTGCCACCCATAGAATGTCACTAACACGTTCCTCCCAAAAGCAAAATTCCTCGGAAAATTGACAACTTTTCCCTCTTGACAAAGTTAGAATTCGAATTCCGGCGGATTTATTTGATGAAAGCTGGTAATTTAATCAGTCGTATACTGTTTCGGAGACTACTGCCAAACGCTCATTGCGAAAAAATTTTGGAGAGTTTCGGAGGTGAGAAGGGACCACCCAGTTTATCAATTGGACTAATTTCCCGCTAGATAAAGCAAGCATGTTTTGTTTGTCACTGAACAAGATTTTGCGAGCTTTTTAAACTACGTTTTTCATGGGCTTCAGCTGAAGCAAACGTATTAAACCTACCTGTCTGTTTTGCGGGAGTTCTTCCTAGTTCGTCTCCCCAAGATCTCAAGCAGAGGGGGCAGTCCTGTTCAAAGCACTTCCGAATAAAATTCACGGTATATTTATCAAGCATATGTCCAATGTTAAATACCGGAAATAAACATGAAGGGAGATCTAACCCGTGAAGAAAAGCTGTCAGATTTGATCAAAAACTCAAATATCTCACGCGTTCCGCATCTGGAATACATTGAGAAAAATAGGTGCAATTCACACGTCATTTCCACACAGTAAGTAACAACAAAATCTTTTTTGAAAAAATGAGACATAGTCCTAAACGATAAGCTGTAGACTAGACCAGATATGGGCATTTCACGGATCGCAGGAGTGATTCGAAAGCCCTGCCTTCCTATAAGAGGCTGAACACCATTAAGTTCGTCCACGAGTGGCTGATCAGTAGCGCAATCACACAGAATACACCGCCAGTCATCTTCAATCACGCAGTTTATATCACGTGGCCACACGTTGGCTGGCTCTTTAGTTGATAAGTTTCCAGAATAAAGACCCACGCACCTTGTGCGTTTGTTCTTTAGTAGACAAACCGTTTTATGAGTAGTACGGAGAAACTTAAATTGTTCGGTCAGGACTTCATCTCGCAATAAAGGATGACTGGTGCCGTATCCTGCCTGGAAACAAGTTAATCATACTGATGGTTAGTCACGAATGGCCCAATGGGGCAGTATTCAACTGCTAGCCTGAAGGTCGTTGGTTCCCTTCCTTTGGGTACCAACGAAAGCATTGTGAACTACTGAGAGTTGATTGTCCTTTTCACCCTTAATGGGGAATCGATATGGCTAGGAAGTGCCCATTCATACTATGTCGCATGAAACCTATCAATTAACAGGTCACTTGATAGATAAGTGCTCACTGGTATTCTGCAATTTGAGCGGTACTGACAAATGTTGTTCTTCAGTTTCGTGGAGCGAGTGTGCTGACTCTAAGGATGCAGCGACATATGCACCCAATATGCTGCTAGCATTCACATTCAGCGAAAAAGCGCATCGCAGATCTACCCGTAACACCAAGCTTAAGCAAGCCTTGATCAGAATCGCATTCGACGGGTCATTGTTGGGACATGTGCAGGGCTTTGCCATTGAAAAGAAGTGGCAAATCAGTGGCTGAAAAACAGCTTCTGGAAACTGAGAAAACAACGAAGTTCACTGGACTCATCACTGCTGGTATGTTTCAGACCAGTTTTGTTAAGTTGCGAAGTAGTGTGGAGCTGGCTTTGGGACGGATGTTTGAAACCCCATAGTGTACATATTGTACACATACTGTAAAGCCAAGTATTTTAACGTACACGTTGGATAGGCACCGTAATTCCGCCCTGGATAAAAAGATGTCCTCGAGAGATTGTTTTTATTCACCTTTCCAAAATTGATCCGAACATCATTCAAGACGTCATCTTGCGGAGTGTTAAGAATTTTATAACGCAGTGGTGCATTTTGCATTATAAGCATCATAACTGTAATAATAAATAAAGTGGTGTATAGGTGCCAGGTAGAAAATCTAGAGACAGGTAGAACCCGATGTTATTGCTGGGCCGATCTAGATGGTGTTCTCTTCTTGACTAAAACACACACATTGAGTTGCTGAAAACCCTTCGAGAACCCAGCGCCGGTTCCTCTTTTTTGCCCGAAAATCATCAAGTGGTTGTAGTTCCCAAGTTTAAACCAATTTTAGTTCCTCGGTGAACATTAAATTGCATTCATTTAATACTCGTTCGCCAATTAACTTGTTGTTGACAGGTTGTTGAGTGATTTTCAGGAACTTTATCAGTACCCTTGGGTTAGAAAAAACAGTTCATTCCATCCGGAAAATGAGGCAGCTTTTATTTGACACATACGGATTAATATTGTTATAAATTAGAGTTCCAGCTGATATTTAGATGAGCCTCTCGTTAACACCAATTTAACTTGCAAATAGGTGGTATTCCGTTTCTAGCTATTTGATGTGGTCTAACATTCATGTTTCCAAACTAAATAGGGTTCTTTGGGAATAACTCCACCATGAAACGTTCTCCGAGAACAGAAAAAGACGGTTCTTATGGGAAAGGTGGTCCACCTGCAGAGGACATCTTACTCTAATGCGTTATTGGTAGACAAAACAACCCGAAGGTAAAGTGAGCAAGCATGCTTGGCTTCTGAAATATTAACCCGTCGACTAACAACTGTCCCGAAACCAAAGCTTAGTGCAACCCAATTAAAGATACATTTAAGCTGTGGCCCACTGCTTAACACAAAGGATAGATTGTCTGCCCATATCTCCTCAGTGGTCATGTGTTCATTTATTTGCCAGTTTTCAGCAAGCCATGTGGGTCGTGCGACCAGGTGTCTACCGAGAGTATTTGTGAACACAAACCAAGCTGTGTGAAAAATGAACTGGCCAGTTGACCAGTGCAATCAATGCGCAACTGGTCAACATCAACCACCAGATCCACCAAGCCGAATAGTTCAATGATTTATCGGATATTACCGGATCATTATACGGTGGTGCGCTGGTCTAATGGAAACAGCCGAAACAGTCACTGTCTGATTAGTTGACTGGCCACCGTATCATGAAACAAGTCACTGGAAGGCCTTGGGACTTTCATAGCCCACCAACCGAGGTCCTCAACAAACAAACAAACTAGAGAGGATCCTTGATTTAGACTTATTGCGAAGCTTCTTGGAAAACTGTAGTCCTGTTCCATATTTTACAGCTACCTTTATCAGAAGGGACACTAGCAAAGTCATTTGTTCGGAAACCCTAATGTAAGATATTCTCACACAAAAGGCTGATATGGAATCTCTTCGAAGTCGACCTTTATCTTCTGACATGGTACTTTTTATAGTTACTATGTGGAAGCTGTTTGCCGATAGTAAGTACACAAGGTTGCAAATGTATGGTTGCGATATATCTCTCCAGTGAAATGCAAGTAAATTGGTCAAATTTATGGGGATTTGCAAAATATAGTCCAATGGGTGTTAAATAATGCTTGCCCGCTGAGGCTCCGCTTCACCCAACCAGTAGGAGTTGGTAGCAAGGAGATTATTGGTCGGCCACGATAGGATCGAGACCTTCAGGAGTCTTTTATGATGATAAGAAACAAAAGTTCTGGCGATGGACTTGTTGTCGCTTCTGTCGTTACAAATTCCCCGAACGACTGGCTGGAGCACGACAGAGCATGCGAAGCGCGTCAGCCGAATGGACCTGGTGAACAAAAGTCGCACCAGTCACACATGTAACTTATTCGGTACTATTGTAAATTGGTAAAAACTCAGACGCATGCTTTGAAACAGGCATCAAGCCATGCGGCCCATGTGCTCTGTTGACCACAAAAACACAGCACCGGATTCGTATTGGTGAGTCACACTCTGTATTCTTTGGACCCATGTTGAGGAGGCGACCACCGATTAACCGAACTCGAAGTTGTGCACCATTGGATGGTTTCTGGAGAGAAGTCTCTAGGAGGTGTGTGACTGCATCAGAAGCTCTGGAGAACGATGGAGGTTTCACATCGTCTCCAATGGTTTTCGAATGTACTGCTTTATCAAAGTCCGGCAGCGGGTATTGAAAAAACCTTTCGGAACTTTTTTCATTCCTATGCCCAGTTACTTAAGACAAGGTAACAAACAACAATATAATTTGATTTAGAAAAGTGGGATGTAAACACAAAGGCAAATATCCGGAGGCAGAAATGGAGAGACGACCAAATTCAATCAACTCATCTATGGCCGGCCTTCCTTCTGGCACCCCGCACATTAAGTTACTGTTCAGCCCATAACTAAATGGAATTTCGATGTAACCGGTAAACTGAACACCTATGTACGCGTGTGGCGATTGAACATTTTCACCGATATGTCCATCAGGGTCCGATAGGTTTGAGAATTGCATTGTCTGTCATACCAATAACATGGTGTGCTCCTTCAAAAACGTGTCTCTCTATGAGGAAACGTACGATACCGTAAAATGGTTTTGTCCTACTATGTTCGTATTTGAATTCCTCAGAGGAACAACGCAACAGCATGTGGTGCCCAGTAAACCACTATGATGTACTTGGTAGAATTGCAGGCTCCTTTCGCGCGTTGCTTATTTTGGCACAATCTATGAGAGCTTACTGATAAGAAAGGCGCCTGCGGTGGAATCCGTCTTCCTGGTGTTACAGAAAAGATTTTATGTGGAATTCCGCTCACTCGGATGGTATCATGGAGAACACTGTTGAACAGCACTGCAGACACACCCAGTCTTTGCTGCAAGAAGAAAGTGTACGTAACCAACCGGTTTAAGGACACCTGTGGGCCCTACTAATGCTTTCAACTTAGTTGCCAGGGGAGCACTACGGATCGTCCTACGAACAAGTGACCAGCTGTGATGGATTGACTGGACCTCATCATGGTGAGGTTCTTTTCATACCTAAGTAACCTGTCTTCCTGTGCTGAAGGGTGCCAATATAGCATCCACAGTGTCCATCCTGCCTGGTTGACGAATGAATGGAAGTCTCACAAACAGCCTCTTGATCCTCTGGTTTAGAGATTGAAAAAAAGTGTGACAGTCTGCTCCTTAAAATTTGGAGTACTCGTATAGTTTCACACCCATCATCATTGCCTTGCTCTCAGGGTTTTGAGCCAAAGGCTTTGGCCTCCCGTCTAGGTTTAATTGGCAGTGCAGTACCTCAGCCCAAATTCAGCCATGAACTTCCCACGTGAAGGTACTTTCACACCACAGCAGCTGTCGCGCGGTAACACCAGCCGGAAGGCCTTATTCTCTGAAAACAATGGGGTGGATAAGAGAGAACAGGCAGTTGTTGGCATCCATTTTTCTCTACGGCTATCCATCTTCTTTTGTTTCGATTGACAGCTCTTCCGTAGATCCTAGTTGCTTGTACGTCATCTGGCGTCTAGGCAATCGACACATCACATGCCACCGCTTATATCCACCGCTTTGCATCCACTATTCACACCTTGGTTTCCTATTTTTGTTGCAGCTTTGACACTCAACTTCCAAGGCAAATCAGTCAATTAAGTGCCTTACTCGTATTCTGGGTATTTTGTTGAGTGTCACCTGCTGCATCTCTGGAATTCCAGTACAGGATCCAAGTGCAGTAGTTGAAATTACGATGCCTATATCTAGGCGCTATAGGCTGTGAACTCCGGGTACTCTTGCTGATGAAGCAGCGGAGTTCGCTGGTATTGGTACAGCCCTAATTTCGCCAGCTGACGCTTCATTGCTCAAATGGATACCTTATCAGCTTCATTAAAACCTTACAAGCCGGGATGATAGCCTGTGTGGTGCCCTATTTAGCTGTTTCCATCGCGTCTGAAATCACCATGGGATTGACGTAAGGGCCTATTCAACCCCATTCGTCCTTCATCTAACTACCATTTGCCGTTACGAGAGTAATGCACCAAGTGCATACCCGGCTAGATAACCATTTAGTTGATTCGATATGTTTCATGGTCAGCACACTGCTGTAGAGTCCAGACCCCGTGTGCTGCTGTTCGAGGACGGTTTTGCCTTATTTCTTCGTGGTTACGACATCAGCCTTTACTTCAACGCTTCATCTCAAGTTGAAAAGTATACGAATGATTTTAAAATACCAGTTATTTATCGGGCATTCAGCCAGATGGTTGTCAGCTGGCTTGCTGCACGTAATTTCGTTTCCGTCCAAAGACCTTGATAGTAAGATAAACGCACGAAATGCGAAGACCAGCACAGGCCTTGGCCCGTTCGGGAAACGGGTCTATTAAGGCTATCAAATGAGCGCAAATGGTAAGAATTATGTTTAGTGGGCTGCTCTGCTACCTTCGCAACTACAACACTTCAAAGCCTGAACAGTCAGATGAAACGCTTGAACCCCCAACACTTTCCACTTAAAATGTTTATTCGAAATCCCTCGAACAAGCTACACAGATCGAGGCCCAATCACCAAAGCGCAAAAGCTGCTGAAATTCTGTAGTCTGGTGCAAAAGCAGCTTTGCTAGTTGTAATATTCGAGATGAATGACACTTTGTTGAAGAGTGGAATTGGAGGTCTGTGACGCCACTTGCTCCAAGGCTACAAAACAAACAATCCATTCGGGAATATTTCGGTCCACCCCGTGCGTCCACGACTGTGGACTTGCGCAGTATTTGGTGGCATATACCTTAGCAAGACTGGCCTTCTGGGACATGAGTGAACTCCGATTCGCCTACCAGCTAGACACGGACACCCATACAACACACTACTTGTCTCTCAAGTCGGTTCCCTACACTGATAGTGGCTCTCGAATAATCCGCCCAATCCTCTTTGGTTGCCATCCATTCATATATATATATATATATATATATATATATAAAGTACGGCCACAGGGGAGGAAATTCCGTATTACAGTCCTACTTATTTTTTTCTGGCAGTCAGTGATAACTGAATTGTTGTTCACCAAGTGCCCATGGCATGTAAGGTTGTTCTTACCAGTCACGAATCCCAAGAGGACACACCATTTTGGAGATTCAATTTGGCAGAAAACAAATGGATTGACTAAGGGAATAGATAGCCTATTGTATGGCAGAATTGTGGACACGTTTACGATAACAGACACATGTTCAGCCATTGACCGCATATTTTAGTAGCGTCACACTTTTTCACTCAAAACAATTTGTCGGTCCTTTTGCCTAAACGTATCTATGTGTGTCAAATAAAATTTGTCTTGTAACCTCCAGTACTATTTCTTTGAATCTAAAATAACTAATCTCAAATGAACTTAATCGATTTTTTTCTGAATACCTACCTCATAGAGGGGGATATACCGCAGGGCCATCGGAACTTCACTCTAAAAAATTGTCCCTTGAAGAGCGAGCCAGTATCGGATTACGTGAGATGAACTGTGTGACTGTGGGATACGTGGCGCTTTACGTGATCCATGGCGTTTGAGGTCATTTGATGCATATTCGCGCGTGTTCACGAACCCCAAAAAGCTCCTTGATTTTTCGGAAAGGTAAATGAGTGTGTTCCCTGTATCTGCACACACACACACACACACACATGCTACTCACTATTTGTGAGACAGTATTTTACCAATCAGTCGGGCCTACCTGAAGGGACGATCTTAGCTAAACCGTACCTCGAGCTAAAAGTAAGTTCTTCAGGTTGATGAACCCAAGTGATCAACCAGAAACCTCTGTCTATCAAGGCCGGTTGGAAGTGAACAGAATCAGTGCTCAGTGTCACTAGCAAGCGAAGGATACTGATTTGTGTGAAGAGTGGCTACATCACCAGGATTCACGTTTTCTTTTTGGTAATCTGAGGTCATAAATAAGAAAAGGCTATATTGTTAAAATTGACGTCGTGAAAAATCTACGCAAACAAATTGGCTAACATGGAAGATTCCTAGTGAGATTCTTACTGCGTATGCAACGTTGCAGCGCATGCATGGAATTCCCCACTAATTCCTTAGGTTTCACAAACTCTTTGCAAGTGGTAAACTACCGTCATGCTTTCTGAATGGCAAAGGAGAAAAGCGGTCGCATCGGGGAAGAAGTGCATACTTGAGATGACAGAAACAGGATTTGAAAAACTGAAAACAATTGGAAGTGTCACCTCGAGTGTCTTTCTTAAACAGACTGAGAAAAACGACCGGCGAGGAATACAAAAGGATGGAGAATGTACAAGTATGAACACAGCTCTAAAGGCACTCGAACTGATGCACTTTTTCTAGGAAAAATTATTCTGGGTTCGGAAAAAAACGGATTTTCGTGCATAGTCAAACACGTTGTGAAGAATGTGGGTATGCAGAGAAGTTTGTATTCTTTAGCAGATGGGACTTAATGTTCAGTATCGAAGTGGATCAATCAAAAGCTCTATGGACGTTTGGAGAACTGAGCGCTGAAAATACCAGCTGCAAACAACTAAAGCCGATTGTACGATGCCAAAGATCCATTAACTGAACTGCTGGAGTCCGAAAGGTCTAAATCAGACGATCAAACAAAGTGAAGGAAGGGATCTCCAGCATGCTCAAAAAGAGCACTGGGCCTAGCAGGTCAAAGGTCATCAGTAGAATAGGTAACAAAGAGACCCCCTTTAGCCGGCGAGCTGAACCACCTCCTCGTGGTGCCGACTGGGTAGCCTGGACGCCAGTCTGGGTGAACTAAGAGTTCAGCAACTCCAGACAGGGCTTACCACCTTGTTTGCTTTCAAAGTGCTGGTTACTTTCGACAATGTACACTACGAATCATCTGGCGCCTCCGCACCAGTTCCAACCAGTACACAGGAGAGACTCGTGTGTGCGAGCTCACGTGTGAGGAATGTGGCAAGTGCTGCAAATCGAAAGCTGGCTTGGTAGCCACCATCGAGTTCACAAAAATGAAAGTGTTGGTACGAACATGGTCGCCCAATTGGCCTGCGCTGATTGTTCCCACTTTTTTCCGACGAAGATTGTCCTGAGTCAACATCGCCGGCACGTACACCCCACCCAGCATAATGCAGATAA
>SJOL01009455.1:0-29736 GCA_004794785.1 Opisthorchis felineus | reverse complement strand
ATGCGTGGTACATGGCGTTGAGTGTACACTCTTGCCATTGAATCTCACACCAGACTCAGTATGACGGACACTTTTTGCCTGATGTGCGAGTCTTGACTGTGCTAACGCTTACCGCGCCTTGAAGAGCATTCAGCATTGTTTCCTTTCTTCGGCTGTTGATCTTTACACGCGTGTTTCCATACCAGAATTCTTACATACGTTGGGATTTATCTTATCTGACTGGAACTGTTGGCGGTCTGACTTCGAAAGAGACGTTTCTCTCTTTTATCTCATATTCTCTTGTAACTCTTTCACATTCATCGCTTGCATTTACTTTTTATGTCTGTGAACATGCTCTTCAAAAGTAAACGATAAATATATGTACACCCGGATTACGAAGGACAGTATTCGGATCAACAAAAGTCACAATCTGGAACACAAAGAGTTCAAGAACAGAGGTCACTCCAGCACCGACTAGGGTGCGAGAACAAGGGAGACAGGATGACAGTGTAACCGATGGAACGGCCCGACCGAACAACCAATCGTGCTCGAAGGTCAGCCCTGGGTAGCAGCACGTACATTAACACACACGCAACCCTACTCAACGCGCAACCACTGACCCATCGGTACGCTCAAATACGCTCACCTCGACTGGTGATGAAACGTTTGCAATCAAAGTGTACAGCTCAGCGAACAAACCAACGGCCAGGAACAAAATAGGTTGAGGATATCTAGGATTTTGTGCACTTTGCCGGAAATGAAAAATAATCGCACAGTCAGCCGAGGGATCACGAAAATTATCCAGAAGGTTAAGGGGAGTTCAAGAGAATGCCTATCCTGAATCATAATGCCAGCGAAA
The DNA here is from genome assembly GCA_004794785.1 of Opisthorchis felineus. NCBI lineage: Eukaryota > Metazoa > Platyhelminthes > Trematoda > Opisthorchiida > Opisthorchiidae > Opisthorchis > Opisthorchis felineus. The sequence goes on along the minus strand of SJOL01009455.1, from coordinate 28,898 downwards.
ACGCACACAATATTAAAGCCAGGTTTATTCAGAAATAAAAGGACAAAGTGCACCACAGCACCTAATAAGCTGCGATTGTTTTACACGCTTATTAAAAGGACAAGTAAACAAACATGAAGTTAAAATTCTTTGAACTGTATTTTTATCGCGTGACAAACCTGAAATAGAGCACCCGGTTTTGTAGGTTTGCACAATAATCCGGACGTGTTTCATTTCTTTTCTTAGGGGCATAATCTCCGCACAGAAAAAGCAGAAAACGAAAATCCAATTTATCGAAAAAGAACTGCCGTTCACAAAGGCTGTCTCCAGATCAACAGGGGACCGTCAACGTAGAGAACATGTTTCCTACCACACAGCTCCAATTTCCATTTTTCACTGGCAACTGCCGCTATGAATCAAAGCAACCGTCTGTTAACTGGGTAAGGTAGGATCGCCAACGCAGTGACGGGGAAAAGCGAAGTAATGTAGTACTATTCATATCGCTCTCTTTTCAACGGTTCTAATTCTGTTCAGACATAGTTATTCTGGTTAGTCCAAATCAAAGGGAGGCACTGGATGTCACTAACCTACCTTATTGTCGTTGAGCTACTGTTGTCGGCGTGAAGGTGATGTGGATTATGGTGGTGTTATAAGCATTTGTCATAGATTTTGTTAAACGGTGGTCCATTATTTCAGCAGTGGTCTTTTTAAGTAGGCACAAGTCAAGTTTTTGCTTCCCCCAGACATATGGCTTTTGTGGTCTGTCTCTTTTGGAGGTTTGAGGTGGTTTTTGCACGGCTCCGCTCCGCTTGAAAACGTCTTGGTGATGTCACTTAGATTGATGACAAAATGCTTGTCGTAAAACTGTGAAACCCAACGAACGACTCGACAGCATGAGCTGCAAACACTCCCCTGGAAATCCAGCATTCGCAAGTGAGGGGCCTATCTGCTAGTCCTCAGTTACACCACCTTCGTGACGATGGACTACATGGTTGAAATGGAATGGTACATTCCACATGCGCACTAAAAGTATCGCCTCCATGTCTTCCATGTGCACCCACATATATGTTTTGATGTCAGGCAGCCACCGAATTCGATCGTTCCTTACAAACGGACGTCTGTGGAAAGTTAGGCAAAGTCAAGGGAAAACATTTTTGGTTAGGAAGATGGATATCTCTGATGGCATCACGTAGACTATACGTCATCAAGCACATTCTGAGTGGATCTGGGATCCTTCTGAGTTACTCAGTCAATACGTGGTACTGGGTTGGTCTCGGCGGGAGCTTGAAGTTGTTAGGATTAGCCAGTCCATATACTGACAGTATCGTTATCCCCGTTGGTCGAATTCTTTCAGAAGTCAAGGGCTCAGTATTGGACCCTAAACATTTTAAGTACTTCGAGAAGAAGCTCCATGTGGCGATTGTCTTATCCTTTTTAATTTTGAAGTTTTATCGTATCATCTTGAGTAGACTTAATTTTGCAAAGTAGTCCAACTTGCTCATCTTCACAAATACCACCTCAGTATCCGGCCTACTTGCAACGTCACTGCTGTGTCCAGAGCATTCGAGCCTTACAAGGTATCGTTTTGCCAAGATATTACTAATTCGTTGCTACCAATTGATCGACGATATTCAGTGCTTAGATTTGGCATAACGTTTCACTAGTCCCTATAGAGCAGGTTACACTTAGGAGACGAACATTACGAGGCGTCCCTTGATAGCGATGGATTAAAATGGTTGCCACTGCCACCGGAATTCACTTAGTTCCGCCTGACCTCGAGCGAACACTACCCAAGTTGTTCAACCCATTCACAGCATCTCAGGTCACTACTGATAATTAGTCAGTTGTCGCGGGTAACGCTCAACGGACGCTATTGCCATGTGGCTGTGCAAATTTGGCCTCTGGGCACACAAACTGTAGGCTGGACTCTAACATTCCCCAGTAATCTTTCATATCATCTGATTATTATGTATTCTTCTTCATCAGTTGCCATACGTTGCTTTGCTATTTTGTTCAATTTTGCTCCGCATCCAGCCAGCTGAAGTAGCGCCCAAGGAAAGTTCATTGGCTACTCAATCTTTTCATTTCTTTCTCCAGACTTCCTAACATCTTGAAGCCTGGAATTCACAAGTACATACTTTTGCTCACAGTGGGCCGCGACAGCACCAACGTCCAATAAGAACGTGATAGGAAAAAACTAATTGCTGCGATACTACTCCTACCCCAAGCCCAGAGTACCTTCATTGCACAAGCCAGCTGTTCCATGAATAGCAGCATATTTTCCACTTGAGAAGGTCCGGTTATCTAAACTCAAAGCGAGCTCAAAAGAAACGGTCGGCCGTTTCGGTTTTAGGACCAAAATGTTTGGAAAAGCTATTGTGAACTCGATTATCTGCTAGCAACTAGCAGTTGATTCCAGGATGTTCATTAGGTTGAAAAATATCATCTCAAAATCCCAAATAGATAAAAAACACTTGCGGTTTGCCATCCATATGTACCACTTCAGTATGAAGGACGCGTATTTTTCGACCACTTTGCATAATTTTAGAGCTTCATGCACACCGGAAAGTCACGCACCCCAAACTATTAATTCTGAGAAGCCGAGTGGAAAGTGACAACTTTTATTGTGCAAAAATGAAGAAACAGCGCTAAAATTGCTGTATGATTTCACCACAATTTTGACATAAACCAATGCCCTTTTCTGCAGAGTCTGTTTACGCAGTGCGAATTTTCATCCTCGGATAGAGCATCAGTGGAAAACTCTCATCCCAACGAGCGTTATCTTCCCAAATCAGCGGACTCAACGCCGCGTGAAACGGAAGTTTGTTCTGAAGAATCAGAAGCTAGCTTCCATTGAGCTGTCAATGCTCAAAATTGACATTCTGCGGTGTTTAGTGTGCGAACCGGCAAAAAATTGTAGTGACAGTGGCACTTCCTTTTGCAAAGCCCCTGGACTACCATGGTGACCTATCTAGGCCCTTGCCACTCATTCTGCGTAGGTTTGACACATTGAAAGCGGGGAACGATGGTTATGTTCCCGGAAAGCGGTTGACGGATGACGATGAGTTAAGTTAAAGCTGAAATAGATTATCCAAGTTCTGAAAGTTCACCTAATGCCTCCACTGTATAATACGTTATGCAGCTCTCCTAAGCTTGTGGTATACGTCTAAAACGGGAAGTGGATGAGTTGACTGCCATTCTTCACGATTTATGCTCGTGTTCACAATCCAGATCAGCCTCACACCAACTGGCATTCGCTACGTACGACAGTTTGAATGAACCATGCAGGTTGTATGACGTAGTCAGCCTTTGTGCCAGTACGCTCCCAGTGTGTAGACAACTGGTTTAGTTTGAACATATGAAACACCTTCAAGGAGCGAGAACCCTCATGAAACAACAACTTATTTAAAAAAGCAACAGGAATAGTTCTCGCTGAGTCATCATTTGTTACTAACCATGTTCAGAACTAGCATAAATCATTCCTAATCATACGAAAGTTTGATTGGCTGGGCAACTTACCCTTCTCAGTCTTTCTCAGACAAGCAAAGTTAGAAAACACCACAACACCGCAGCGCAACAAAGTTAGAAGTATTCAGAAAAGCAGCTGTCCGATGTTTACGAAACTGAAGCGCAACGTGAAACTTTCATTTGTTTGCGTCAACCACACAAACCCTTGTGCGACTCTGCTGGCGTCGCTACACTTGTGTGATCTATCACAAGCCAACAGTCAAAATATTCGATTACGAGGAGTGTTTCGACTCATATTCAAAGATCCAAGTCGCTTTCCACACACTCTCGTAAACATTTATAGGGCCAGCAACTGAGTGCGATTTTCTCAACTGCAAAAAAATTAATCCGTTGCAAACGGTGAGCCCCGGAAAGTGCATCTATGTGCAGGTATTATTAATGAAATGGTGAATAGCAGCAGAAGAGATAGAGGCTTTTACCCGTGACCCTTGTCACAGTGCAAATAGTTTTGTCATCTTCCATTTGTGCGGCTAGGTGACCTAGCTATTGCCCTCTCAATTTAAGTGTTGCTTTTCTTGAAGTCGGCGGATTATCTTTCTCCAAACAATGCGCATTTACTTCACTTAAGCTAGCGGATACCCCTATGCGTCCGTCAGGTTACGCATATAGTTTGACTGTCTCCGCAGAACAATCCAAATGGGAACTCTGAAAGTAGTACGAAGCCAGGCTTGGTGGACACAGAAATTTAAAACACCTGGTTCTACTATAACTGTTCAGTTGATCTTGCAATGGTCTGGTAACTGACCCGACTATTTGGTTTTTGGGTGGTGTGAAAAGATTTGGGAGAGAGGCGTGGTTCTTCGCAAGGTGATCGAAAAGGCGTCATAAGGCTTGCGAAGGGGTAGAAAGTTACTTCACGGGTGAACAGAATTCAACGAAGGACTTATGAAAGTTAAGCTCCAGTAGAGGTACCTGGTATGTTGTGGTCAATGATGATGATGATGAGGAGTTGCTTATAATCACAAAATTGGGTGGAAATAAGCAAAAAGTAAATTAAACTTCATGTGGATTGATCGAATGCATATTCGAGTTCATCTCTCAATTGTGCGATGTTTCTCGCGTTATTTTGATTGTAAGTGGGCTGTAAGTAGTCAAAAGGAATCTTCTAGAACACCCAAAAACTCAGTTCTTCAACGCCACGAACTTACCGTTGAAGGTCATGTGGACTACAATTCCCCAAGGAAGCACCTTCGGAGGTATCAAACACCTCTTCGTGATTGTAGTGAATACAGTAAACGACTTAGTTTTGTGTACTGAGTGATCAAGTTCGATGGTTTAGAGGTGTCTCCAACAGCTTTTTTAATTGTGACAGAATTTTTCACTTTGACTGGAGTGAGTGGACAAAACCCCAAGTATTTCACGATACCATTAATTATACACACTAGCGCCGTGCAGTATACCTGTGTGCTGGTCAAGGGCCGTTAACATCTAAGAACCCACAAACAAGAGACTGTTTCACTCACTAGTCAAATTCGAATAAGGAACAAAAAGCTACAATGGATTTTTGTATCTTAATGTAACAACAAAAAACATGTTCAGTAGTTAATGAGTGTTCGGTTGTGCAACAGAGACTTCAACCGAAGAATGGGTCCGGTGCCAAAGGCTGAGGTAGTCCAGCTATGTATTGCGTACGTCGGACCATCGTTTGCAAAAAGAAGGTGTTGTTTTCCGTGCCTTATTCAGAGTGGCACAAGCAGAGCGGTGGTCAAGCTTTGAAATGGCATAGGGTATAAAAGAAATTACAAAGTCTGCGTATTGTCAATGTGACTCGTCTTCCAAGATGAGATCCGCTTAATCTCGCAGTGCCTGGTTGGAGACCCTACAAAAATATGACCGGTAATCGATGTCAACGGCTTTCTTGTCGTCAGTTTGTATCTAGATCATCTGAATGAGTGTCTGCAGACGTATACACCTCGGAATGTTTGCGGTAGACCAGCACTAAGTCTCTCCCCCATCCACATTTGTTCTCATCTTCACAATACGGCTTTCAAATACATTATGATTGTATGGTAGCGAAGCACCAGTGTTTAAACACCGACGTCGCACTACGGTCATGATGGTGATTGGGACTTCTGTGACTATATGGTCATCGTGTTCATCCTGTCTCCAAACTGCATTCTTTCCAATCAGTATTGGGTGATACGACCAAAAAATAGTGTTCTGCGCGTAATCCAGAATGAACATTTAGTCTAGGCACATCAGGTTCGGTTAAAAAAGAATCCGTTGATAATACGAGTCACAGTTTGTGTGGTGTGCATAGCATTACCGTTTCCCATCACAGTCCACTGCTAATTACGGCACAGGACATTCCCATCGCGGTGTTTCCTTTTAGGGAGTGTCTCGTCTTCGTTTCCAGGAGTTTGTAACATGGCTGTGGGATTATAGAGGAGGAAGCTTTCCGTGTCTCCAAAATTATCTTCGACGGGAGATTTCTCCCCTGGGGAGATTCTGCATGGGGGTGGGATTGTACCTGCCGACAACATGCGCTCATCGCCCGTGACTGATAAGCTATGTCAGCCCAATCACTACAATACGAAATGACGGCATTAGTTACGAGCAGGTTGCTGTTGTGGACCTCTGACAGTAGGAAGCAGAAACGGCGAAGCGAAAGGCTGGTATCGCTGAAACAAGTCAGCGGCTACGGAGGTCTCCACAAAGTAGGTAACAATGGAAAGCAATCGGAAGGCGAAAGACTTTGAAAGATCTGGCGGCCAGAGTGCATTACCGGTTACGCTTGCGTACACGCAGTTTTAAAAAGGTATCCCATGTGTTTAAAGTTATCACGTAGTTGGAAGTGCCCTTCCCGGGAGTTGATCTATTGGTCGGGAAAATCTAATGTGCTTTGGTTCAGATTGGCTGAAACTGGTTGATTTGGCGGATACCCTGAGTTCACTAGCTTTGCTCCGAAATGCTGACTGATCTATTCGCGATCTGCGTTGCGTCATGATCCGTCCTGCTTTCATTTAATTGGTTTCCTGAACATCCATTTCTAACAAGTTCCCTTCTTGTATTTAGTCACCCTTCTCGCAACTTCGGCTGTGCTGTGGCCTGATTTCCTGACAATGATTGACTGGCTAGGTGCCTTTTCATGTAGTTAGTACTCGTTGGTCTGTGCGGTCCTTTGATACAGTGGTGCACGATTAGTCTGATTCTAAATTCTAATCTAGATGTTTTTCCGGATAAATCAGTTCTTCCAATGCCTCTTTAATTTTCTTGCGGTTTATTGCAGCACATTGCGCCTGGTGGTTCCGGAAACAGTTCAACCCCAGGTATTGATAGACCGGGCTTATCTCAATGTTTCTTAATGGCTTGGAGTACAGATAGTCTGTAAATTCATATTCCTTCTTTGTGCTTCTCCCAACTGGTGCATGGACTGTGTTCCATTTCGAGTCGTTTCTCTTCATCTACTCTAGTCAGCTGTTATTCGCTTAAGCTGTGTCTTTTGCAGCATACTTCTGACGGTCCACATGTTAAATCACCATTGACCTTAAACTGACGGCCTTTGTTTGAATCTTCCGGCACAATCTTATTATTGACCACACTCAACTAAACTTGGTCACATTCTGGCACTGTGGTGCCAAAACAACTATGGGATTTACAATACAGGGGCACTATCGCACGTACGACCCATTACCTGGACTCCAATCACATATTCATTCGGCAATCTAGGATTGCGTATGTCATCACCTGTTTCTTCCCTTTTGAACCAAATTTCGTGGAATAGGCTAATAAATGACTGCTTTGCTCGTTATTGCTTTAAAATTATGTAGATGTAAGCCGGAGGTACAACTGTCATCAGACGTTACGCTTACAATGTCTTATCGATTGCCGACGAAGCGTGTGCGAGAAAACTGTCATGGCCCCCGAACGTAGGAATCAGGAACGTGCGAGATTCTTCACCAGTGTTATTGGTAGTATTACTATTTCTAATATAACTACCGCTATTATTATTTTCTCAAAAGCCCCTCAGTGTACAAAACCCTTAGAGAAAAAACGTGTTAATCATACGAAGGCACCCAACAAACAGAACACTCACCAGAATACAATTACAACTGTCCCGTAGGGAGCACTCAGTTCACGGTAAATGACTCTATTCCAAAACAGTTACATAGCAACGCATGATATGTCCCACCTATGCTTGTGTAAGCAGTGGTGTGAGAAACAAACAGAAGAGTGGAAATGTGTCAGTTTTGGGGGCACTTAACTGGGTAACGAAGAACAATGATGATCATGCAAGATTATATATAGGCCATGTGCCAAGTCGAATGAACTGAAATTGGTCGATACTCAGCTCAATTTCCATACGGATCATCTATCATGGGCAGTAGCAATACTTCAGACGGTTGGGACCAAACAAGAAACCGTCGCCGCAAGAAAAAAAGAAAACGATGTAGTTAATGCATCTGTGCTATTGGCTGGTTGGACCGTAATTAGCTCTGCAATCTCAGTAGTTAGGGCGCCAATTTACTGACCGGAAGGTCTGTAATTCGAACCCAACCCTGGCATTGTGGCTACTCATGTTTAAGTTCGGACCGCCTAGCAGTTGTTTAGCCTTCGTGCTTCCTTTGGTTGGCATGACAGCCATACACCAAAAGGCTAATACTATTATTTACACGTTGCGGGTGTTTCGCTGTCCACCGTAAATCAAATAATCATTAAACGGACCACGCAAACCTGTTCGGTCCGACAAGTAAGAATCGCGGTGGTTGAATGAAAGGTTGGGCTGGGTGTGACATGGTCTTCTTTCTACGCGACTCTGTTCAAGAAATGTGTCCCGATACATCGCTTGTTCGTGTTTGGCGTCCAGTGCACTATTCAGACGGTGCTTGTTATTTCAGAAGGGTTGCGTTTAGCTTTTAGTCCACCGTGAGGCTGCATGCAAAAAATAGAATGTAGAGTAAACTTGCTGGTGAAAAGTGTATCACTGACCAGGTGCTCTTTGTGTGTGCGTCCAACCGTGTTCAGCCCTCGGAACACCAGTCAGCTATATATGTGAGCTGAGTGTGATTTTGTAAACTAAGGCTGCTGAAAAATGAATTCCCTGCCTGGTATATGTAATACGTTTGTTCATGGGGAAGGACGTTCAGGTGTTATAGCTTGGCTGTATGGGCGATTCGAATGCGGCTTCAGCACACTGCCTCATCTGGTGAAGAGTCATTTCACAGCATAACTCGTACATTACTCGAACAATCACTGATTTCACCCATCCGTATATTAGTCAAGTAAACGAAACATTCAATGGGATTAGAACAAGGCTCCAAGATTTAACAAGCTGCTACACTACGCAAAGGTTCCTTCATGTTTCGGTCGGACCGATATTTAAGATACCGAAACGTTTTTCCACCGTAAGTGTAAGACTACTGCTGGCTTAAATTGCGAAGGGTGGAAGAAACCCGATCTTTCTGGACAAACAATTTGGGAGTTTGTTTAGTGACAAGTTCTGAACAGTTATCATGTGTTGCCAAACATAACACTTCCTTTTTCCGCTGAACAGCCCTCCCCGACAAGAAATAACCCCCTGGAAATGGAACAAGCAGTTTCTAACTGCATTGGTTACTGAGGCACTGATGTACAGCACAAAAGAGAGGGAAACACTGAAAGCGGAAGCAAGTAATACGTAGGCACGGTAGTCGAAATCCATTCGACAAAATGGGGCTTTCTGAGCATTTAATGTTCATACCATCCATTTCAAAACACGTGAACAGTCGACTTATGTGCCACACGACCGCGAACGAAGGGAATAATATTCAGAAACCGCTACTTTGCGACCGAGTACTAGTTGCCCTAGTTTAGTCCATCCCAATTGTTTCCCACTTGAGGTTGTTTTTGTTTTGGGAATCCTCGAACTCCCATTGGATCGGCTAGCGTTTCACGACCAACAACAACGAGCCTGGTCCGTAAATATTTTGCTCATTAAGCGACGTGTGTGTGTGTGTGTGTGAATAGGTGCCCGGTAAGCCAGTCAGTGCCTACCACCCATAAAAACACCCAGAGGGTGTGGCATAGTTCGAAAATAGCATTTGTTTTTCTCATTAAAGACTGAGGAGTAAGATTAGCCCGAATATCACCGAGTAAATACGATATAAACAATGCCCTGCAGCTGAAGAAAGTAATTATCGTGTGAGCTGACTGATAGACGCACAAAACTGGGAATTCCATCGACCACCTACCGTATGAAAACAAGCTATGAATGGTTGATTCGGTAATCGCGATTAGAAAAAAAAACGTTCAGCTGTAGCACCCATCCGGTGCCTAACTGTCATGCCACCAGAAGAAAGCACGAGGGCTGGGATACTTCCAGGTTGCCCAAGCTTAGACAGGGAAGTCGAGAGGCAGAGGTCGGGTTCGAACCACGGACCTACAGGTCAGTAAACCCACGCTTCAACCACTGAGCCATCTCACCCTCTATTGCGATTAGAACCAGGTTAACTCTTTGAAATGCCCATTTACAAATATAAAGATCTGGGTACGCCAAGAAGAATGAAAAATAACTGCCGTCTTCTGACTCAAACTTACATACGGCAGAGGAAAAGCGCATGGGATTCAGTCACTCTGAAATAAACAGTATGGAAGCGCAGTGTGGGATAGTTAGGCGAAACTAACTGACCACACCATTGAGAGTAACCGCGCGACGCGTTGCTGATCGCAGATGAGGTCTGTAGGGACACATTCTCAGAGTTCCACAGTGAGAACAATCCCCGTTCTAATCGCCTAAGACTCCCTTAATAAAACTCCACAGGCATACAAGTTCAAAATTATTATGACGTTACGTTACAGTCAAGTTCCTGTTCGGATTTCAGTAGATAATGCCATCTCGATTGAGCAGTTCTCAACTGTCAATTCCGACGAGCTCATAGATCAACGTGGTTTGTGAGACAGTCACGAAGGGGGTGTTCGTTCATCAAAATATTGATCGTTTGAGAGATGAATGGATGAAAAAACCGGTCATGGACAAATGGGGAACTTGGTGGCAGGCTTAAAATAACGCACATTCGCTGTGCACAAGCCAAAAGTAACGTAGCCAAAGTTATATGCGATGAAAACAAATTTAAAACGATGCCCACTAAGCGATGTAGAACACCCGTGATCAATAGGCTACCTTGTATCAGCCATTGTAAACGAAAAAAAAGCCTCCCTGACGGGATCAGACGATGTTACTCAGGGCTACTCAAAACTTTTCTACTGTGTTCTTGAAAACTTCCGTCTGTGAGCATTTTTGGAATTCATTTCCGACCGGATTCATTTGTCGCCAGAGGATTGCATCAACTTCAGTGTAAGTCTTAGCTGTGTTGTCATCAGCTGAGCATTTCAATGACCCACATGCTCTGATCACGGTCAGATAACTTCCAGTCAGTCAAAGTGGAGCAAGCAGAGGGTTGATTCCACCAAATACTGAACCAGACGTTTCCTTGGTGAGATCGCGGAGTGAAGAGTCGACANATTAACAGCTGCAAGAACCGCGTACTTGTCGTACAGTGGTTGTAATTGCCACAGTTTCGTTCACCGATGATTTGGGGAGGTGGGGTAGGTAGCTGCGCATTGGAGGCGGGAGCTGATAAATTGGTGAGTAAATAAAGCACTGTAAGTGGGCTGTCAAGTGGGGGGATTGGGAAGGGAGCTATGCATTGAAGGGAATAGCTTGGATGCACGAGCGAAATTGAGGGCGCGACTGGACCATATCTGACAGTGTCTCTAACCACTGATGTGGCCCGTCTCGGGGTCCCCATCCAGGGACCCCATCCAGCAGTGACCAGCGCAGCTGAGTTTGCTGGTAATGGCTTTTATACTTCGCTGCAAAGTCATTGTTTGACCTCCCCTGGCTCGTTTCCACCAATCACGTGGTTGCGCGAAAAGAAACCTTCGAGGAAGTCCGTCGACTGGCATACGGAGTACGTGGCCAAACCAACGCAACCTATGCAGTGTGACCAGTTCATCTACCGTGGGTGAGTTATTTCTTCCAAATACCATTCGACGTACTTCAGCCTTACTGATCCGGTGTTCCCACCAGACTCGGACAATGTTCCGAAGACATCGATGGTCAAACACTGAAAGTCTTTTGATGTCCTCGGCGCGCAGCGGCCCGGTTTCTGATCCATATGGTAATATGTAGCGCACCGCAGCATTGTAAACTCGACCCTTGACGGATAAACTGATGTCACGCCCACGCCACAGGTGATGCAGGTTCACAAAAACTGCTCTGGCCTTCCCAATCCGGATGGAAATATCATTTCTCGCGATACCACCGGGACTGATACAGCTCCGTACGTAAACAAATTTGTCTACTATCTCAATCGGTTCATCCGCAAGGATGAGGCTAGGGTTCCAGACCGCCCAGTCTTGCAGTAGCACTTTACACTTTGCCGGTGTGAAGCGCATGCCAAACCGTGAGACGGAATTATTTGGATTGTTTAATAGTGTTTGCATGAAGAAGAGTTATGTCGTCTACATATTCGATATCTGTGAGCGAATGTCCCGGGTGCACTTCGACCCCACAAGTATTAAAGTCTAAGGGTGAGTCTTCCATAATCGTATCAATGACGAAGTTGAAGAGGAAAGATGAAAGAGGACAACCCTACCTGACACCACTTGATGTTGTGAAATCAGGCGAAAGCTTCCCCTAGACCTTCACACGTCCGTGGCGGTTGGTGTACAGCGCCTTAAGGAGGGTCAAAAATTTATGGGGGACACCTTTGCCCCATGGACACTGCCATAGTGCGTGGCGGTCCACAGAGTCAAAGGTAGCGTTCAAGTCAAGGGGCACAACCATTGTTGGTTGCTGGAAGTAGTGCGGCTGTTCCAGAATCTGTCGGAGGGTGAAAATATGATCGATGCATCCGTTTACAGGACGGAACCCAGCTTGGTTTCTATGGATCTGTCTATCCATGTGTTCGATCAACCTTCGAAGGATAAGAACAAAGAGTACCTCCGATGCCACAGCTACCGGGTTGATGCCACGGTGGTTGACACAGCGTCCGCGTATCCAATTGGAAGATAGGAATCACTGCCGACGTGCCCAATTCTGTCGGCACTTTCTCTTCACTCCATATCACACCAGTAAGCTTCGTTAGATGGGTCACCAAGGATTCTGTCTTCTTTGAATAGGGTTTGGTATAGACCGTCCAAATGTGATTCTAAAAAGCTCAGATGACCCACTTGGGTATTCATATCGCCCGCAAGGATCATAATGTCAGTGCTTCTTGCTTGACGAATGAGCCTGGATAACTATCGATAAAAAGTATCTTTCTCAGCGCCGCTTTTTATGTCGATGCATTGAGCTTGATTGAGCTAGATAACCGGACGGCGCAAAGACGACTAATCACTGGGATCCAATCCAGCAAAGCGCGTTCAGCTTTGTGGTTGAGTGCAACTTCCATGCCATATATTCCATGCTTCTGGATCACCGGACACACGGAGGGAGAAATGTGGAAGAGTTGAGTTCATCCTTGGCGTTCTGAGATGCACAACCACGCTTGTTTTTGTATGCGTGTTTCGGAGACACAACATACGTCAATCTTAAGGGAGTACAAGGTTTTAGCGAGCATTGCCTCTTTGCCACTTTGGCATAGAGTACGGACGTTAAAAGCGCTTATGTAGAGAGGATCTCGTGGATTTAGAAAGGTATTTTGTTTATTGTTAATAGGCAGTGGGTGCGTAAGGCCCATCGGCCAGATAACTGACAGTCATATGACGTGTGCTTGTGTGGTGGGAAGGGGTTGGGGAGGGACATCGGTGGACGCCCAGGCCGAGGAATGGAATTTGGTTGAGGTACTCCATCTCGGGCCTTTGGCTCAAAAGTCTGACCCACAAGGAAGTGGGAGGATGCTGGGTTTTGTTCAGGGACCCTGCACGTAGCATCTGACTCAAAAGTCTGACCCGCGAGTCAGCGGACAGTAGGGTTTCCTTTGAAGACCCTTCCCGGAGCCCATGAGTCAATAGTCTGACCTGCTCGGCTGCCAGGGGGTTGGCCCATTTCGAGTGCGCAGGGAGAAAGACATTACTATCACACTCCTGATGCAGCTTTGCACAGCAGGTGTCTTTTGAGCAGCACCAGACTCTTTGGCTTTAGGAGAATTTTGACCGTGTTGAATGATCCACCGGCGGTCACGGTCGACCGCTGGGCGATCGGAGTGTGGTTTTTAAGGCCAACCTTTTCTAACCCGTCCTTCCTCGGGGGAAGGCAGCATCGCTGCTTCCATGAATATGGACATGCTGGTCACTTCGGCGAACCACCTTACCGCCCTCACATTTCTATCGTAGAGGACAGTACGACTTTACCGCCAGATCGCCTCGTAACACGATTACTCGTAGTACGGGATCTCGCTGCTCTTGGTCTGACTGCTCTCCTTTGGCCTTCCTGGCATGGTTGTACCTTGTGGAACGAAGCTCCAGCCAGTGTAGCCCACGGGATCATTGCAGCACTCTAGCCCAACCACCACGTCAAGGTGGCTGCTTTAGGTCGGGTGTTGTTCTTTCACTGAGGGGCCGATCTAGTAGATGTGTCCGGAACCGGTTTCTCGAAGGCTTCTTAGGTGGGGGGCATGACACCGACTCTGTATTTTCGGCGTTTCACTGCAGAATAGTCTATCTGGTTATCAGCTTGGTCCGCCAGCGTTCGCATGTTCCGTGCTCACAGCTTGCGTTCGTCTGGAAAAGCGCGAGCACCTCAGCAGATGAAGAAATCAGATTTGAGCACTGAGTGTAAGGTAGAAGAAACAACACTAGTGTCGGTGAAATAAAATCGGTCTACATAAAACTCTATAGGCCCACTCATTTCATTCCATACAGACACATAATTTGCAGTCTGACAGGAATCAAGTCAACTTGACTGCATGCTATTTTGATTGGAAACTTCACAATGCAGTGGATCGATATTTTACTTGAATTGTTAGGCTAGCTTCATTAGATAGTCTCAACGAAATTTCTCTGGGAGATTGGGTTACCGAAAACAATCCCTAGTGCGCAAAACGAGGATGACGCACAATCCCAAGTAGTTATTTCCTATCTGTAGATACGGCACGAAAATTTATTGCCTGGATCGGAAACTACGGGAAATATTTTGGAAAACCAGACATGTTTCAATCAATACGGTAGAATTTCATTTATTCCTTTCATTAAAAAGAGTTGTATTTCTAAAACGTGGCAACTATGGATGATATACGTGACATTCCGATGCAACCAGAACTACCTACCCGGAGATTCATTCTTTGTTAGGACAAACGACTCAACAATTGAGCTTTGATGACGGTCAAATTCGTATTCGTTCGTGCATGTATCGTTCCCTTTTGTAAAAAAACAGGACACATTGAATGTTTCTCTTTTTCATGAGTCATTAAATTTCTGATGAACCAAAGTAGATAAGAAAGCGATGAGACGTTCGCGTACATACTTCACACGGGTGGTGTACAATTAATCTCACACCCATTTAGTTTCAACAACGATGCCTCACAGCATTTGTCGATCGTGTTTGAGGTGAGAAACAGCATCGAATAGTCATGTTGCTGCACACAGGAATCATAATCCATCTATGGCTCACGTAGTCCGTGGTGCGCGTACATCAAAGCTATCGTCTCCGATGCGTAGCTGTACAATCTCCCGCTCCCTCGGAGAAATATGCAGTGCGAACTAATTGGTCATGCCATCGCCTCAAATGCATGGTCATGTCTCCCACGCTCTCCCATTCTCCAGTGACCGAAATTGTAGCAGCTGGAACCAAAGTACTCTTGAAACATGGTTTGCAGCTGATACACTGAGCTGAACTAATGGCTCAGAGGTCACAGGTGAGAACAGAATATGTCAAAAACTACCATGAGATATATGGAGCTGTGTTCTATCAATTGTCACAAGATAGTGTGAATCGTCTTTTGGCAATTATCCGCAAAACAAAGGATTTAGTTAATTAGAAAATGTTTGGGACCGACTGGATAGTCATCGTTTCAGATAGGTTTGGTAAACACTCGGTGGATTTATTGCTGGGCAACGTTTCGCTTTTGACACAAAAGCGTCGTCAGGCCAAGTGAGTAAGTAAGCAGGTTGATCAGGTTTTAAGGCAGTCAGGGAACCAATCCGTGAGGTTTCTTATGACTAGCCGACTCGATCAGTGCTGGGTGTCGGTCCGAAGTTCCTGTTTGTTGGTTAGTGGGAATGACTAACATTTACGATAGATTGGTTAGGGGGGATTGTCTTCATGTTGAAACTAGCACTGACCAAGTCGGCTGGTCAAAAGAAACCTCACGGATTGGTTCACTGACTGCCCTAAAACCCGATCAACCTGCTTACCTACTCACTTGGCCTGACGACGCTTTTGTGTCAAAAGCGAAACGTTGCCCAGCAATAAATCCCTCGATTGTTTACCAAGCCTCTCTGAAAGGATTCAGTTGTGAATACGCGAAGTTGTCAATACACCAACACACGTTTCACAGACGTTTTCTGAAGCACACGAGGAAGATACCTAATAGAGGATTGCAAACAGTGCAAAAACAGCTACTTTGAGCATAGTACGGTTCAATAAACAACCTGCGTTTAGAGTTAATGCAGCTTATTTCTTTCAGTATACTTAAGAAGGAAGTACTTAACAAGAAGACGCTTTCGTCTGATTTGTCGATTCGAGGATATAGACAGTCATTTCTTTTCTGGTAATCGATTTGGCCCCACTCAGTTGAGAAATATTATCACCAATGTTTGCCACTTAAATTTACAATTTGCAGCTAATAGTGCGGTAAATACGGTATCTTCAGCTACGGTATCGACCATGATATCTTCCATGCAAACAAAAGCACCAAACAGTAGAATGGTCCATTTGTTGCACGCACAAGTAACTAGGTCTTCTATTAGTTCTCCCCGAGGAGCGAAGACGCCCATATTAATAAAATAGACCTGGAGCGCCCCAATAGTGCTGTGTTGGAAAGCAAGCGTCTGCATTTCCTTCGACCGAGTAACAGTCAATTCTGAAAAATACACAGCACATTTATAACCTCATCATTCATTACTGGAGTCGGCTTTTTGACATTCACAGCCAAGGAGTCAATCGTTGAGAATGGGGGCGTGCCGATCAAATGAAGACGCTGAGCACAAGTTTACTTCTGACCATCAGGTCTGTTTCCAAAGACGATAGATCATAGTCATGGCTTTATTTGCTTCACGGATTGTGAGATGCGCGACATGGTGATACAGACTGTTAATATTTCTACCGGTAAGTGTTAGTAAATCGGTTGCAAGCAGATGAATGTTGCAACTGGACCATTTTTAATGTACAAACTACTTACAGGTGGGGAACCATCCACACTTACCCATGCCCGAGGATCTGTGGCAAGATATGCGCAAATGGTCACCCGGTTTGTTTCCGACGTGGGATGCCGCAAGCCAAGATGGTCGACCACAACCACCACAACGTCTCGACAACAGTGTCAACTCGGACATGAATTTAGATAGGGAATTCCCTTCACAGGTTTGTCAAGCGGTTTAAAGAGTATATCACTGAACCACCGTGAAGATTGGAACTAATGCTAGTTGGGTTGATGCATGGATAACAACTCATGTCTCACAAATGTTGCTAATACAGGAACTGTTAATTCCTAAGTCGCAATAAATTCCCGTGAACCAACTACTAAGACGGTAGAGTGAAGTCTGAGGATGTACTTTACGATCCATTTTCACACCTACTGTCATGCACCTCCCCTGTAGAGGCCACGACAACCACGGTTCAACGTCAAGTACAAAGGAACACCATCAAACTGAACGGACTTTTCGACACAACGGACGCATTCCGAAGCCCTTTTGGGTGTCACTCAAAACTTTCCAACGGATTTTCGCTACGAACAACTGCTGTGTTGTATGAGCCCAATGAGAAATTATTCCAGTTTGAACTGACAATGTGCGGCTTCGCAACGCTTACGGAGTGCAACTAAGTAGACAGGTAGACTGCCTTCGCTGCAGGTATATAAGCACCAGGAGATATTGTGTGGACAAAGCCAACCAGCTAGCCAACCAACAATGACATCGATTTTACAGCAACAATCATAAAAACCCAAAACTGGATCACCGGAATCTGTTTCTGAAATAAACTCCATAAATAATCTGCATCTGCACAACAGCCCGAAGGCAATTTTAGAAATTCACAACTGATTTCACAACTGAAATACACTAGTCCCTTTTAGAAAACGAATCCGACAGGAAAACGCCATATAGAAGAAAATCCTCATGAAAATTCCTACTTTTAAATGCGAATCCTTCAATGAGGCTAAATTCCCCAGCGGTTGGGCGGGAATCATTTTGATCGAACAATGACACGGTCAGTGGATAGAGCAAACTGTACTGAACTTCACTGAATTGAGACAGACCAAGTATCGTTCAGTTGTAACACAGACAGAACTTAATATTAGTATGGCTTGAATTATAAGTGTTCAAGACGTCTTTTCTTCTGAGGCTATCGTCCGCAAGCGCAAGGATATCATTCGCGTAGCGACCATGCAGTGTTAACCACCCAACGGGCATGCTCAGTTTCTGGGTTTAAGTGTGCTCGTAAAAAACTACCGAATGAGGACCTAAAGAAGACCCCCCTCGAAACCGTCTCGCTATCAATAAATTTCACCAGTGAAACTGAACCGAACACTGAAAGTGCAAAGCAGTGGTAGTAATTCCTCGAGGTCAAGGATGAGCATGCCAATAACTTTGTCACTATACTGAATCAAGTTATAAACACAATCTGTTGTATCCATGATTGGTACGTTAGTAAATAACAACATAAATTCCAGGATTTATCGACATTCAGAGCTCCAATCTGGTTGACAAACTCACAAATATTTCTCAGGCTGTGTCGACACTCCCATTCTGATTGGTTCCAACAGGCTAGCGAGCCGCTTTGCAGAGGCATGATAGAAAGAATTAAACATGCCGAGGATGGGCCTGAGAGATAGACCGGGTTTGTGCACTTTTAAAAGCATAGAGCCAAGAAACCGTTGTACCGGTAAGGTAAACAAGCTTAAAGATATTACTTGCATTAATCTTTTAAGGCGTGATAATAATCTGAATACTGCTTTTTCAATCGTCTGCGTCTTGTCTTTCTCGAGTTTCATCCTCTTAAATCTAAATTCGTTTGAGAAGTTGTTATCAATGTAGTCGAATCAATTCATCAGGACCCGTCGCGAAGAGACTGGACCTTGTCGTAGTTGTCACTAACCCACTGAGCTGTACTGGAGGATGCTCGTACAGCATCTACAAAGTCTCTGCTTCCAGGTTGGTCAGTGGATGGAGTTCTGACAAACACAGTCTCCTGCCTCTCCAGATTGGGAGTTGGAACAAGTGTGGCAATTTGTTCCTTAAAATTAGGGCTACTCTAGTAGCCTCGAGCCAACCACCGCTATCTTACGGTCAGGTTTTTGAGCCAAATGCTTTGAGGAACCTAATCGTCCTCCTGTCTAGGTTTGGGCAGCCTGGCAGTATCTCAGCCCGCATACAACCATGAAGCTTACAGATAAAAGTACCCTCATACCACATCGGTTTGGCATTTAAGAACCATTATGCTTTACTGGGGTATTGTTATCAATGATGATGATCCATCAGGTCGATTTCTGAAACTTCATCTGGCTTAGATGGTAAAACTCGGTGATTCTGCTGTAAACATTTCAGTGATTCTGAGAGGATCTTCTTCATCCTATCAACGTATTTGGGTTCACCCATCAAAACAATTTATGTGCCTTTATCTGGACTATGTAGTGAAACCTGGTCATTCTAATGTGAACGTTTCAGTGACTCCGAATGTTCCCTTGTCAAAAGTCGTTTAAGGGTGGTCTTGCCGCTGAGGTATTGAAAACAGAAATTGGCCAACGTCGACTTCATTCCCCCTACGAGGAGCACTTGATTGGATCGCTGATCTCATAAACCCTCAAATTAGACTTCAAGCTCGAACTTAATATTCTTGCGACGGGGACAAAATTAGGGTAATATTGCTAATAATTCCAAAAGTATGACCCAGTGACCCACTCACCTCCTCCGTTTTTTATTGAGTATATACTCGCGAATCGCACGAGATTTCCACGTAATTTGTGCTAGTACATAAATTTGCCGAGAGGGCCAACCACTGGATACAAGCCTTGTTGTCAACCTTCTTCTAATGGATCGTCCAGATTGTCACTAATGTCAGACGAAAATGGCCTCTATCGACCTCTCTGTTCATCCTTCCTGTGGAGGACCCACCAAGTCCGAATCGATGTCAAACGTCTCGCTTCAATTTTTGTAATGAGAACTGAGTTTAAAACCAAGCGCTCTACTTCATGTCGTGCAAATTCCGTTCTTGAACAACCGTGACTAAAATAGCGGCGCATATCAAAGAGGACTCATTTGACTCGGGGTGGCCAAATTGACAACTTAGACAAGTAAGCAATGACAAGAACGACATAAATTACCGCGGCCACCACAACTGAAATTAGCTGCTACGACATTTCATACAACGTCGACCAATTACTGGGCCACCGCAAGTGCGTGACCTGCGGCTGGAATGCTTATATCTACGACGGGAATACCTGAGATGTGTAGGACATAAAATGCTAATATGAACTAACTGTTCTTCCCCGATTCCTCGGGAGTGTTAACAGGCAGAATGATTAAAATTTGTAAGGGGATGACCGAACCTGTTTCTACATTCGATACATAATGGATGCTATATTCCGACTCAGTTAAATCGGTTTCTTCTGAATCATCTGTCTGAGGGTCACTAGAATCACTCTAAATGGAAGACCGAAAATTAACGAAAATGAACAAACTCAAGTGCTTATAACGCATGTTATCTTCCAGGACTGCACACTACTTGTTGATGCACTGCTATTTTATCTATTATTTCAGAGTCAAATCTAACTTGTGAATGAAGCCCATTGTACGTGACGCATCTGACACCCGTTGGGCAATACTGGTGAACGTAGTGATTAGTGTAGGCTGAACCTGAACAAGGACAGACACGGAGATTCCAAAATGAGTAACCGCTGTTTTGCTGCGAAAATGCATGATCAATGATCACTCTGACAGCCCAGTGGCCAACAAGTGTACTGCGAGGTTTTCAGACGTTTTTATAATACCAAGCAGTCAATGAGGACCCGTTTTCAAGTTCTACTACGATAGCCCTCATGAAGTGGTACACACTGTACCGGTTGAGAAATCAACATGCAACATATCATCTAGCTTTCCAAACCAAAACTAGTGCCATAGACTCAGGTTGAAGTAGTCGGTTATTCATCGTGCTAAACGTCCCGTGGATATTTAAAAATAGCAGCTTAGCTTATTGAACACCCATTTTCAGTAGCAGTTTGTTACCAACTTCAGAGACCAGACAGTAAAATCGGTGACTAACCAAACTACTCGTGAGTAGTTTGGTTTGAACCACCACATTGCCCAGAAATTTCGAAGCAATGGCCTGTGGCATGCCTCAGGTTTCTCATGAATAGATCATGGTCAACATGGTCAGTCGTACGCGCATTCTATTTATTGATTTCTCCATAGTTTGGCACGGTTGCCAAAAGTTCAAATGTTATTCGCCACGTTTCAGACTCCAAAAGCTTGCCTGTGCTAAACTTGGGGACAGTCTTTGGAGCAAAAACTAAAGTGATCCTAATCATCAGTATGCCAGTCCAAAAAACTGCGGCGAAATTCTCTAAGCCGAAAATAACTCATCCCCCTATGCAAACTACGTGTTAGCAATGAAAAAAACTATGATAATTCAAGGGAACAAAAACACGTCAAAGTTCAAAATATATTATTAGTCAAACAAAGGAAATCGTAAAAAATCACTTTCAACTGAAAACTTAGTATTTACAGAAAAATAGTCCGTTGTTTGATCATACTCACAGTGGTTTGATCGAACCATCATTGCATGACCATTTTGGATTCACCATAGAAAGTACCTGAAAAACTTAGGTTCAGATGCGCCGCGTCAGACGCAGAGAAACTTCACGCCCTCTTCGCCCATCAGTGCGGCCTCTCCACGTTTTTCTAAACACTGAAGTGCCTGTATCAAAACAGTTCTGTCCAATCCATGGAAAGGTTCGTGTTCTGTATCCTCCCCGTCAGTGAGTTCGAACAGTGTGCACACCGAATTCCCATGACCCGAGGCACGCGCCCAGGACGAAATTAAAGTCGCCCACTCCTCAGGTGTCCGCCAAATTATACGAGCATTGGTGTGCGACCTAAGGGAGGAGACAAAATGTGGTTTCGAAGTACTCAACTTTCCCCATATAATTTAAAAGAGCCTGAAGCAAACTATCTCAGTCTAAGAAACGAATGAGTGCAACCGATAAGGCAAATAGGCTTGTACCACATCGCACAGAACAAGATACAGTCGAGAACTTTCTTCATCATGTACGTCTGCTTAACGCGGTTTGTAAACGCTAATGTAAAGCAGTGGTCGAATGTACCCGCCAACCCGCGCGCCAGCAACCCCATGCTTCCCAAGTGCACAATCCCTCCTCAGTGTCAGAGCACAACTGGAGGTTTTGTCGCTAGGTCTGACGTTTAAAATACCTCAAAAAAAGGTAACAAACTATAAACTCATATCTAATTCGAGAACCTGTTCGACCAAGTTAAGAACCCCCTCTGGCTGGTGGCAAAGGAGTAGGTCGACTTAAAGCAAAACTGGTGGATAGGTCAAATGAGATTCTGTCAGCGACTATGCGACAACCCAGTTGTCTGATGATTGACCACAATCATGCTCTCAGAGAGCTGTGCTCTGTGAATAATGTTTGGTGTTTTCGTAACCAGAAGGCACTGACTTCATGACCGGAAAGTTCGCGGTTCGAATGCAACTCCGGCATCTCGACTTCCCCAGTCTAGGTTTAGGCAACTCGGCAGTATCTCCGCCCCCCGTGCTTCCATCGGATGGCATGGCAGCTAGATGCCGAAAAAATATCACAGCTGAACGAATATTATTATTATTATTATTATTATTATTATTATTATTACGAACCATAAAAGGACCAGGCATCAGCATTATAGCAAAAATGACCGGGATTGCTGTAGATGGAAAGAAATTTAAGAAAGATACAATCATTAAAAACAACATTTTCATCTAGAAACAAGTAAGTAGGAATCTTCAGCTACTTAAACTGCAAGATGCAATCTCAGAATCAGAATAAGAACGTCTCAAACCGATTGGAACTCAAACAGTAAGAATGGGGCATTCGCTGAAAATCCGCAAGCCAAATGTACCATTGAGACCGATTTTAGGTACGCAAAATTCAGTGTACGATGAAATTTACCTGTCGGCTAGTGGACATTCTTGCTTCCATTCAGAAAGTTGTAACCACGCCCCCCCCCCCTCCCAACGCAAATGGCCTGAAAGTCATCTTTGAACTTTGTCGGACGCTTGGTAGCTTGCCAGTAAGTTCCCAGAAATTATTTTCCATTGAATTTGACTCCTTTTCCAATGTTCCACTACAAGAAACGTTTGAATACTGCCTACACTGCTCACTAAGTGTGCCACTTGAATTAGATATGGACGTTATAGTACACTACACACAAAACATCCGTCTTGAGGAACAGCTTACAGACAAACTGATGGCGTTGCTACGGGCAGCTCATTATGTTTACCATTGGCAGGCAACTTTCCGGCAAAAGTCGAAGAACTCTGTGATAATACTTCAAGTCCTAATTTTTACAAGCGGTTCATCAATGATATTTTGACTCTTACCTCTGACCATAAGTTTCGTTTGATACATGGACTGCATTCGCCCTAACTTGTCAGTGTCCTGCGAGTTTAAACTGAATAGAAATTTAGCCTTACCAGATGTTCTTATGACTCGGTGACCGGATGGGAAGTTGCGACACAAAGCCTGTTACAAAACCGCAAGGAGTGGACAGTATCTACACTTCAATAGTTCCTAGGCCGCTGAGTATAAGCGGGGCTTAGTAAAAACACTACTTCAAAGAGCGAGAAACATATACGGCCCAGATCAACTGACTGAAAAAGTCTTCTTGAAACAGACGCCGACTGCAAACGGCTATCCGTACAGATCCATCACCCCTCACAGTAAGCCAAACACACCATCTCACGTGACCAGCACTACTCCAGAGAAAGAAGTTTTATTACGCTTATCGTCCAATGGCGATCAAATTGCTAACAACACGGAACAAAAACTCAAATCCTCCCTAAATCACACGTCTACAGCTGCTCAGCTGAACTTGGTCTCTACAACCAGAAGACTGAGTCCAAGAGAGCGCCGGATGCTCTGCCGCAGTGAAATATGCGTCGACAGAACGAATCAGTGCCTTTCTCAGTGGATTTTG
This sequence comes from Opisthorchis felineus, assembly GCA_004794785.1. Classification (NCBI taxonomy): domain Eukaryota; kingdom Metazoa; phylum Platyhelminthes; class Trematoda; order Opisthorchiida; family Opisthorchiidae; genus Opisthorchis; species Opisthorchis felineus. Next base: position 5,126 of record SJOL01009455.1, on the reverse strand, counting down.
AAGGCTGACCAACGCGTTGTTACAGTTCATGCAGCTGGCAGACAACAGCTAGGTAACGACACGTAACAGGGGGATCATCAATCGCGCGACATATAAATGAGATAGGCCACAAAGTCGACCTCTCTTATGCCTCCAAGATTCTGCTGTGCTGTTAGTTTTTTGTGAAGAGGCTTCAATTAGAACACAGTAACCAATAATATGCACAAAAAAGTATTGATTAAGGTCGCTGCTTACCACGAAGCTGACACGACCTTAACTTAGGCCATAAGGTCTCACGTGACCCTCAATGTTCAATCTCTATTGTCCACCAATTTTGGATGATTACGCCTGTGATCGATTAAAGCAATTCGAAATGTTGACATTCCACAATTTGTATTCTTGCTGTTTTGGTGAAATGGATTAAGGCGACCCAAACTTTCAAATCTAGAGGTGTAGGATACGACAACAAGACGGTTTAACAGCCACAAACGAAGCTCGCCACAACAGCTCTTTGTTTAGGGTCACCTGCATCTGACTAGGATTGAAGAAACAGGGTGTAGAGCTACGCTCGAAATGCAGGTGATGTAAGTCTGGATGGTATCTCCGAACACTGGCCTTGCATTTAATGTGACTAAAGCTCGAGCTGCATACCTTGGGTATTCGGATGCGGAATTCTCATCCCCTTCTCAATTGAAGTCGAATTCTGTATTTTAATCCGTTGCTTCATGAATCGCCTGCTCCCATCCAACCTATCCAGGTTGTTCAACACATGGCTGAATTTCAAGAAAGCAAAATGTCTTTCTCCCTAAGGAACCATGTAGTACAACCACCCGAGTCACTTACCTGTTTGTGTTGGATCATGAAGGCATTAAAACGGTTGGGCTAGTAAGACACCCAGATAGCGAGAAGTGACGGCACAAGTTAAGGGCGCTGGGTCCATGGATGTCATGGGGATGTGGTACCTCAGTATGCAAAAATCCTGAGCGGGACTTGATAAGGCAAAATAGAAGTTATCGTTCCAGCTGCAGGTGTTATATTCTGTTCATCATCATCATCATCGACAGCATGACATCAGTGTTCAACATCGATGCTTCGCTGCCGTTCTGTTCTGTAGCAATAAGTCGTCCACCCAAAGTTGGTTCAATCCGGCTGCTAGTGTCTTTCATTGAGAGTAAGAGGAATTAGGATGAAACGAGCAGAGGTTGGAGGTGCCGGTCTAATGAGTTCTCTGATTTCCAAGTGGGTATTAGGAGATACAAGCCCAGACTTCTGTCGCATTTGGTGCAAGAATGCTAGTCGCCGCATGATTTAGTTATTTTAATCACAATCCCTAATTACTGGTCTCGTCAAGAAGCCAGAGTCGGCTGTTACCAACACGGTTAAGTACACTAGTTGAGGTCCTTGCCTAGCTACAAGCTACCCGCCGCTTGATCATCTCCATCACGTTGTCCAAAAGAGCTTTGAATGGGTATATGTTATGAACAAAATAGAGCTCACTTGTCTATCCATTCTAGGTTTCCATGCTTGTGAAGCTCTTCTAGAACACTTGTGATCAACTCCGAATTGGCACTCCGTTCAAGCTGTTTGTTGTAGAAAAGAGGACAAGTTGGATCTCGAAGGCTTGCCACGCTCACTGTGAACACATTTCGCTGTTTGAAATAGGCCACAACTAGTTGGCACCATGCCTCAAGCTGTTTTCTGCGCGTTTCAACGTTTGGTTGTAGTGTGAAAAAGGGTGGGAAGTTATACTGCCAAGGCCACTCGAATTGGGTTGAAGACATGGAAATGACCAACAAAGGAACGATGCTAAAATACACAAACATAAATCAGTCAATTAGAGAAACAAGTGAAAACCGGTAGTGGTGTGACCCTCCCTGTGCTTGGATGGAGAGACTGAATGAAATGGCGGTAAACCGACACCAGAGGCGCTCATGCTGTCAGTTTCCATCCACACTGTCTGACCGAGCGTTGGAGGTGTAGACACCTCGGATATTTGTGACAGGCTAACCCCAGATCCCCCTCCCTGTATTATTTCTTTCTTCTTTCTATTATAAGGCATTATTCAGATGAATTGGTATGGTTCTACGGCAATGAAGTGCTAGTTTTCTCAGCTGGTGTTGCTATCAGTGATGGTGATGATGATCAGTGGTGTGCCTAGTCTCGGGATCATCATCAACGTGGATAGCAATTATGACCGAATATGTCACGACCACCTCTACGTCGGACCCACCCCGTACAATATCGCGCCAAAATTCTCTGCGTGGCCAGTTTTCTTCTGCTACGCAAATTACGTAGCCTGACCAGTGTAAATAATAGTCTGACCGCTGGCTCCATCACGATGAAACTGGATATTACCGTGGTGTGACACCTTGTGCGCCGCCGTGACAGTCGCACTCTCAGACCAGGTTGTCAGTGGTTAGAGCTCTGACCAACACAATCTCCTACAGGCTGAGGGGTGGGACATGTGTGGCTACTGGTTGTTTAGAAAAATTTAATGTATTGGCAATTTCCACCAAAAACTGCTGCCTCGCGGTCAGACTTTTCAGCCAAATGCTTTGGTTGAGGATCTTTGTTGTACTCTTGTCCAGATTTGCGCGCCCTGGTAGTATCCCAGCCCACGGGCGACTTACAACCAGAAAAAATTCATGTTACATCAGCCGTCGCGTAGCCTAGTCGCCTTACCTGCTGTATACAACGGAATGGGAATGCATAAACAGGCTACCGGCGACGTCAACCATCCTCCCATTTCGCATACTAATCCTTCTTCCACCCACCCCACTAATAGTATTCTCCTTGTGATCCCATCCGTTAGGAATGACGACCCATTTCATCTTACACTGATCTTCGATGCGAGATCTGAGTGCAAGTCGGTATCAGTGGCCTCAAATATCCTGAAATCAACCTTTAAACTTCCGTGCCCAGGGGGGGAGAGATGGCTGTGATTAGAACGCGAATTTACTGACCGGAAGGTTCGCGTTCGGACCCGACCTCTTCATCTCGACCTCTCCTGTCTAGGCTTTGGTAACCTGGCAGTATCCCGGCCCTCTTGCTCCCTTCGGGTGGTATGGTAGCTAGGCACCGAAAGGGTGTTGAGGCTGAATTATTATTGTTATTGTTATCATTATTATTACATGCCCAGTTTATTTGGCTGCTCTCAATGTTCGCACTCTGAAACAAGCAAGACAACAAGCCACTTATGCTCGCATACCGGACCTCATTGGAATCGACGTACGCTGCGTATCAGAAACAAGAATCCAGGATCAAAGCACAATCAGTGAGTTACCCCGTCGCTAAGAGGCTGGACCTAACCGTGATGTAACGGTTTGTGTACCTCGGTGACCCATTGAGCTTTACTGGTTGTTGTCCGCGCGACACTCGTAGAGTTTCTCATAACAGGTTGGTCAATGGTTAGGTGTCTGACGAACACAGTCTCCTGGTCCTCCAGGTTGGCAGTTGAAACATGTGTGGCGACGTGTCCCATAAAAATGGTAAAGTACTTTCATTTCTAGGCAAAACCGCTGCCTTGCGGTCAAGCTTTTGAGCCAAAGGCTTTGGTTGAAGACCCTAATCGTCCTGCTGTTTAGGTGTGGGCGCCCTGGCAATATCTCAGCCCACGTACAACCATGAATTGCATATATACAAATATACAATAACTTGACCTCATGATAATTCCCCCATTCATTTTTCTTACTCCGCGTATCTACTTCCGATCTCCATTTGTTTCGCTTATCTGTACCCGCTACTAACCTTGCCTCAAAGGCCATCCCGTCCAACACTTGTGTAATAGCATGTGTCTGGGTGAGTGTGCGCAGCCGACCTACTTAGCCATCACTATTAGCCGTGCGCGTTCGTGTCCCGTTTGATGAGCCTGCCTTGACTTGTTTTCTCATGAGTTCCATGTGATCGCACCGCCAATGAGAATCACAAGACTGTCGCCGGAAGAGACGACCGCAACCAACACTACTGAGCTAACATCCCGCTCGCCGTTGTTTGGTGTGCGGACGTTGAGACTGCACTGTGCCGGTCAGTGATAGACTTGTGCACTCGTTGACACTACGAACGTGGACACTTGAGGTTTGTTGTTTCTTTGCTTGCTCTTGTGTGAATAGTACCGTGGAATTTCGAACCCAATTCTTTCTTCTAATATTCAGGATTGCCGAACCTACGCGTCACTCAAAGTTCCGTATCGGGTACCTCAACACTCATGCCACATCGGCGTTGTGTGGTGTCATCAGTCTGGTCACCTTACTTGCTGCATACAGCAAGGCGGATAAGCGAAAACAGGCTACTGCTGACGCCCTTCTCACGCTTTCAATTGTTACCACCCAAATTTGAATACTCTGTCCGCAGGTCCCAGCCTTCGGATTGACCGCTTTGTTCGCCGTGCATCACACTCAGCTACAGCTCCTGTACGTCCGACTTTAGTAACAATCCTGAACACTTCGAAGTCTGTTTTCAAAACCGCTTAGCCGCTGAAGCAAGCGGACAACAGGTGACTCTTGTTCATATGCTGGATTCTTTCTGCACTGATGTATGCTGTCTGCCAGAAACAAGGAAACAAGGCGCAGGTACTGTGAACGAACTGACTGCTCCCTCGCTCTCTTCCAGGTTCCGACTGCGCACCTCTGGTGATGCAGAGGCCGCTGCAGCTGGATATTCTGGGGTGGACATTGTATTGAGTGACCGAGCGGAAGCGTCTCCACTTGAATGGATACCTATTATTGGTCGCCTGTGTGCGGTTTGTTTGGCAAGGTCTATGAGGGAATCTAAAGAGAGGTTCATTGTCCTCTGTTTATTGTGTCTGCTTACACCCCAACTGACCATAGCTCTGAATCTGCCAAAGTGTTTCTATGACGCTGTAGGTGCTCTTTTACAACGGGCTAAAAGCTCAGATATCGTTGTGGTTGCTGACAACATGAACGCCCAGGTAGGTAGGTTAACGCTGATGAGGCCCGATTGGGTGGTCGTCTAGGATTGGACGAGACGCACGGACAGCGGAGATCGCCTGCTTCAGATATGTGCCGACCACAGACTGCTCCTTTACAGTGCCAATTTCCCGAACAGCGGAAATTTCTTGACAACGTGGTGCTCACCAACGAACCAGTCCTGAATCCGAATAAACCACATCGTCGTCAGCTATCTGTGGC
>SJOL01009447.1:489079-530061 GCA_004794785.1 Opisthorchis felineus | reverse complement strand
GATAACCACAATAGGCGGATGGGGAAGCAAGTTGGCCGAGAGAAAAGAGACTAATCATGGATTCCCGTGGTGCAGTATTTGTAGGTCGGGGTAAAATCTGCATGCTAGCGACATGATAAAAATGTAAACTTACTGCGCGACGGTGCCTAGATGACGGACTGTGTAGCCTGTCGGAAAGGCGTCTCTATAGCCAAAATACACTGATAATATTTGGCCCGCATGTGGTACATGCTATGAAAATAGCAGATGATATCACAACAGAAAACATCTTGTGCGATCAGCTTGCTAGCTCCTTTTGATACCTCGAATGTTGCCTGGCTTGATGGATTGCCTGTCTTATCTATATTACAGCCACCTATATTGTATGCAGTTTAGGCTCTTTTTTCCCGCTGAGAGCAAAAAAATCCAAAGAGTTATCTTTAATATGTTCGCTCGATGTCCTCTAAAATGCTGCAAAGGATGAAAACTGAACAGTTGCAAATTTACAAACAAACATCGCTGAGTCGAAGCCCACACATTGCTCATTCCAGCGCAGCTACAAAACTGAGTGCGCGTCAAAAAATAAATAATGATAATGTTTATTCCCAACCAGTGGGTGGCATACCATCAGGCATGATCATACGGTTACAGTCAGAATAAAGCACGACTGGGGGAGATGCGGATACTGAGGATTGCGCGAAAAAAGACAATGTCATAAACATTGGTTAATATCCGATGGGGACGTGGTCATGCGTAAACCAACAGGAAAGCAAACACAGTTACAGGAGTTTATCTTGCTTTTGGGGGAACATATCAGGCTGAAACAACATCTGATCGTTAAGATTTGAAGGTGGCGAACAATAACAGAACGAGGGGGGGCAAAAGAGGCATCTTGCCTGGCGCATGATTAGAAAACTTCAAATTGAGAAAAATGAAGAACCAGCACAACAAACCTGGTGCGGTAGCAGTATGGCTACAATCTGACCGGTCAATTTGAACTAAAGTCCAAAACCACCGATGAGGCCTTTTCGGCCCCAAACTGTTGGGCTTATGGCCAGGGTCACAAAAAGCGTGAGTGGGGATGATGAAGTAGAGGAATCAGCAGTGCAGATAAATGATAGCAGGAATCACATAGTCACGGTATACATTGAAGCTGTAGGGACTCACTAGTGTCACTGTTAAAGTGGGGTTGGGTGTAAAAGTTCCTTGGGGGAGCGAGTTTGGTGCTGACGCACAAGACGGAACGCGAACTGCACAGAAAATGGCTGACTATGTGCGGAGCATAGAGGGAAAGCCAACGAGATGTTTGCATCCGAACGGAAGGTTCAGCGGTTTAGAATGAACGCGTCCCGGAGGCGGCTGGGGCCAGGTGAAGATTTTGTTCGCAGTTGCAGGTAGAGGAAAGAGTAGGCGAGAAGGCATCGTCAAAAGTAGGAAGTGCAAATTTACGGATGTGCTATCAAACTGGGTGTGGCAGTGGCTTGCCATCACTGCATTGACTTATTCGGTTACCGTACAACCCCGTGACGGACGTCATGTTTGAAGTGATTGGGCTAACATGTGCAATTCTGTGGACAGCGGGATTATTTAGGTTGGCCGGATGGGATACCTTCGGGTGTAAAGCGCAGTTCAGATGCAAGTGGGCAACAGCCAAACAGGGCGTCCAAATCAGATGTAGCCGAGCGATTTTAAAAAATTCAACCAAAAGTAAGGCAAATTGGTTTGACCATCCACACAAGAAGACGCAACATCTTAACTCAAAATTTGGCCTTCGACACAACGGTTTANTTTAGGCAGCTGGCTCTCTTCAAAATTGTCCTTCTCACTTGAGTATAAAAAATCGACCAAAAAGGCATTAGTCGTTCTAGGGATGATTCGGCGAACCCTCCCCCGTATTACTCTTATAGACTTCCAGATACTCTATGAGGCTTACGTCGGGCCGTTTCTTGAATATGCCAACTAAGTTGTCTACTCAGGACGCAAGAAAGACGCAACCCTCATTGGATGTGTCCAACGAGCTGCTACGAAAATGGTTGCCGGCCTTAAATCCGTCGAATATAAAAAGCTTATCGTGGTATATGACCCATTTCCCACAGAGCTTCGTCGCCTTCAAGCAGACTTAATACTTTGTTACGCCATGTTTGAATAAGATTTGGCCAACAGATTTTTCACCGTTGACTGCCGTCAACTAATACACGGCGAGGACATGGTTGGATTTTTAAGCTCAGAGCGCACATTTTTACTAGGCAAATTTTTTTCTTATTTCGGGTAGTTGCTGCGCGGACTATCCTTCCTCCGACGGTCGTCCGCGTTCCATCTAGTACCCAGTTCAAAGCACTATTAGACGCTTCTTTATGCAAGTCCTAGCGCTGGCGTACTTACTGCCTCCCGCTGAGATATTAAGTAGCAGTGCTACACCTGTGCCTGTGCCTTTCAGGTGAACGGCAGCCGTTGAACGACAAGAACGAAATCGACCTGGGAAACTTGGGCGAAAACCTCGATCCCGTGTATCAATCCGTGAATCCATGAATCCGTGATATCGAAGCCTATGTTAGGTATCTAAATATCTTGGGTTGTGCTATCGAACCCGGAAAAGAAGGGTCATTTCGAAGGCGGTCAAATGAAATGTCTTCGTTTCTGGAAAAGCTGTCCACATTGCGGATGATAGTTCGACAAAATGGTGGACTGTTAAACTCCATGAGAATGCTTTTTAGGTGCGTTGAATTTTATGGTTTCAGCGTCGTAGAACCGACGAGCTTAAGTGGGGCACTTACGTTGGCACGGATCAGTTCGGTAACAAATACTATCAGAACGACAAATACTTTTTCGGTAAATCTAGCGTTCTTTCATATTTTTTGGGTGATTCTAGGCCGTAATCGATGGGTCATCTATGGAAATCGCTTTGGTTGGGACTATGAGGGATCACAGATTCCACCTGAATGGTATGCTCATTTTTCTTAGTCGAATCTCTTTAGGCACCGCTGGTTGCATCATGTAACGGACGAATCGCCAGTCGATAAACCTCCAAGACGTCTGAAGTGGATGGCTGAGCATTCGGAGAATACAACTCTGGATCAGAACAAGAAATATATTCCGTACTCAACGACAAAACCAAAAATTGAGCCTTGGAAGCCTTCTTGAATGCTAACTTATTGATTTAGTTGTCCTTGTGAATCCAATATATCTTTAGCATAAACTTAATCCTTTCTTATTCACAACCCTCGAGTCGATTGGCAGTGATTAGAAAACCTAGACCGAGCACAGGGCCGNAGTAGAGGAATCAGCAGTGCAGATAAATGATAGCAGGAATCACATAGTCACGGTATACATTGAAGCTGTAGGGACTCACTAGTGTCACTGTTAAAGTGGGGTTGGGTGTAAAAGTTCCTTGGGGGAGCGAGTTTGGTGCTGACGCACAAGACGGAACGCGAACTGCACAGAAAATGGCTGACTATGTGCGGAGCATAGAGGGAAAGCCAACGAGATGTTTGCATCCGAACGGAAGGTTCAGCGGTTTAGAATGAACGCGTCCCGGAGGCGGCTGGGGCCAGGTGAAGATTTTGTTCGCAGTTGCAGGTAGAGAAAAGAGTAGGCGAGAAGGCATCGTCAAAAGTAGGAAGTGCAAATTTACGGATGTGCTATCAAACTGGGTGTGGCAGTGGCTTGCCATCACTGCATTGACTTATTCGGTTACCGTACAACCCCGTGACGGACGTCATGTTTGAAGTGATTGGGCTAACATGTGCAATTCTGTGGACAGCGGGATTATTTAGGTTGGCCGGATGGGATACCTTCGGGTGTAAAGCGCAGTTCAGATGCAAGTGGGCAACAGCCAAACAGGGCGTCCAAATCAGATGTAGCCGAGCGATTTTAAAAAATTCAACCAAAAGTAAGGCAAATTGGTTTGACCATCCACACAAGAAGACGCAACATCTTAACTCAAAATTTGGCCTTCGACACAACGGTTTAGGAGGAAATTGCATATGCCGCATAAGGGTAGACCAACTGCACCGGTATTTCTGCCCTGCATTGGTAGGTTGATTTTCGTGTTCAGGCATTCTGTTGCTTGCTAAAGGTAAGGCACGAAAGAGGCGAAGCGCCAAAGATTTTAGTAGTCAGATTGTGCTGCCACTGCCCTATCATTTAAAATTGAAACGCCACAAAGCCAGGCAAAACTAATATTGCATCTCAGGCTTTACATCCACTGTACAACCCTTTTGTCCACGCTCACTATGGTTCGCGGATAACATCAACGAGGGACAGTGCGATACGATCTAGTACGGTTTGTGACCTCTTGGGTGGACAGTGACAAAGAAACGCAAAGTGACTAAAAGGTTTCCCATGCATAGATTACAACTGAATGTGAAGAGTTGCACAAAGTCCCAGTGTTTGCTTAGTGCAGCGGTAAAAGAACAGGAGAACCAGTGAACAAGTACGTACGACCGGAGGCGGAACTAGGCTCAAAGATGCCGCGCTTCTTTCTACTATGCCTTTCGCACCAACATTTACGTGAGTACAATTAGCGCTGACCCGTTCATAATTGAGGGCTCTGCACTATCCAACGTTCAAGGTCTGGTGGACAATGTGAATCGGTGGCTACGAAAGCCGTTCGGCAAGGCGCTGGGACTAGTCACCTTGACGCATCCGTCAGATACCACGCAGGCCAACCGCCCCGACTGCTACAACAAAGAACACTGCATTGATCGAGCGACAAGTGAGACTCCCCGGGGACATAGGGACCATTGTGTGCCAACTTTCCATCTGCTACCGGATCACCAACCCGGAACCTCAAACATGGATTCTAAACTTCTACCGCCAAATTTCATGGAAGTGCGTATCTTCCATGACCAACTCAAACTGGGACCACTTTCGGCGTGGGAGACGTGCAGGACCACTGTTCAAGGAATCCAGGAAGCGGATGCGGCGTCCTTCCCAAGGAAGTAATCACGCAGCCAAATGGGCCGTAATCTACGCGAAAGGATTCGGCGTGCTCTGAAAATGAAGTTACAACCGCTTCTCAAATTGATGGCTTCATGGAAGACGATTGGCATTTCGTAAGATGCGAAACCACTGTGAATAAAAAGCCTGTCAATTGAACAAACAAAACCAAGCCTACCCCGGCAAACAACAATGTATTAGTAAGGTAAATGAGACATACCTGAAGGAAAGACCAACTGACTTCTTGAGGGACAGAAACTGGGAACTCAGGAGTGACGCGATACTGGCATATGACGTCTGCAGAGAAATCCGTGTAGGCCCAGAATCTGCTCCAGCGGTCTCATCACGTCCCATTGTGTGAGAGCGCGGCTACAAATGGTCAATAACCAACTTGACCTTCATGGAATAGGACGTCCGTGAACTTTTATTAGAGACCATCCCATTCAGAGCGTTGGGACCGGGTGAGGTCCATCCAAGGATGATGGAGTAAATATCGCTCAGCTTGGCTAAACGGTTCTACCTAATAATTCTTCATCCAGAGGGCTGTAGCGGTTACATCAGTATACGAATCCGGTTATTTCTTTTCGTCCGGCAGCTGCAGCTTCATTAACTCACCATACATGAAAAATCGGCTTACAATGCATTCGCCGTTCTACGGATGATTCGACGCACCTTCTTCCGCATTACTCGCATGGACTTCCAAATACTCTATGGGGCCTACGTCAGGCCGCCTCTTGAATACGCCAACCAAGTTGTTTACTCAGGATAGGCGACGGACGTAACCCGCATTTGGAGTGTGTCCAACAAGCTGCTGCAGAAACGGTTCTGGCCTCGACTCCCTTGATTATGAAAGGCATTTAAAGGTGCTTGAACCCCCTTTCTGGACCAGCGCGAAATCTGTGAAACACCCAGGCTCAGCACCTCAGGTTGTGAGCCTAATGGTTTATTCGTTTTGGTCTATCGACAAAATCCTAGGTAAGCATGACGCCGGCCATTCCCGAAATACAAACCTCCGGTTTCCTACACGCACGCACACCTCCTGAACCTATTGGGGTCAGATGAGATCCCTCCAAGGATCCTGAAGGAAACGTTGTTCGCACTGGCAAAGCATTTCTACCGGGTGTTTCGTCAGTCGCTCGACAAAGGCGAACGTCCATCTGCTTGGAAGGAAGCGAGTGTCACTACAATCTAAAAAACTGGTGACCCACTATCGCCCGGCAGCTACAGGCCAATTGGCCTTACTAGCGTAGAGTGCAAGGTGATGGAACGCATTCTGTGGCGGGCCATCCTAGTTCACCTTAATACCAACAAATTGATATCCTCAGTTCAACACGGATTCCTCCCAAACCGTTCTTGCGTGACGAAAATCCTGGCATTTATAGAAAGCTTAACCCAAGCTAAAGACGAGGGTCTCGTACCGGATACCGTAGTTTTCGGCTTCTCCAAAGCATTCCATCGAGTCCCACACTTTCCGCTGCTCCACAAACTCTAGTCTTACGGGGTTGGGTGGGAAATTCTACGCTGGATTAAGGCATTACCATCAGATAGAACATTCCAAGTGAAAGCAGGCTTGACCTACTTTTCTTTGGCACCGGTCTCCATTGGAGCCCATCAAGGCTCCGTTTTGAGGCCACTTCTGATTCTGATTTACGTCATCGACTGTTCTTTCATGTCCGTGTCTTCTTTTTGCGAACTAATCGAAACCATGGAGTGCCAACGCCAGCACTTTCTAAATGGATGTCGACGCCACAAAGCAGTGGTCACTGGACATTCACCTTCCTCTGAATGACGAAAAGGTGCGACTGCACATCATTCGGAGGGGACTAAGCGAACGCCTTTGTCTTGCGGGGTTAAAATGGAGCAGAAGTCTCTAGGAAGGTAGACGCCAAGAAGGATTTTGGTAGCTAGCTCTCTTCAAAATTGTCCTTCTCACTTGAGTATAAAAAATCGACTAAAAAATTATTAGTAGTTCTAGGGATGATTCGGCGAACCCTCCCCCGTGTTACTCTTATAGACTTCCAGATACTCTATGAGGCTTACGTCGGACCGTTTCTTGAATATGCCAACCAAGTTGTCTACTCAGGACGCAAGAAAGACGCAACCCTCTTTGGACGTGTCCAACGAGCTGCTACGAAAATAATTGCAGGCCTTTAATCCGTTGAATATAAAAAGCGTATCATGGTATATGACCCATTTCCGACAGAGTATCGTCGCCTTCAAGCAAACCTAATACTTACTTACGCCATGTTTGAATAAGATTTGGCCAACAGATTTTTCACCTTTGACCGCCATCAACTAATACAGGGCGGGGACATGGTTAGATTCTTCAGCTCAGAGCACACATTTTTATCAGGCAAATTTTTTCTCATTTCGGCTAGTTGCTGCGTGGACTATCCTCCCTCCGACAGTCGTCCACGCTCCATCTAGTACCCAGTTCAAAGCACTATTAGACGCTTTTTTATGCGAGTCCTCGGGGTGGCAACCTTACTGCCTCACGCTGAGAAATTAAAAAGCAGTGCTACACCCTTTTTTCTCATGTGTCTTTCAGGTGAACGGCAGCCGCTGAACGACAAGAACGAAAGCCACCTGGGGAACTTGGACGAAAGCTTTGATCCCGTGTATCAACCCGTGAATCCGTGNGCGTCCAGTTCCTCAGCTACCACATACTGGAGGTCCATAAAGCCCGTGATTGGACAGCCTCCATCTCAGTGCTGAGGGAAGCAACCACTATCATAGCACCACCAGTTGCGATAGTAATTCTTACTTGGAAAACTGTCAGAGGAAAAGAAGACCGGGATTGTGAAACCTCATAGAGAGGGGGCTGGTTCCTACCTATATGCCTGATTTCAGTCCGCTCTAAGACATTGGAGGAAATCACCATATGCTCACTAGAAAACTGTGGGTGTGATCACACCCAAGCAGCATAGGCTTGTTTGGGGTTATTCATGCTTCACGGGTCTTCTACCGACCCGGGAGGCCCGGATCATGGCACGCTTCCCTAGGATCCCGGTTGATGATGTCTTCGATTTCGCTGACCACCGTCTACTTAATCTCACCGGCCGCATTTCAGCAAGAATAGAATACTGTGGTTCGTTCTCTGATGATACCCCCACCATTGGTGACGAGATGTTTGCAAGGAAATTGCCATGCTTGGAGAACAGACCAACAGCCACCCGAACTACGGCCGATTAACGCACCCGAGCCACCGATATTTCGGTATGTTACCAAAATTGGAAAATATGGTGACTCGTTCTTTAAAAAGGGTATGCATCGACATTTCCCGCCAAGCGCCGGTGCCTTGCGGTCAGGCTTTTTATCCAGACGCTCTGGCTGAGAACCCTAATCGTCCTTCTGTCTAAGTTTGGACCCCCTAGCAATGTCACAGTCCGCGTACAACCGCGATTCCGACAATACAAAATACTATCATACCATATCGGCCGTGGCGTGGCGTCACCAGCCGGATCGCCATACTTGCTGCATACAGCAGGGCGGGTATGCGAAAACAGGCTACTGCTGCCCCTTACTCGTTCACATACTTTTCTGCCCTCCGCTCCCCATCACACTCTTTGTAGTCCCATCCGTTAAGACCAGTGATCCCGTTTGTGTTGTATCGGTCTGAGCCGCAACATCTGGTCATTCGGCACCGACATCCTCAAACATCTCGAAATCAATCTTCAAGCATCGGTGCCCGATTTATCTGACTGCTTTTAGTGTTCGCACTCTGAAGCAAGCTGCTCTTGCTCCCATACTGAGCTCGCTAGACATCGAGGAATGCGGCGTATCAGAAACAAGAATTCAAGAGGCAACCAGTATCACTGAGCTAATTGCCTCACCTTTTCCCACTTGCTTCCGGACGATCCAGAAACCGCAATGGCAGGATGCGCAGGAATGGACATCGTCCTAAGTCAGTGAACAGAAGAATCCTTGCTCAACAGGATACCCGTTGTTAGTCGCCTCTGTGCGGTTCGCCGGGCGACGTCCGTGAAGGAGTCTCAAGCAGGGATTTGATCGTTATCTGTATTTCGTGTCTGATCCTGTTCCAGTCGAATGTGGCTCTGACGCCATCAAAGACAACTTATGATGACTCAAGTACTCTGTTGCGGCGGACTAAAAGTTCGGCTATCGTAGTGTCTGTCGGATATTTGGTCCCATAATTGGGCGGACTTAGTTTTCTGAGGCTCAGTTTGGTTGTCGAATTGTATTGGATTCGGTATGTACAAACAGCAGCGAGCGACTGCTTCAGATACGTGCCAACCGCAGACGCTTTTTATGCAGCATTAGCTTCGAAATAACCGAAGAGGTCTGATCACAGTGTCCTCCAACAGTGTGCGAACCACAGACCGAAATTGATCACATCTCTATTGATTTATATGGATTGTGACCATGCACTCGTTCGCAATCGCTTCTCTCTTCGCTTTCCAGGGTCGTGTAAGGCTTGGACAACTTTGGCAACTGAGGGATTGGCAAATCCCGAAGTTAGACGCGCTTATCAGAACCGTATTCTGGACTCATTTTCAACTGCTTCCTCGACTACTGTCAATTCGTGTCTGAACAAAATTGTCAAACCCTTGAACAGTGTCGGGAGTTCAATCTGCAATACAGTACCACCAGTTCCGCTCAAGCACTGGTTATCAAACAGAACAATGGCGTTGTTTGAATCCCGGGGAAATTTCCTCACCGGTCCCGAACATAACTCAGCGGGACGAATTATCAGTCGTCAGGTGAAACTCAGCCTCCGCGCCGACCGTGGAGCCTGGTGGACAAGGAAGGCTAATTTTCTTAGCCTTTGGAAGAGGCCAAAAAAGCTGGGAATGCCCGAATATTGTTTCGGTTGATACGCGCGACCGGTTGCCAGAAACCACCAGTGAGCGAAACCATCGAGGATCAATCTGGCGCGACCATCTTCATTAAGGGAGATCACCTGGGTGGCCGGACCGAGTAATTTGAAGAAAATTCGCCTGCTGCCACTCAGTTGAACTTGTTGAACTGTACAACAACGCTGGGCAGTAAACCTGAAATGCCCTACTTCCTCGGAGGTTTATGAATGCACATACCCTCTCAAGCGCTACCAAGTTCCTGGTGTGAATGATATTCCACCTGCACTGTTCAACAACAGGGCAGTACCCGATCGGCGCTTATTTAGTCTATTTGCCTCCATCTTGGGAAACTAGACTGTCCCAGACGACTAGGAAGGATTGATAACAGTGCCCGTTTTCAAAAATGGGCTGTTAGTGAGTGCTGTAATCACAGGGGGATCAGCTTGACTCCAGTCGTACCGAGACTGTTGACGTCACTTATTCTTCGTCGGCTGTCATTAGCCATCCGGATTGTCTGACAGGGTGCTGGAGGTGCAAGCAACTCGGATGTTCGGAGGACCAGTGTTGTGTTTATGCCATTGTTCAGACACCTAAATATTGTAAAAATGTATGAAAGCCCAGTGAACACGTTTCGTAGTCTGGTTTTGTTGGAATCATAGTTTACACCACGGGAACATTGGGATAGGTGAGATGGGCGGTCGTTTTCCAAAAGGTATCCATTTGAAAGTTGATTGCACTGGATCTTAATTGGGAGGAGGATTGGTCTCTCTTGTTAGGGGGGATGACTGTTATGTGTTTATTGTCGTTAGTATTTGTAAATGGCAGTTGGTTTTGTTCACGAAGATGTCTATTTGAGTCATCACGCCCACAACTTCCAGGTAGCTTCCCCATCGCATTATCATTCGAGACCATGTTTGCAGGCATTTCCGCTCACTGCAATGGGTCTGTGGATCGTAGTTCTTGAGGATGTGTAAGCAAACCGAGATAGTCCAACTTTATTTATTGCTACCGGACTTTTGCTGTTGTCAAAACAATTATTTGTCAGTAAGCGTTCTATTGTACACGGCCATGCTCCCTGCGGTTAGCACTGATCTTTTTGTTCGAGGTAGGCCTTGATAAGACCCACACGACTGTGCGGTGTCCCAATATGGTGGAAATCAGTTAACTGTAGCTGATTTAATTCGTGGCGCTCTGAGAACACCTTATCCATTGTGTCTGGTAGTAAAGAGCATTCACTCGGTTCCCTTATTATCGCATTGGATTGTCCAAATAAATCTGCTGATGTGTAGTCAGATCATCACCTAACGGGGTGCTGTGCTCTTCCAGATAACTCTCGTATTCATGTCATACAGAGGAAAGATCATTAAGTGGCAATGCAATCCCACACTGGTTTCTGCAGGACTTTGGCGTGTGTCATGACACTTGAAAGTGCCAAATGTCAGATCCTTATATCGGAATCATTAGTCACCACAAATCAAGAACACTTCATGACTTATGTATGGAATATTCGAATTATGAATTTATACCATCAGTTGGCAGCCAGTATCATCAAATGCGTCTCGCATCAGTTCAGTCAGTTTATCAGCTGTAAATGATGTACTAAGGCTAGTTTGGTTCCACCTTTCACAGTTTCGGTCACCGACAGATGGGATAAGCATCGGAGGGTGTGATATAATCGGGCAGTTGATGTTATGTCATTCCAGTTGTTTCATAGGGACCTGGGCAGCTATGCATTGAGGGCGATAGCTTTGTTGCAAGAACGCCAATGAATGCATCATTGAGCTATGTCTGCCAGTTTCTTTAACGATTGATGGGTCGATTCCACGGAGGCGGCAATCGCGAAACGGACTGAGTTGCCGGGTCATAGAGTGTCTGTCCCCATGTCGTTTCCACTCATTAGAGGGCTAGTCATTATAGCTCTGTGGGCTAGATGGCTGTCCGACCAACGGATGTCCAAACCAGCGTAGCCTCTGAAAAATGACTAGCTCGTCCATCGCTGGAGAGTTCTGGTGTAACTGAGCATTATTCATCCGGTTTTCCCAGCAGAATCGGTCAGTGCCTCGAAGAAACCGATGGTCCATGTCGAATGTTTTCGCAGTATGGATCATACCGTCGCAGTGTATACTCTGTCTATGAGAGACATACTGACGTCACCCCGGCCCCACAGGTGTTGGAAAAAGATACCATGGCTTTCCAGATTTGAGAAGTGATCGTATTTCCTATCCGGTTCACCGGAACTCATACGGCTGCTTAGTTAAATAAATTTGCCTACCGCGTCGCATAGATGGTCTGCAGATATGGAATTTTAGTTTTTTTAGTTATTTATATTATGTAAAACGGCGCGCATCCATGGAGGATCTGCATCGATCAGAAAAGATGTCGTTGCACCCAATATTTGTAAGCGAATGCCCCGGGAACATTTTGATTCCCGCGGTTTCAGAGGCAGGTAGAGAAGCCTGAAGCAGAATACCAATAACAAGGTGACGGGAGAAGACAACCTCACCACTAGACGTGGTGAACTCAGGA
This sequence comes from Opisthorchis felineus, assembly GCA_004794785.1. NCBI lineage: Eukaryota > Metazoa > Platyhelminthes > Trematoda > Opisthorchiida > Opisthorchiidae > Opisthorchis > Opisthorchis felineus. The sequence continues at coordinate 517,801 of SJOL01009447.1, read as the reverse complement.
GAAAGCTTGCTGTACGTGGCCACATGAGTTGGGATAAAATTTGATAGTTAGGCACTGCTACAGTTTCTGACGGTAGAACAAAGTCAAAGGCAACCTTCAAATCAAGAAGAACAACGTCTGAAGAAATGGCACTGTTCGAGAACCCATCTGGGAGTAATATACGGGCTATTGTTTCATAACGAACTGATGAATCTGTCGACAGGGTTGTAACCCTTATGGTGCCTTCCGCGGGATGTTGTCATGTATTCCTCAAGTTAACGGCCTCTGTTCGGATAGGTCTTATGACGGCATCAATGCGCAACAATCAAAACCACTGTTTTGGTGATATTCTTTAACAAGCCTGGTTCTACTGTTCACATGGAGGTGTCGCGCACTGTGCACTAAGGGATGATGAGCTGAAAAGTTTGGGAACCACAGGCCCACACGAAAATCCGGAAATTTTAACGTGAATTGATGTCATTTGTTGCTGGGTTTCTGAGGTTAGTTTCGTCTTTTCTATTAGGCTACCGACTTGGGTGCTCATCTATGACGAATGACTTTTAATGCTGCTGTGCTATCTTCAGGGCAGTAACTTCTTTTCGGGGAGGGAATTTAGGGGGCGCTATGTTATTTTAGGTCTAGTTTAGGAACCTCAACTAACTGTACTGCGGATAGTCATATGCCTAATTGGTGTCTTAATGTGGGCGAACCTGAAACACGAATTTTGCATTTTGGTCTTCGTTGGGATGTGAAGTTGTAATACCCAAAGTGGTCTATTTTGGCAGTTGGGGGCGGCTTCTGATATTTGGTTAATCCGAAGGCAAACCAACCCCACATTTGTACTGGTGAGCAAACAAGCAGTAAGCGTGTAACAATGTTTGAACCCAAGCCATACCATCAGAGCTAAAAGTAGTCCACTTAACACTCAATGCAACGCACTTTTGAAGTGAGGCATAGTCAGAACTTACTAGTATTCCTACAGTGCAACTTAGGGTCACACAGCCCTCTTCTACAGGTTGAGGAGAGAGAAGGATCTTAACCCATTCCGAGTAGTCCTCGCTGATTATATTCGAATCCAGTGTGTAGTATGTGTGCTTAACAGTAGTCTTGTAAATGCTCGCTCTCCGGAGCGGTTACAGTGGTCTCTTCGAAACCAGGCACCTCGGTTGATCAAAAATTCTTCCCCCAAGGTCTGTCTTCAGAGTTAGACACTTCTAACATGGTGCTTGTTTGCTGATATGATAGTCTAAAACAGGTTTGTTTCACACTTTATTGTATGTCGCATTTTACAATTCGTACATCCATGCCATCGTTTACACGTAGTCCAGGTCAACCGCACATGGCACGGTTAATTATTCGGAATTAACTTCCAGGTATTTGTAGAACCAAAAATTTGTGTTTGAGGTCCTTTTGTATAAATGCTGCTGAATGAATGAGCTGGATTCTATATTCAGCTGGATTCGTGTCTTTTGCATTTTCACTGAGGAAGGCCGGTTGTCATTCTGGTAGGTCACTTCAAATCAGGGCACTCACTATATTCGGGTAATCTTCCACCACTGCTCGAGGTGGGAAAAATGCGATTCATTCAAATTGACAGGCGAAGACAACCGAAGAGCAGGACTGTAGATTCAGCATGGTTACCGAACAGCTTTGACAGTCGAAGTCAATATTCCAGCCGTCACATCATGCCTGTTCGGTTTTGCAACGGTGGGAGTAGATTGACCATTTCAGCGTCGGTTGTCTTGCCGTTTTTCGTTGTTGATGATGCACTTTAACTTCAGAATTTCTCTACCGCTTAGCAACGTATTCCAAGACTGGGTAAACTTGACGCGCTTGCTTAAGGAAAGGAAAAGACTTGGACTGCGAGATGCCGGCACTTCAGCACAACGCACAAACATCAAATGTTGCGTTTGGCAAAATGGGTGAATGGTTAAGGACCGGACGAAGGTAAGATAGCAAGTTAATGAAAAGCTTACGAAAACAGTTCTAGGTTGTGACGTAAAATCTTGAAAGCAGTGGAGTGATTGCAGGTGCCTGGTCGGTACTGTCCTACTTGCGGTCAGCAGGATTGATTTCATGTCTCCTTGCACACGTTGTAGAGACTTTGAGGACTTCACTTAGTACTCGTATAAGTCACGTGTCTAGCGATCGATAGAGATAACAACCATGTTGACTACCCGGTCCGTGGACCTGTTTCTGTCATTCGTTTTCTAAGTGGCTGTGGAATATATCTTGATTCGTTGACGTAACATCCTTCCTTTCTCCCTTTATATTTGTCACCGCAGCCATAAGTGAACTTAGGGGCAGAGTAGTCTGTTGACCTGCTTGCTAATTCTCTGAGTGCGGTTCTCCGAGTCGTTGAAAAGATGTACATGTTAGCTACCCGAGGTGTGCGCTATAAGGTGGATTTCAGTTCCTTTCGTACTTTGCCATTCAGATGAAGTATTAAAATATGGTCCTAATGGGACCACATCTACAAAGCAACCAAACTGAGACTAGAAAATGAAAGACTTAGTGGGTTCGCTTTAAGCCGTATGGTGTAGTGTTCGATTTGAACATCTGGTGGACGACAATGAGTGACAGTTCTACTTTTTCTCATGCGTGACTGAATTCACGAAGTTGGAAATGTGAGAAACATTTTATGTTTCAGTAGTTGGTAAAATTCATAAAAGAGACGTATGTGAACTGAATTCGAAGCAGCACCGCTCGACATTTGTCGTCTTCTCATTCCGCAGAAAATATATCAACTAGTGTTGGACCTAAACAGTACTGCTCTTAGACAACTGTTGGACCAGCAAGGCTTGGGTGTTTTTTTAGAGTTTGACCTAATTTTTAGATGCGGATGACTGAGGTCGATGACAGTTGAGGTAGCTAATTGTGTTTTCTGCATCTGTACATCACTACCTGGGTGACTCCCCACAAGTACCATGTAAATAACCGTTGAGACATTAATCTGCAACTCGGTCTTTGTTAATTTCCACGTTGTTTCCCCGGCCTGGCGCGTGATACAGCAGCTGCCTCTATATTAAGTGACATATACCACGGACTATTCTCATTGGCAATGAGGTTTGAATTTATTGCAACAAATCGCATATTTTTTGTGCTTACTTATCCTATGGACAGATAGAAGCTTATTTCCGGGCCCCACTTTTATGTTACGGTTTCTGTGTGATGACGACTACATCTTGGAAGTTTGCGGCTACGCTATCGATGACCGATCGACATATTTTGTGGCTACTTTTAGTTCAGCAGTAGTTTATGCGCGCCGTCTTTTACGCACTACTATCTGGTTCCCCACGTGTACGGCTGGAACAATTCGATGAAATGGATGAAGCAGAATGGGGTGTGCTACATACCGTAGAAAAGTGTTTCCCGACCCTTAGGCGACCGAAATAAATTGTGACGGCTTGATGTGAACGTGGATGCCTGACTGGAATTTGATGTGAAACTAGAGAATAACGCATATCGAAATTTCTCTCTGTCAAGACATCACTTACAATGAACTGTCGCAAAATGTCTTCTTAGGAGAAATAGTTACGAACTTGGGGTAATGAGGTAGAGAGTTAAAGGATTTAGGTATCATGTCAAAATTATCTGACGTCCTGGAGGCACATTGTTTCTCAGTCATCCTACACAAAATGAAGAAGCTAGAACAAGTGTTTAACTGGTGAGCGGATGGAAAAAAGAAAAGATTGAATAGACCTTGCATTGTGTTCGACAAGCCAACCAGGAATGCGTGAATTTGGGCTGTAAATTGCTCCTGAGTGATCAGTGCTCACTGCGATCACTCTTATTTTATAAAGTATACTCATACGACACTGAGAGTTCCACACTCCAAGGCAGATTAAAGCTCCTGGAATGGCCTGCTTTCTTTGTTTCTGAATGTACAGAAAACATTTGGATCTAAAGATTTATGGTCGCCCCAGCAGCCTTACACTCCTGGACCATGTTCTGATAGTAAAACAAACTCACCACAAGTGATTTCATGTTTCGATTAATGAGAATGGATTTGTTAATAAACCTGGCAGATAGACGTACTTAGTTTCTGACAATCCAAGCCCATGAGGCGGAATGTGGTTAGTCCAGAAAAACATTCTGGTATGCGTTTCGTTCGTATCGAAACTCAGCGGGTAAATGTGACAGGATCGGTCGTGCTTCACTTTTACTTAAAACGAACACGTCGTTTACGGTTGTAGCTTGAAGTCTCGGTGACTAAATTCTGTTGATCATTTTACTTTCACCGGCTATAGGCTTCTAATGAGTGGCAAATTTGCTGCAGATGATCAAGATGACCAGAATATTTCAATTGTCACCAGTTCTGGAGTGCCAAATACGACGCTTAGCCAGTAAGACCGGGTAAATTCGTGCTGCTAAAATGAACATTAACTGCCTATGCCTAATATGCGGATGCGCCCACATGTTGCAGTGGTTTCCCCGGGGGGGGGGGGCAAGCCCGAAAGGAGGAGCATCCTTCAGTTGCAGTTTTTTTCGAATCTGATGAGCTCACGGGACGGGCACGCATTCAAGGGAAGCGAGACACACTGATCATGGTCAGATTAAGAAACCTAAAGGAAGGGATAATTATACTTGAGATGACGCTACTTATTAGGTTGCTGAAAACTCTTCGACAGCTGACTGTCGGTTTCAACTTTTTTATTGCTCATCAGGTAGGCGTTGTCTCCGAGTTTACATCGACCTTATTTTCTGCTTACATATCAGATTGCTTATTAAGTTGGTGTTACCTGGAGTCTCAACTGAAATCCAGGTGAAGGGTATCATAGATGAGGATTTCATCCGGGATTCCGTTGAGTCTCTCGTTAAGGCCAATTTGATTTGCAAGTGAGTGTATGTCGCCAAGGGGTATTTGCCATTTTCATGAGTTATCGATAACCAAGGATCTGCTCCAACACGACGTTTAGAGTGAACTTCTTCATCAAACCTGTAATTTAATGATCCTGAGATCGACAACCGCAAATGTACGAGAATCTGCAAAACGCCAGATTCAAGTATTAATAATTGGCCGTTAATATTTTTGCTCTAACAATTTCGTGTACATTTTATCCCTGTACAAAACTGGTTGGGTATTGAAGGTTGATTTTTGCTTTCCAGGGGGGAACAGAGCGTTTACTGTCTGTTTACTGTACTTCGTATCTGTAGTGCATCGTACCACTACTTCTGGTGTAGGCAACATGGTTGGTACACTTAGCCGACAGAGGATCTGTTGAATGCACCAGGAGTGGTTTACTGCCGCCAATAGAGCTTCACGAAAAGTGTCTCGAGGTTCCAAACCTTTCAAACGACTGACGTGTGACACTTTTGTGGTCAAAAGACCGTACTTCAATGAAATCTCAAACTGTATCAAAGCACCCTTTTCTGTTCCCCAGCAGAATTCAAAAGAAATTGTACGCAACGTTCACATTTTTATTATGATAAACATGGTACTTAGTACACAACCCACTTGCGTCAGTTGTAGTGTGATGTGGAGCACCCCTTGGGTGAATATGGTGTAAAACTGGCCCAAGTTGATGAACAAGTCAATTACTGCACCCCATGTACTTCTTATTTGTTTCAACAACAACCTTTGACCCCTCTCCGCTGAAAGTGAGCATATCTGTAAGTAGACCACGATTTCTACCAGGTTGAACACGATGACCTTTTCGGAGGCTGCATACTGGATACAATTTCTTTCCTGCTCAAACTGACAAGTGAAGTCGCTATTTGCTGTTCAAGCGAAAAGCACTTGCCGATGGAATCGACGTATGCTGTAGAAGTAAAGGTAATGGGCGTTAAACCCAAAGAAACTGATTCCGAAAACATTGATTATGAGTGATTAAGTGTTTTGTGGGAGTTTTGTAAATAGCCTCAGCGTTTTGAAACAGCCTTTTTCTTAGCTTGATGGTTGGTTCATAACAGACCATATTAAAGTTACATTCGTGCTTGTGGTAAAGCTCAAAGGTAGTCCACTTCACCGCTCTTTAAGGTCACATTTTTTAACACCGAGTAACACCGTCCAGTTGACTCATGGCACAGTCTACCATTGAAGGTGATCGTTTTATGGGTTAGGGTACTCGTTAATATTTCCTTCGAGAAGGGGAGAATAAGGTCAAGATTTACAGCACAGATTATCATAATGGGGGCCACCAGCCAAATTAAAAACTTCAGTGTGGGTTCCGAACCTGGGTCGTCACACTGGCAGAGCGCGATCCTATCCACTTAGTCACGATTTTCCAGCGCAAACATAAAGTGTATAAGACTGCTGAACAAATGGGTCACATACACGCCCACGTCCCTTAGTAGTGTAATAATCTGTCAAAAGCAGGGTAACTTGTGGAAATTGGCCATTTGGTCTATCGGGAGAGTAATTTCTTGAGGATTGTTCACACTTGGTCGTTGTTGGCAGTATGGAGACAACGAGATCTCTATCGAGAGAGGATTGAGAAAGATAGATAGAAATCCGGTTTTCAGTACACAGAGGCGACGGCGCGCTTTTTGTGTCCGATATACGGTATATACCAATTTGGGAGTGCAGTGATACTTAGGGTAGAAAGTGAGACTGACAGATGGCTGTGTAATCCGACAGACAGTCGTACCAGGGATCAAACACTTATTTGAAAATTGACAGTAGGCTAGCGTAAGGCTGGTATGAATGAATCAATCGTTGGCCTTGGACCCAAAACAGTGCGAGGTCAGTAGCGAACTGGCGGTTGCTTTTCAGTAGGCTTATTTGCACTACGTTGTAGTGAAAACCAGCACTGTTTTTAATCCTGTCGTATCTGGCCAAATCAGCTATGGTTATCTACGTGCCACACAAGTTCCTTGGAAGTTCACGAACTGATGTACCCAGTTGTGTCAAAAAACATCATACAATAACCTGGTCGCACTACCCAACACATGAACTTCTCCCTCACTTTAGACAAATTTTCTGGAGCTTGGAAGTGTACAATCTAAAAAGAACTATGGGGTAGCACACCAACGAGAAATTCGCACCACGACCTGTGTTTGAAGGACAAACTCGACGGACCTAGAAACTAAAAACCGCAACCCTGATCCGAGCAGCTATCCTCCGATGTTCCTGGCTCCAATTTTAGGTAGCTTATAAACCGTATTTTACGTAACTGTACCTTCCCGAACTAATGTGCTTAGTCTATAATTGAGGGAAGAAGCATGAACCAGAATGTAGGAAATCATTCGTTTTTTAAGAAACGACTTTCCCCGTGATCATCACTAGAACTGTACCACACAACCGCTCCAGACTGGGAACGGGTACATTGGTTCCGAGGTCAAATGAGACAAGTAAACAGGCAGCTGCTTTTCGCCCGGTATGATGCTAAGGTCACGTCTCCTCTTGTCAACACTGCTAGTCGGGTATGAAGAGAACATGATGGAGTGCTGTACCAAGCCAAGAGAAGATTACATCTCTTCCCTCAAGCAGACCTTCGTCAGGCGAACACATGAATGCTGCTACCTGAAAGTTTTAGACTGACATGATGCCCTTGAATTGTCAAAATTGGTCTGGTGTGGCATTACTGACTAGAAAATCAACAATGGACCTGTCATTCACTGTACATCAGTTCGCTGATGTGCTTTAAATCTTTTATGAGACGTAGCTGCCTTGTTGCAGATGAACATTCCTTAGTTTACAAGTAGCAGGTTGGGGTGTGCGGGTCAGAAAACATGCAACAACACAGTGAAACATACAAAATCGCAGGTGGCTTTCAGCTGGACAAGGGGGGAATGTTGTTCTTCCCACCCACCTCTTAATTACCTGCCGATAAACCTCGATAGCGCTTTTTTGTTCTGTATGTATGCATACGTTCTGTTGATATAACAGAAGCAGTGTGTTGGCGCTGCCAGCGTTGCACTCGCCAACACCTGCTTTACCCAGTCGACTGGGGAAATGGAGTCTCAGAGACCTGAGGAAAGCAGATGTCCGCGTAAACACCTGTAGGTGTCATGGTAACGCACCCCCTAGATTCATTGGGCAGCCTGTTGCAGCATCAGGTGTAGCACAGTTTGGTGATGAAAAAATCGTCAACAAGGACACCAATAGACTTTTGGTGAATACTAAAGTCTAAATATCTCCATATGATCGAAGTAGTCCGGTGAAGATAGGACGCGTAGTGACCAGACAGCACCAGGGCAAATAACCAAACTAAAGTGAGCAGTTGAAGGCAAAGACTCGAAACACGCAGTGAGTTCAAACTCGCTATTAGTCTAGCAAGAAGGGGACGCTCAATGCATTCCGAATCTGACTTTAGCTAACTGAAAGCGGGTTAGTACTCTCAATAGCAAAATGGTGTAGATGCTCGAAAGTGAGTTAAAACCATAGCAGTGATTCACACTTTGTGTCTTTTGCCCTACTTTTACCGAAGTATTTTTTACGTTCAGTGTGATTTCATCTGTAGGTCCAGACAAGATTAATTCTACGACTGCGTTTCGACCTCGGTTTACTTGTCAACGCGTCGAAATCTTATGGCTACGTTCGCGTAGACATATCACTAGGAAAACTGTGAAAAGTTCTGAAATGAATGTGATCCTAGAGGTTGTTTGGGTAACTGATGACCGAACGATTAGCTGGAGTAAGAGTTATGTTTTAGTGACTGAGTTGAGCTGGGATAACATGTTAAAAGTCGTCTTACGATTTTCATTCAACCGTCGAGCTGGCTGGCTGATTCACCCGCCTCTTAAGTTTATACCAGGCCGTAGTAAAATTTTGGCAGTTTTAGACCTTGTTAACAGGTAAGTAGGGCTCTTGGGGGTAATTCTCAAAGACTAGGTCAAACGAGAAGAATACTCTATCAGTGAATCTGACAAGGGGTAGGGGAAGAATCGGAGGGACTAGATTCAGATCCGTTCTAATCATCGTCAGATGAGGTGAACTAAGGGAAGTGTTCTGATTCTGCCATGAATTCCTCTGCATACCGAGGAATAGAAATGAATCCGGTTGAGCTGACCACGCAGACGTTCTAAACTGCCCGTACTAACAAGGGTTGACTCATTTGGAGGTCCGGTTTACTAGATGATGGGACGAATCTCTCCAGGTAACCTTGACAGTTAAACTACACCCATTTGTGGAATAGAACGGTGAGTTTGGCGATATATCGACTTACATGTTGATTCGATACAATTGAACAATAAGGTTTAAAACTAACATTTCCCATTAACTGCTGATTGCGACTCTATCAGTCTAGGTAATCTACGACTTCACTGGAGAGGACACACGCTGCCCCTCAGCTGACGAGGGAAGCCTTGTTCCCAAAGATGGCTGGCTTCTTTTGGGGGGATAGGGAATGTTATCCTGTCAAATAGTGGTTCTTGTCGCAAACAGCTTCAATGACAAATCTGTTAGGCGCTTCCAGCCAGCGAAGATATTTCCAGCAGTGTCAGCCGTTATTGCGGATGACTGTTTAGAAGGTTCACCTTGCATCTGTCCTTCAGTTAAAAGTGATGGGATCCGGATGGGCTGACTTTAAAACATTCGAGTCCACTTGGTTTTTCCTTTTACCCTGTCAGTGATCTTCTAATATAAAATGCAGTCTCAAAAAAAAACTGTGAGCGTAATATTTCAGCCATTGGTACATATATCTATCCGATCACCGAATAATGACCATTTCCTCAAAATCAACTGGTTGCGGGTTGCTCTATGTATGTGATGTGAATTCGGCACCTGGAGGATTTGGGTTTGCATTTTATCGAGCTGCCAACACCCGTCTGATAAGGTCCGGACTCCTGTTCTTCGGACGAATGTCAGTTATTGCAGTTACAATTCTAGGTGTGTCCGCCATAACTCGGTTGCTTACGATTCGTTTGCAAAATATAATGTCCCGAAATGAGGCTCCATCCATTTAAGTGAAATGCATCTTTGGTAGTATGAGGGTACTGTAGGATGTCGATAGAGCTTTCGTCCTGTAAATGAATTCAGTTAATTCTGAAAGGCCGAGAAACATCCTTACTGTGAATCATTAGCACGTGCATCACACGAATCGTTAGGAGATTCGATCCAGCTTCTCCAACAACTCATAAGTGGCTCGGGAGGGAGCATAATTCACACGAACAGTGAAGCTCCCATCTGAGAGGTCGTTGCTCGAGGAGCCAGTCAACGAGTGATGACCTGAATCCTGTGATTAAAGGGTATGTGGCGTTCCCCGTTAATGACGCTGCTGATCAGTCACTTGTAATCACTAACCTGGTGGCTGCGGGTTCAAACCAAGTTGGAGATTCGTGAGGTGTGCACCGTTGATGCTTTTCAATAAGACTGAAGCATCCATATAGTGTGTCTTTTCAGCTTCATTTACCTGACGAAGTGGGATGTATCTGCTTGAAAAAACAAGGCTGTACACTGCTAATCAGTTTCAGTAGACAGTACCTAGCCAGTATGAACCTGCCTCATAACAGCTCTGACCTGACCACCTAAGACTTGGGATTTTTGAGGTGTGCTGAACTTAGTGGGCCCCAATGTCAGCGGTGAAAGCATTGGATAAAGTTAAAACCATTGCGTGACTCAGTTATGAAGACTTTTTTGTCCTAAGGAATGTGCGGAAATTTGGAAAAGTTCTTGTCTTCAGGTTGGAAGACACTGGATAATTATTTCATAAAATCGCTGACGGTATTTTAACTAAGTTACAGGTTTTACAGAAGTGGATCTTTTTATCGTTTATTTTTGAAGAGCATGTTCACAGACCTAAAAAGTAAATGCGAGCGGTGAATGTGAAAGGGTTACAGGAGAATATGAGGTAAAAGAGAGGATCGTCTCTTTCGAAGTTATGCCACCAACAGTTCCAGTCAGATAAGAGCAATCCCAACGTATGTAAGAATTTTGGTATGGAAACACGCGTGTAAAGATCAACAGCCGAAGAAAGGACAAACAATGCTGAATGCACTTCAAGGCGCGGTAAGCGCTAGCACAGTCAAGACTCGCACATCAGGCACAAAGTGTCCGTCATACTGAGTCTGGTGTGAGATTCAATGGCAAGAATGTGCACTCAACGCCATCTACCACGCATAAAAGTGTCGTAAGTACGCAGGGAGCCCACAATAGCAAGCAAACACAAGTCACTGACTGTGAACATAGGAAGTCCCAGTCAATAACAGCCTTGGTGGATTGAGGAAGCAGATACCTCGATAAGAGATTATTATCGGTTGGTGGACCAAAAAGTGGACATCACAACCAATTGCACGTAGGGCTGAGATTATGGCGAGGGAATATTCATCAGCACCATACTTCTGCTTCTTCTCATTCCACACAGTCACTCCGCGCCCATCCGAGACTATGCTGACGTCTATCACAGTTGCTCGGCGCTCCCGAACAGCGATTAGGTCAGGTTTGAGGAAGGACTCCGAAGTAGGTGCTGTCAACTCCTCGAAGACGGTGTATCCCAGGCGACGGAGACGCTTTGCGAGTTCTCTTGCAACCCGATTATGACGAGCACATCTGGCATCATGCGTGACCCAGCAAGACTGCAAAATATGCACCAAACTCTCCGGTTGGCCACAGTTTCCACGACATTAGATCGTCTGGCCACCATGACCATGACGAACGCTTCTAACTCTCGTCCTGAGCAGGTTGCATCGGAGCTGGATACCGCGGATAAATATCCGAGGAAACACTCGTTCTGGAAACACAAGCCATCGATTCGAAAGGGGTGAAGCGACCAACTCTCGTAAACCGCGACCGTCATCGCTGTTGTGCAGACTATCACCCCAAGCAACCACCAGCTGTTCCTTGGTGTTTACGCATGCACCATGGACTTGGATCGGAAGGCTGAAATCCCGATCAACCTTGACAAATGCAAAATCGTTGACTACATTGCGTAGTACTCGGCACTGGGTAGAAAAGAGCTTTCCATACGCGCTCTCCGCTGCATCGGGATTGTTACACGCAGACTTGGGATACCAAGTCCCCCATGTTGTTTACCGGCGTGGATGTAGCTGATCGGAGTGTCCTTCGGTAGACGTAGCCAGCCACGAATAGATTGCCTGATGTAGTTGTCCAACCTTTTGAGCGTGTTTCGGTGGACTTGGCCGAGCACGAGCGAACATGTCAGCCTCGGTATCAAGTAGTTCCTCGTGATCTCCATTCTTTGATGCGGCTTCAACGGGGCACGCGTTACCTCATCGAACAGTTTGAGCAGATGCTGTCGGTGGTTAAAAACCCGTTTCCCCTTGAATGTAAAAGGAATGCCCAAATATGTTACGGTGTCTGTCGGACCCAGAGGAGTGATGAGTTCCTCGGCGAAGCAAAGTGGTTCGACTGAGACTGCTGTCGCCCGATGTTTCCTGTCCCCACAAATCACCATCGCTTTCGTCTTTCGGGCGTTTATCTTCATACCAGCTCTTCCCAACTCGACCGCAGCAGCTTCAAGCTTCTCTTTAAGGCGAGCCTGACTTTCTGCACACACGACCCAGTCGTCAGCGAAGGCAAAACCATCTACTAGGGTGTCATGGAACTGATATCCCAGTTGCGGCATCGACAATCCAAGAACCTCATCCATTGCCATGATGAACAATAATGGGGAGAGTGGATCTCCTTGCCTCACACCTCTGTGGCAGTGGACCTCGGAATTGGGGAAAACTGCTACAGCATTCTCATAGGACTGTGCGATGTATCGAACTAGAGGTGACGGTGCTCCAAACGCCTTGGCAGATCTGACGATTGTGTCATGCGAAACCGAATCAAACGCTTTCGAGATATCAACAAACGCCAAGCTGAGGTTAGAAGCAGTCGCTGATAAGTGACGAAGCAGGGCATGTAACAGCGATGTAGCTTCCAAACAACCGTCTCGATGTAGAAATGCAAACTGGAGTGAGGGCAGTTGCAATCTACGACTCCAGCGATCAGCAAGCACCTTATGAAAGCATCGGACAAGAATGGATGACACGGAGATCGGTCTCAGTTGATCCGGTGAAGTCGGATTTGGGACCTTCGGAACTAGAGTAATACGGGCACGACACAGATGTGGGGGACAACCCCCAGATAATAAGAGTAAGTTGAAATACCCAGCAAGCGCGTTAGCATTGAACCGGCGGAGCATCCTGGGCGTGAGCTTGTCCAGGCCTGGGGACGAATTGCCCATTAAACGGATCGTACGACCGACTTCCTCTCCTGTAATTGGCTCGATCAAGCTCCAATCGGATGGTACTACTACGCGACTTGGCCGGCTATCCACGTGTTTTGGAGCTGAGAGCACCTGTTTCCAGTACTGCTCGGCGTTCAGAGGTAGGCCGCAGTTACCTTTGTATAGATCCTTCCATGACCCATCGAGCACAGCAGACGCTGCATCTTTCCGTCTTTGGTGGTATAGGGTCTGGATGGCGGCGTAGTTGGCTCGGCGGATCTGCTTTCGGTTGACCGGAATCCGATGGGCTAACTGACGACGGCGTCGGGATACAGTTTTCCAGATGTGTGGAAATGTCCTGGAGGCGTGGAGGTCCAGAAGCGACAGGACTTGCTCCGGTGTCATGATGCCAGACTGCAACCCTCGGGCAAATGCCAGGAGGTCAACACTGGCGAGCGAACTGTCAGCATGGGATTCCAAGAGTGACACGGCGCAATCCACGGTTTGTTTAAACCAGACGCTATAGTCATCAGCTTCTGACGAGTAGGCCGTTATTTGACCGATAGTTTGGTCAGGGCCACCAGATGATGATTCGTCCTGTTGTGCTTGCCAGTTAAGCACCCGTAACCTGGTTTTGATGCTGATAGCCGATCGACCAGGAAAATACTGCTCCAATCTCGCGAACAGCGCGGTTTGCGTGCCACAAGATGGATATAAATTGTTAGCCGGGCGCAAGAGCGATTGTGACTCTTGTTGGGGCCAACGGGCCCCGGAATACTTCACTCGGCCAAGCTTATCTGCATTATGCTGGGTGGGTTGTACGTGCCGGCGATGTTGATTCAGGCCAATCTTCGTCGAAAAAAGGCGAAAACAATCAGCTCAGGCCAATTGGGCGACCACGTTCGTACCATCACCTTCATTGTTGTGAACTCGATGGTGGGCTACCAAGCCAACTTTCGATTTGCAGCACTTGCCACATTCCTCACACGTGAGCCCCACGAGTCTCTCCTGTGTACTGGTTGGAACTGGTGCGGAGGCGCCAGATGATTCATAGTGTCCATTGTCGAAAGTAACCAGCACATTGAAACCAAACAGACTGGTTAGCCCTGTCTGGAGTTGCTGAACTCTTAGCTCACCCAGACTGGCGTGCAGACTCCCCAGTCGGCACCACGAGGAGATGGTTCAGCTCGCCGACCTAGACGTAAATCACTACACATAAAGTTGCTGAAAGCTCTTCGACAGCTCACAACCGATTTGGCCGTTCTTGGGGCTCATCAAATAGGCACAGTCCGCGAGTTTCCGTCAACCTTATGTTCCACTTGAGCCCAAATTGCAAGAACTTCGACTGATACACTTATCTTCATACCAATTTGGTTTTGACGGGAGAATCACGTGGAATCCAGCTAAATCGCTCGTCTATGATGTTCTCATAGACGAGAGATTCAGCTGGATTGGTCAAGCCTTCCGTCAAACCCAAACTGATATGCATATGAGTGTATAATTGGACCTTGTGTCCCCTGTTCATCAGGGGCTGTACAGACATTAGTTTCTTAGTCACAATGTATCGTACGTGCCAATTTAGCTGCCGTTTATCGTAAGTCGGCTTTCATTATGGAGTTATGTAAGTGCCATTTCCACGAACTCACACGAGGCTATGTAGCTGGCTTGTCAATGTCTCATGCCTTCATCTTTGCAGGTCAAACCGATGCTAGTGGATGCATGCGCAATGATCGTACTACCCCCAGGGGTTTATGCGGGGTGGGCACAGTGGACATATACACGGACCGCCATGCTACTTGCAAAGTTAGTCCGACCTGAGTCGCTTCTGCTGATAGTTTTTCTTTGCTGGTAACTGCACACCGCCCCGTGTCAGGTGGACTGATCTAGAACCACTACTTAAAAGCTCGCCACTTCTACGCCTTCCATTCTTTTAGCACTGGGACACCTGGAGATTTCCACCATCCCGGACCGCGAGTCACTGTGGCGCGAACCGTAGTCCGCGTCTCAAGACTTTAGCATTTTATAAATATATTTTTACCCCTTGCCTAGTATGTATCTTGCGATTGCTTAGTCTCTTGCTAGCGTTCACTACTCTTCTGCGTTTACTGGCCGCCTGTTTATTCGTTTTATGCGCTCACCGATTCTGATGTGAAGTTCTCCAGCCATTTGTCCTATATAAGCCTTGGTACAGCAACTACATTTGATTTCTAAACACAATCTCTGGTTTAATCTACAGGGAAGCGATCCTTCATGTACGCAGGTAAACAGAGCAAAGTGTTCCATTCCGTAGCACAACTTTCATATTAACCGTGTTTGGGATCTTTCGAATGACGTTAAGTGTTTCTGATTTATATGGAATAACGAAAGTTTCGGTCGATTATTTGTTTTGCGTTCTGCTGCAGGTACCAATACCCCTCGTACCTGATTCTCAGTCTGACTAGGTGGATATCGACTATCTCGAAATCTGCTTTTATAATTCAACCTGGACCAGCTTCAAATCGACTTCTGTGCACACAGCCCTTGCTCAGATAAGCAGTGACGAAGGAGTACTCACGAATACTGCCTTATGATGCGCCGGCCAATAACTCAAATCCATCCCACTTCTGGGACACTGCGTTTTGAGATTTCTACCACACTTGCTTGTGTTTCGGTTCTCTTCCTAGCTATACCAGACCTTGTTTAGTTTGTGGTCACATCGGTATCGTTTGAGCAACACCACACTGAGGGATCACTGGATTCAAAATATACCTTTGTAAGAGCTTGTCAGTAGTTTGCATCATTGCCCGTGATGGATTCGTACCCTGGTCCTCTGACACGCGAGTCGGGCATATTATCGCTCTTCCGCCAACGCGTGCTAGAGAGACAAGAGTTATCATCTTTGAACGGGTGAACACCCTCATTTATAGGCGATGTAACTGCTTTGTACGACCCTTTATACAGTCTGCTCTTATGATATTTTGATTTCTTGCTACCAACCGCGCTTTCATATCAAGCCCTTCTTGCTAAACTGGATAACGTACATTTACTCAGCGTTTTACCCTTGAAATCGACCTAATCCAGACCATTCCCTAAACCTATGAAGCGCCCTTTGTTTCATTAAAAGCTGTCTCTCAATTAAAATTCCTGTTGAAACTCTGTTAATAAGCCTCCTCTTCTAAAAAGTTTACACGCAATGTCACAGAAACAAGCGATGAACTGTCAACAAACTGTCGTAGTGTAAGGCATTCTAATTTGAAGGTAACCCACCAAATCCACTTTCATTTCCAATCGTGCATGAGCTTTCGAATTGGCCGGTGTGATACTTTTGGTTCCCGCAATAATCTAATTTCAGCGTGGAGTGCTACCATACGAGGCCTATTTCTTGAAATTTTTAAACACAACCGACCAATACTGGAAAGCACTGCTGGGAATGTCTGACCCAATAACAATAAAGCATCTAGGCAGAGTTTTTCATTCCTGTATCCCTTCTTCTTGCTCAAACGTTATATACACAAGGGACGCCAAAACGGTTAAAATCAATCACTATTTTGAAGACCGGGACTGATAAAGCTGGTGTAAATTTAGTGAGTCTTGTGAGGCCGATGAGTGAGTATCCGACTAGGTGGAACTCAGACAGAACTTTCATATCCAAAGTGTGAGCCTAAAATACTTCTGGTTTCCGGAATAATAAACTTGCCTCCTGGAATCTAACAGCTTAACGTCTCTAGCGAAATACATTCATTTGAAAACCAATCTGGTTTTGCAGGATACTCATCTGGAACCCAGCTGATTCTCTCATTTATAATAAATTCCCTAGTAAAGTGTAGGCCAGTTTTATCATCAAAAATTCCTGCTTAATATTGTTTATCTCTAAAATCTCATCATTTTGTAACCAGGCCTCTACAGGGCTAAAATAACACAGTAACGCCTTGCCACATTGCATATGTTGTATTTATCTAGCGTGTCCACAAACTTTTCTACAGGATGCTATCTACACAGGAGCAGACTAACTCATTGGTGCACACTGACGAGGTCTGATGATGGAGTTCGTCCTGTAGGTCTTGTCTGACGATAGGACGGCTGCTGAAAGTCACGTTCGGAATATACATTCGCGGTTCAAATAGGAACAGTAATTAGGGAAATATGTCACCGCTTTTACCAAATTAAGCCCTATCGGGCATACATGGCTTCCAGTTTATACCCTCTCTGTAAAGTGTAGTCAGCTGTTGAATTGATAACAAATAACGACCTGTCTAACTGGGACAGGTTGCGGCCATTCATTATCATTGGGGACTTACAGATGACTCGGCTAACACTATCGCTTGCCAATCATTTGGGGATCACGTAAACAGGCCGCTCACTCACGCAAAACCTTATCGGACACTTTTCACTGACGAAGATGTGGATACTGAACGCAAAAGACAATTCAGTATGAAGAATACGGCTGCTGTCATATAGTTTAAACAAAGTCTTGTCGACATGCGTAGCTTAAAGTTACTCTCTGACTATTTGGTTTGAAAATATACTTTCATAGCATTGTCGTGACCAGAAAGACGAAGTTTATGATGCCTAAAGTGTTGCGAGTGAGGAGGAATTCACAACTTATCACAACTGATAAAAGCGAGGTATAGCATAGTTTTCCCGTCTCTTGTTAGCTAATTGTATGAGCGGCCGCCGGACCGATCATGTACAGATACTTGAATCTTATATGTACATAAAATATATATATATCATATATATATCATTCAGCTGCAACACCTTTTCGGTGCCTAGCTGCCATGCCACCCGAAGGAAGCACGAGGGCTGGGGTAATGCCAGGTTGCCCAAGCCTAGACAGGGTAAGTCGAGATGCAGAGGCCAGATTCGAACCACGGACCATCCGGTCAGTAGATTCGCGCTTTAACCACTGAGCCACCTCGCCTGGCGTTGGCTGGGATCGATCGTCTGGAAAAATTTATTCCAACATGAATCATATACCTTAGAGATCTTGTTCATCCAGATATCAAATATGATTAATACCAACAGTTTATAGTAGTGACTAGTTGCCGTGCACGACCAATTGATTGATGGAGGCTGCTCTATAAGCTGCGCCCTGTAACGCACTAAAATAAAATTATGCGAAAATGGCTCAACGCCTGGTGGAGAAAGTATAGAAAAAAGTTTGACAAAATGCGTGTGGCTACTACGCTATTTCAGCTTCACTCCTCTAAAAATGCTCTGAAACGCAAGCGACGAAATCCAGTTTTGTTAGCACGGTGGCCATGTTTTGTGGAGGCCGAGATCCGCAAAGCAACCAGGTAAATTATTCGACTGGTTGTTGGTCTGCTTGGCAGTTGGGTTTCAAACATTTCATCACCAGTCGGGGTGACATCTTCAGTGCGCAGTTCGGTGGGTAAACAGACCAATATCCGAGGAACGTAAACGAGCTGCCTAAATTCTGCAATATGACGAACAGGAAACTCGTTTTCCTACAATAGAAGGAGGACTCAACTTATTCCAGACAGTAATCCA
Source organism: Opisthorchis felineus (assembly GCA_004794785.1). Lineage (NCBI taxonomy): Eukaryota > Metazoa > Platyhelminthes > Trematoda > Opisthorchiida > Opisthorchiidae > Opisthorchis > Opisthorchis felineus. The sequence goes on along the minus strand of SJOL01009447.1, from coordinate 499,277 downwards.
AGTTTCGAAGAAGTACTCATCTTCACTTAGAATAAATCCTACTTTGTTCTTAGGTAGTGTGGATATTCCGAGTTTTCAACAAGAATTTCAAGCTGGTCACTAAGTCAAGCTTCGTCGAAAAGGCAGCGCACACTGTATAACAATTTAACGCACGTAGGGAATAACCGATCGTACGAATCGCTCTAGAGGGAGTCAAATTCGCAGCTTGCTAGTTTTCATCTGAACCCCATACCATTTGACCACGAGCAAGGGGATCAGTAGCGTAAAACTGCAAATAGACAGGATGTAGCGCCGCCATCCTTCAATCTGTCGGTGCGCGTCACATTATCCGGTGTTGACCGACTCCTTGGGTGATGAATTTCCAGCCTGACGCACTTCTGCTACAAAGTATTCGGACTCCGATCAGTCCATGAGGGAAAACGTGAAATTCCGAACGTGGCCAAACTTCGAGCCCAAGGTGCTTGAGGCCCTAGTGACGCTTGGAAGTTATAATCAGCTATAGAAAAGCCTGTCGGGCACTATAGCAGATAAAAGCATCTAAGGAAGTACGTGCGCCCAACTATTAGGTATTAGCATTTATGCAAATCGGATGACCTTATGTTGGTTTCACCTTTAGACAGTTTAGACAGCATAAGGAGTCTCCCCATTATATTCGGCAGGTCCAGTTCATGCTCTCATCCATTCTCTGGACTGTTTTATTATGTAAACAAGTCATCGGGTCATGCTGAGGTCATGTGTGTACATTGCGGCATACCAATTGTACAAAGCGCAGTCGAAGGAATCGAATACGGAAAGCGAATTCGATCTCATGACATATTGCTTACTCCACCACATGGTCCAGCATCAATTACAGCAATTGCATGACACTTATCCGGTAACTGCGGAGTTATTCGTTTGACTCTTGTGTGGTGTTCACTAGTAAACTTGCAAACATTATTCATTTGCCCGTTTCCTCTACGTTACTATCTCTTTTTATTCTAGGCACAGCTAATCTGATTCCAGGGGTCTGCAAACTTTTTCCGTCGCGAGTCACTCTTGATAGTGTAGCCCGGGGTGGCGGAGAAAAAATTTAGCCAAGTTATACGGTCAAACCCCTCTGCAGCAAACCCAAGAGCAAATACATCTCTAGATTAACACTTCTGACCAGTTTTATCAACTTCGTGTTATGAGCTTTATGGAATTGGTTCCTGTTACCTGGCGGCAGTGAGAAAGAGAAAGTCTGTCCTCACATACCCAGTTAGGTATTTCTCCCTCTGAAATCAAATAATAAGCAAGGCTTTAACCGCAAAGTTTAAATCTTGGTCATTCGTGTTAGAGAGTCTTCAACCTCTAGAGCAGCTGTTTTTGGCTGGGTGGATCAATGGCACCAGCTTTTTCAGAGTTGCTTAGAAGTTACTTATCAGTGTGTACCCACAAACATGATCAAATCTTTCCCTGAGTGCAATGGTGTATGTGCCAGCTGTATCGTGCAACTGTATGCTCGGTTAAAGGCCTATGTTTTATAATCACCTGGCTCGCTTAGTTCTCCATGGAGAATTCTTGGTGGTCGCGCAGTTACTGACCGTTTTCCCTCTCTAGATCAGCAAATGCGATATCTTCAAATAATCCGCTCGTACGTTGACATTCTGCAAACTCATTTCAGAAAAGATTCTCTTGAGATAAAGTAGGGTAATGTACCCCCTTTTCTTTGGCTAACAACGGTAAATACTGATGAACTGTAAATAATTTGACTGATGGCTACGCTTTCCCAGAATGGCAATACCTTCCCGCATTTATCTCTCCTGCCGCCATTCTATACTCAAGAAGGTCTGTTGTCCTTACTCGCGGTATAAAGTACGGATACGTATTCTGCTCTTTTTACGCGGAGTGTCTCGAGAACGCTTCCATCTGGTGTCAAGAGGGAACAGACAACGAGTGGGAAAATGTGGGATGGTGATGTCATAAGCGGACTAGATGGTGACATCTAAAGAAAGCTCATACACTATAGATTCCGTTAAAGCTTCCATGCGTTAGTGTATGCAGGGCGCAAATCGTGTTATCTCCAACGAGGTAGAAACAAGCAAAAGGGGTTATACCAGCACAGCATTTTCTGAAAACAGAACTCGCTCTGGGTCCTGACTCTTGTGTATGCACGGCAGATTATAATCGCAAGTAGTGTTGGTAGCTTCGGAATTGCAACTAGTCCCACGACCAACGGAAAATGACAAGAATTTAAATCAAGGCTTCGGTCATATTTCATCCAATCGCAGACGTGCGGCTAATATAATCTTGCAACTTTGCACTCCTAAGCCAATCACTTGGCGCAGATATTGACAGCCATTGTTGTTTTTGTTGTTGTTTGAATGATAGAGGCCATGCTGGTTTACACTTTGATCAGCTACATGTGTTTACTTTGTAGGGTCAGAAACAAATTCATCTAGATGTCTGTCTTATGTTTGCTGGTCGTTTGGTGCGGTAAGATGGGTAAGAAGCAAACAAGTTGGAAAATTCCACGAACAGGAGCTAGAATTTCTGCCACGTTCAGGTTTGGGAAGGATTATTCGCCCTATTCGCATGAAAAATTCTGCCTTCACAGGCGCAGACTAACTACTAGAGGCCGAACGAGGCTTCAGATTATTAGATGCGACCTCTCACTTGGGTTGTGCCAATTGCGACTTTATTCCTTAACGCCTTACCAAGTTATTAGTACCCGATTAATGAAGTTTCCATTCTGCAAGTGAAGGCCGAGAAGCCTTTTACATGTGTTCCATCCTCTTTGAGATTCACACCAGTACACATCTCACAAATCTCTAGAGAGAACCGAACCTGGAAGTTATTGAAGTCTATACTGTTCAGCCGTGAGTGGCCGATCATCGGCGTGACTGACTCGCGAGTTGCGTACTGCTGGTTATCTCCAACAGGGGTGAAAAAGCTGTACCTACATATCAGCACAGACCGACCTCAATCTCGGTATGAAATGACGATCAAAATGCCAGACCCTTCTGCTCCCGTCGATACCTAAATAAATGCTTATCTATCCCAACGAGTTCTATACTTTTTGGTGACCAGTAATCACGGGGTCTCGGTGTCAATGAAGCCGACAAGTAAAATCCGTGATACAGAGGGTTTCATACGGTGGTGCTCTCAAATCATCAGACTTAGTATATCTGTTCTCTGACTGAACCAAGCAAAAGTGACAAGCACAGTTAGAGTTGATGGTGAGTCCTTTCAGAAAAACCCGATAGGATACCATAAACCCCATAGTTCTTCTTATGCATAACTACTGGGCCTTAGCAATAATATTTGCTTATGGAAAGGTCACTTCTGCTGGATAGGGGATAGGTATGTGTTGTTTTCCAAGCTAACGGTTACTCCTCCAAAGCTTGATTGGGAATTGTCAGGTGCGGAGATTCCTACCGGAGCAAAAGTCGGTTATCCAACGATGTACGCTAATCTGCCCGCAGGATTAATTTTGGAGGTTTTCCTGGTTCAGTTCTTCGCAGCTTTCCAGCCTTTTAATATCTCATAATGCAGTAACTTATCTGCTGATTAAGATGATGTTACTGAGTGGCTTAAGTAAGTTGCAGCTGATACTCCTGTCTATAGTATTCTTCAACTAACTGTGCTGCATGCGGACCGCCATTTCGTTTCAGTTGGAAAGAAAATAAGGTAATTTTCTTGACAGAACATCTGTACATATAAGGATGATAAAACTCGTGGATGGCAAACCACAAGTGTCCCATCAAATCGGCTGAGTCTTCAAATTCTGTAACGGAACATTAAACTGGAGAAAACACTCATCGATAAATTAAGGGGAAACTCAAGTTAATCTCGGGTGAAACCCATATAAAATATCAATGGGAGTTCGGAATCTAGGCCAGCTGGTGAACACCAAGAAGGGCGAAACCGGTGGCACGCTATCCAAGGCTCTTCGTCAGCCTGGTGAGTAATGTCATACAAACCGGCAAGTTTTTGATTTCACCAGTAAAATTACAAAATTTGTGTGACCCTAAATAAAATTGAAACTTCATAGAATTCGTGGCCGTCAAGTATTGAAAAGAAGGAGACCGAGAACTAGAAATCACCTTCAGCAAATTTTAACAAGGAATTGAGTTCTGTGTAGTTGGAAATCTTAACGGTGATCTTAAGGGACGAACGGTTTCACTGAATGTCACTTTGAAAACCACCGACGATTTCCACATTTACTGAGCGCACAGTTTGTATAGTGTTCAGGGTAGAACGATTATGATCGGTTTTTGTTTGTCCGGAACAACACCATCCCACGAACGATTTATTTCTTTAATTTTATTACTGGGTTTGATTTGGACCGAGTTAAAGACAATGTGACCATTGGAAAGATTAATGGTGGTTGCTGGTTGAAAGAAACAGTCTTTTCAATGAACCTACTGCATTGCCGCCTAGGAACAAAACATGTTTGTCAGAACGGCAACACCGCAGAAAAGCATTGTGTTTACATAAGAAGACTGGCCTCTGGCAGGATGTTTGCAGGTTGTCGGAAAGTGTGTTTGGAAAATGGACATTGTACGGTGTGCATCGAATACTCAGAATCTGGCTAGTTTTCGGTTGCCCGGTTTTCGCGCAGAACTTCTGTAATGTCGAGAATAGTCAATCTGAGTAGACGGATCTTCGATACTACTAACAAATGCTGCTTGTCGGTTAAATTACTCTAGCCCGAAGTACCTACACTTTTGTGATGGTTGCACCGTCCTAGAGGTAAAACTCAGTTGATCCTGGCAAAAACCTTTTGTACGTCAATACAATTGCTGGCAGCGGCATATTACGTAATAACAGCATCATGCCGTATCCATAACGTTTGTGAACTACTCGCGGTTCATTATCAACAGTGACATTTCTGTACAGAATCGATGGCTTTGGATAGAGGAGAATGCAACCCGTTTCAGAAGTTTCCTCCAGCCACTCACGTGTTAGTGTCATAAGGACGGAGTTCCTTTCATTTTCGGTCATCAGGCAGATCACCAGTAACCTAATCCCAAAGCACAAATATTAACGAGTGTTTGTGCAACTAAGAATCGATAAGCTTTCAAACTACCAAGAAAATGACTTGTCTGCTCAACAAGCGACTCGTCACTTAATTAGGCTAGGCTATTTTTATAAAGAAAACTATTCACAAGGTTGCTGAAAACTCTTCGACAGCCCATGACCGGTTTCATCCTTCTTGGGGCTTATCAGGTAGACGTAGTCCCCGAGTTCTCGTCGAATTTACGTTCTACTAGGTTAGGTTAGATGTATATCTCCATAGTTGTAGCTGCTAGAAAGTTTGCCTCGTTTTATTGCATCACAGAACGAATACTTTTGGGACTACTGTTAGGCTTTTTTCAGCCTCAGCCCTTTATTGGGCAGTACTCTTACGTTACTCCGAATCGCTTTGTAACGGGGGAGATTGAACACATGCCGGGGTTTAAGAGAAATACATCAGTGTAAAATTGTCCGGAAAACATAGCGGTTCAAATGTGATCGATTTTGGTTGATTCCGTTCGTTGGTCTGTACAATGTGAACGAACACCTCTCGAAATCTAAGCGGACAAATATAACCCTTTCTAAATGAGAATCGTAGTCTACCTTATTGGATAACTTCACGGACTTCCTCTTCTACAATCCGGCATTTAACTCCTGACGGGGCATCCAAAGGTCCTGAATTGTATACGTGTTGTACCTCCAATAAGGAGGCAACTGTCGAAGGGATTTCGGCACCCACATGAGGAGTGCTTACTGTTAGAATGGTAAAAGTTACGTAGTGGTCTTTGAAGCCTCTACCGTTTGCGTGCATTCGGTTGGATGGACTATTACCCACGTCACTTTCAAGGTAGGAATTTAACACATTTGGACTTCATGCTTTGTATCAAACGTAAAACCTCCGTAAACGTTGTTATTTTGACCTCATGCTGATAGTGATTGACTTCCATTCTTAACGAATAAGAAGGATTTTACCAAAGTTGACTATCTGAAGAACCAACCCGAGTGATTTGATTCCTTATTGAAACTCACCACATAGCATAGTGGGTTGAACACGTGATCCGTTGATTGAGCGTCTGAAGCGTTTACCCTTGACCTACAAGACTGCGCAGCTACTGAATTTCGACTAGGCTTGAAATTTGGTTTGCGCGAGCTGTTGACTTATTCAAATGGTCATTTACCAAGTGTTTTATCTAACCAATCATCGATCCTCTCTTAGAAGCTTAGGGTAACCAAACCTTGCTATAGGATGTAGACCAATACACATGTTGGTGGTAGTGTGGGAAGGTTTCGCCATGCCAGTGAGACAAATCTATGCTGAGAAGCCGAGAACCACTCTACAGCTACACACCCTCAAACACACAACCTTCCAGGGAGGGCTTGAACCCTTACCAGTTTGGCCTGGAGCTGATGAACAGCAGTGTGTTTAGCTCAGCCTTTAATCAAAGAAACCACATCGCTTTGTCAGATTTTAACTGGCTCCTCGAGTGACTACTTCTCAGAGTGAAGTTTAACTCATCTTCTGAAACTATTCTTCCTATGAAAGCTAATCACGTTGCTCTTCAGCCGCTCGTGCCAAACGGTTAATTTTCCAACCATTGGCCGAAAGGTCGTGGGTTGGGAACCATGAGATTCATGAGATAGGCACTTCTGATTGTTCCCAAAGAGGATGAAACAGCTGTACAGTGCTTGTCGGCTTTCAGCGTCGATTGACCTCATTGACAGGGTAGAACCTCTAGTGGAAGTATGTGACCGAATTCCGGAAGAAGACTGCATACAGTTCTTTTCATCCTTATCAGGACTCACCAGGTAGGCCTAAAATGCAGATTTATAGATCAAATATATATCAGTTGACCATTCACTTTGTCAGCTGTAAACCGTGCACCATAGGTATCCTGGTTCCAGCTGCTTCGGCTTCGATCACCGGAAGGTTAGACAGTGTGGAACATACAGCCAAGTACTGGAGGCGATGAAGTAAACAGTTAGTTCTGGAATTGGGCAGCTACGCAGGGAAAGCGATAGTTTTAATGCATGAGTGCCACTGACTGCGTGACTGGGTTACGTATGCCAGCGTCATTAAACCATTGGTGAGTTGAGTCCAGGAAGATGGCCGTTGTCGACCTGACTCAGTTTACTGGTTAGTGTTTTCATACTTCGTTGTCGGGGCGCAAACTGTTCACCTTTTTGCTGCCGCCACTCAGCACAAGGCTGGACGAAAAGAGCACTGCGAGGCAGACGGTCCTCTGGCATGTTCAGTACATGTCCTAACCGGCGTAACCTATGAAGTGTGAGTAATTCATCTATCGCGGGACGAATACTTCGGAGATATCGATGGTCAAACACTGACAACTTCCGCATGTCCTCTGGGCGTAGAGACCACGTTTCCGATCCATAAAACAGTATGGATTGCACTGTTTCAGTGTAAACTATGCCCTCTGGCCTTCCTGACACGGTTGAAATTTTAAGAAAGGAGTTCCAGCCAACGTAGCCCACAGGATCATTTCAGCACAGAAGCCCGACCACCAGGACACGGTGACAGCATTATATCGGGATCAAATAAATGTAAGCAGGTCTGATGTTGACTAAACTCTAAAATCGCCCGGAATTACAACCCCCTAGATGCTCATGACGGAAATAGAATACAGCCTATTCAACACACTACCCATAGGACCAAAGGGTCGTAATTTACACAGGCTCTTAAATTTCCAAATAATACGCTTTGGTTAAAATTTTGTGTTTTGTTACATGCTGAAGTTTCATTGAACATAGCCAATATGATGTTATAGAATGTTTTGGGTCCCTCCAAAGTTCTAGAGAGTTTTACAATACTTGTAGCAGCAATGGTGTTTTTTTGGTTTTCAGACTGAAGACCTCTGATCGGGCTTTCATCATGATTGAACAGTGGCGTGCACCAACTTTTTATTCGATGGCAGTTCAAGCGGTCATAATGAATCGGCATATCAATGTTCGAGTAACGTCATCTTGTGTGTGTGTTGTCGGGAAGGCACTTAACACCAACTACCCAGAGAAAATTACAGGACTGGATAGCCAGGGAGCTGTTTTAGTTCCCCTCAGAGAGAACATCTCGTTTGACGAGCACAATCACAACAAACGCTTCCATAAAATAACTATACTTCCTTGGTGAAATACATTCATTTTTAAAGTAAGCCGCCGTTACCGAGAAATGTAGCTGACTGATGCAGCTGACTCTCTCACTTTTCGTCAGAAAAATGTACTGCAGTATCTTGAATATCGTGCTAACTGAAACATGAGACTGCTTTGTGCGGCGAGTTCAGTTAAAAAATACCATAACCGAGAGAATGGGCTTGGATCCAGTCGACTTCCCCGTTACCACAGCTTTATTTGTATTTCGCTAATTACGTACAATTTGAAGTCCAGTAGGACATAAATGTGACGGGAACTCGGTAAGTGTACCTAGCTGATGAACCACAAGAAGGACAAAACTTGTAGTCCACTGTCGAAGGGTTTCCAAAAATCTTTCGAATAATGTGTTTCATCAAGAACAGTATTCTTTCTTATCTTTCCTGCTGATTTAAATTGGTTTCAACTGCCGGAGGATGTGAGTTCTTCCCAGCCAGATCAATCTGATCTAGACTTTTTGTGTAGGTTTAGTTTGCTCAGGTGACGTGATGTTGATATTTCGCCCGAAATGTTGGGTACGGGCTTGAAGCCTTAGTTAGAAATAAGAAGACAGAAGCCTTCAGCTCCAGAATTTTAGGCGGTTTTTTTAATTTTCAGGGCCCCACTTATGAGGGTGAACTTAGAAAATCAAAATTGGTCTCTTCACGGAAGAGGAAGCCATATCGAAGCAATCAAAATATTCAAGGGCACTAGCGAAACCGGAAACTCGACCCTCTTAATAGTAGGGGGACTGTCAGGGCTTGGAGACAATGCACTGAAAGTGAATCAAGATAGAGCTGACACAAATAAACATCTCACTTTCTTCGTGGTTAGAATGGACCCTCGAAATCGCACAGCTTAACTACTAAGACAAATTTGAGAGTCGATTGGGCGCTATTTGCTCTGGTGGTTTTTCTGAGTGTTTCTAACGAACTTCCTTGATCCCATAGAGACAGCGCTCCACCTTTGTCACAATATCCCTTCACTTACTTTTGTCCTCGAACCTTGCACATTTGCGGTTTTCTCATGAGCTTGCTTACTTCCCCCTCCTTGCTTTTATTGTAATCCATAGATTTATCGATAGAGTGAACTTTGAAGTAGTCCACTGCATATTCAGCTATCAGCTATGAAATCGTGAAAACCGGAGCTATAATCAGTAGAGAAGGGTTGTGCTCATATATAGATTTCAACTGCTTTATACCATCATACTTGTGCACTAAATAATAGTGGAGCAAGCAGTTGAGTATTCGGTGCCCTGTGGGTACAACTGATTTTCTTTGCCACCAGGTAGGCAGAATAACTACCGCTCAGGATAAAACTGGTTAGGTGAACTTCATAAGACGGAGCCCACAGGTTCAACCCATCACAAATCGTGATACTCTACGTTTCCATTGAATTACCTCTCAGTTAAAACATGCGTCGTGATAACCCATTCTTCATTTCCCCCCTGGCAGTTGTCTGCTGACCGCAGCCAGCGGGCACAAGCAAACACCTGGTGATACATGACTTTGAGAGCTTGTCGTATATTTCTGGACTGATGTGGTTAGGGTTTGTCCTTCAAAGCAGCATAGCAACAAGACCAACGTTTTATCTACCTTCGTGAGTCAGCTGGCTTGCAGATCAAATTCAACTATTTGACAGCTTGCAACGGATGGCATAATATGGCAGTAACCATCCGTAGGTTTGAAGGACGTGCCAAACCTCTAATCGCACTGATGATCTATGCAACTATCCGACGGCGGACATGTGACTATGACGCAGCTAAGAGGAATAGTGAATCGGGCACATCTCTATCCCTCTCAGAAACACCATCTTTCGTTTCTCTAAAGGTCGATCGCAATCAGCTTTGGCTCTTTAATCCATTTAACCTTCTTGGTAAAATTAGGTGGGCAGCATTGCTTTTATCCGCCATATTTGGTTGACTGGTAAGATCATCTAACTTCAATAACAAGCAGAAGAGAATTGGGCCAGAAACACCAGTCTATCACGCGCGAGGACTAATGGTACACTCTGTGTCTTCCCCAAGCACATCTAAGTCTACCTGATATTCGGTGAGCTTCACATTCGTCTGTACGTCGAGTAT